>OZ010592.1:20888849-20896349 GCA_963932145.1 Acanthosepion lycidas
ATATATATATATATATATATATATATATATACAGATTGTGAGGTGATAGATAGATAGATAGATAGATAGATAGATAGATAGATAGATAGATAGATAGATATGACCAAACTAGGACTCCGGATTTCGCAGATTTAATCCGCTCATCAGAAGGTTAGATAATACAAATAAATCTATTAACAGATATCATATATCATTGATAAGACGTTACAGAAACGTTAATTTTTCGCATCAATTTATTTCAAATTCATTCTTCTTCTAAGGAAGTTGTTGCATGACTTTGTGACACCATTTAGGGGCGCAAAAAGAGGGGAAAAGAAGGAAAGGAAAAAGAGAAAGAAAAGAAAGGAAAATAGAGGCGAAACTTAACTTATATGATAAAGTGAGGCCACCCACGAGAAGGGACATTTGGCAATGTTATTTTGATAATGAAGAATGGCGAAAATTCTTATGGCCATTGTCATAAAGCTAATTGACAAACACCAGGTGGTTACAGAGTTTTAAATAGATAAAAATTTACTTGTGTCATGGTGGCAAACAATTTAATAGGTCATCTGTTGACCACACACAAAGAGAGCCATCTCTAGGTTGGGTCTTTGTCGATGGGAGGTGTCATTGAGAGAAAACACATCTGGGCTGTGTTGGAATTTGAATATGACAGCGAAACAATATTTCGTTGGCGCCGAAGAATGAGTGTGTCTGGTTGACTAGCCTCTTCGTGCTGGCGAAAATCTGATTGAAGAATTCCATATGCCGTGACGTTAGGATAAGAATTGAGATTATCACTCTACGGGTCGTATTGTCCTCTTGGCGGCCAGAGAAGAAGAGAGAAACAAAAGAAAGAAAAGGAAAAGAAAAAGATTTTTTTTTTCTTTGAACAAAATATATATTTTTTTAAGAACAAGGCTAGTCTGGTCACGCCCACACTGTTGAACGCCATTGGCTGAATGTTAACGAGATCCAGGCGGAGGTGATCATGTGACGCAAGGAGGGAGCCCGCCGCCGCCCATTGAGAGGTAGGTATGAGAAGTCCCTGCGAGGAAGTGGGAAAACCGTTGACGCCCCTCTGAAGTATGGTGAGATATCCATATGAAAATAAGAGAAGGTGGGGGTAAGAGAAGACTTCCAAAAATGGAAAGGAGTGGAAAATTCCTGACCGAAAATAAAGAAGTGGACTATGGATTTAGAATTATCAAGGAACCTCAAACCCCGACGAGACCACCCCGGTTTGGGTCGGCGTCCATATAAGCAAAGTCGCAGCGAGCGAAAAGCAGTTGGAGAGTTGGGCAGTTCGAGAGTTCGAGAGAGAGTTCCAGTTGAGAGCTCTGAAGACCCACCACGAAGAGCTGACCAAGATTCGCGCAAATTCCGCACTCATCTTCTAACCAAGAACAATTTATTTTTTTGAAGAACGACTTAGATTCACACCACCAAAATAAGTTTTGTGAATTTCGCCTGAAGACACACCAAGAACCAGTTTCTTAAAGGACAGACAGCTTAGATGTTAAGACTCGCCTAACAAAAAAAAAACAACGTGTCACGAATCCACATAGCGGGTTGGGAGATAGACGTGACCCTGTATCCAGCAACAGATATAAAGTATTGTTATCCTTTTTTTTAATAACTTGAACTTTTCGAGTTGTTATTTTATTTTCTCTCACATCTATTTGTGCGATACCACCCTCATTCGAACTCAGCTTGCATTACGGCCCCGACGACTGATTGATTTCCTCTGCCTAGATCAATTCACAACGTGGGTAGGCAGACTGGGAATCAAAGTAGTTACTTCGGTAACCAGGCGTTGGAGGCGAGTTGGGAACGACGAGGCTGTTATCGGATCTAACCCGATTCCCATCCGAATCGCCAAAAGATTGGAGCGACACCCACCCGAGCGAACGAACGGGAGTGGCCGACGTCGCAGTTGGCGCCGTTACCGGGATAAGACTCTGGATCGGGTTCGACGTCACAACTTAATCTACCCTGAAATTGTTTGATTATATGTATTAAATCGATTTTATATAAACAGTTTTTTCCGTTATTGATAAGAATGTATATATAGAAAATCTTATGTAATTAAATATAATAATGATTTGTAACTATTTATAGAATATTAGATATTATATATAATATATATATATATATATATATATATATATATATATATATACCTTTATATATAGAGACAGAGAGGGGGAAGAAAGAAAGAAAGAAAGAAAGAAAGAAAGAAAGAAAGAAAGCGAAAAATACCGAGTGGGAGAGATAGTAAGAGCTGAGAGTGTAAAAAAGAGAAGGAGAGATAGAAAGAGAGAGATAAAAAAAAATTAAAAAGAGGGAGATGAAAAGATATATATATATATAAAGAAAAGAAAGAAAGAAAGAAAGAAAGAAAGATTTTTGAATGGATATTTTTATCCAATATTAGTATTAATAACTATTAACGTTATTTTACAGTTAAAAAAAAAAGACCTTTTTTCCCAAATTACCAGCGCTTTCTTAATAGTGTCAGAATATGAATGAATTAAAAAAAATTAACTAACATATAATGTTTTAACCATTTCTTGTTCTAGGATGCCGCAATTAACAGATTTTAAACGCCAGGTGATTGTTCTTTTTAAGAAAGAACATCCAACTGAAAAAATTCCGAAAATTTTTGCCACAGTTCTTTAGTTTAAATACCACAGTTAGTATTTGTGTTTTCGTTCTAAGATACTAAATTGCTATCCTTTGTTTTTGTTTCAAATAACTGTATCAAAAATTCTAACAACTGTACCAAATTCCCTTTTTTTTTGTTTTTGGTTTGTTTTGTTTTTTTGTTTTGTTTTGTTTGTTTTGTTTTTTTTTTATTTGTTTTTTTTTGTTTTTTTTTGTTTTTTTGTGACGCACCCTGTAATAAAGATTACTGTTAGGTGTAAAACTATATTTCTTTTTAAATTTATTAATATCCAAGCCAAAAAAAAAAAAAAAAAAAACAATTTCATAGAACAATGTTTCCACCAAAAAATATATTTTCTACTATTCATTATATTCCTTCACTGGAACAAATTAGGTTGATTTCGTTTTTTTTTTTTTCTTTCTTTCTTTTACGCTTGTAATTGCTATTATCCAGTCATTGTACATGACCAGTGATGAAACTGAACGCTCGGAATTAATGACAATAACAATTTTTTAATTAATAACAAATCGTGTAAAATTTGCATTTATCAGGTATTCAATTCTCTCTGGTATTAGAAACTATAATGAAATACTTTTAAGGAGTGTATAGTTCCAGCAGTTATGTCAGAGTTAAATTAATTGAACCTGCTGGAGCTATACTCTTATCTCAACTTAGCTCAACATCACAACACTAATAAATTATTCTTCTATCTCTGTAATCAGCTGTGATCAAAATCTTAACACCCTTACCCGACGAGGGTGATACTTCAGCTAGTACATATCTAACAGCTTGATGCAAAAGTTTCCAGCATTATTTTTTAACTAAATCTTTTATCTATATATTAATTTCTATACTATCCAGTACAAAGCCTAAAAGATCTTCAAGGTTACTGAATAAAGTTGTTGTAAGGGTAAAAAGGGAGCAAGTAAAAAGTGCATATTATGAGAATATGTAGGATAGATAACGGTTGACTTTAAATTTGAAGAAGTTAAGGTTATAGTGATCGAGCAAGCATCTCTTCGAGAGTCTCCTCCACAACGTAACAGTACTGAGGAAGGAACTGTCTCAGTGGATCTTCTTCCTTATCATTGGAATATGAAAAGAATGAGTACGTGTCACGGTGTATTCCTGCTGTGAATGTCTGATCTTTTTCAACTAAGATCAATATTCAGTCATAAAAGGATTTTCTAGCTTTTAAACGACGTTGCACTACATCTAGAACAACTAATCTTTCGCTATAAAAGAATGATTTTTTTATTCGAATAACTATTTCAAGAATCTTTTACGAGGTCTGATAAAAATGTATCGGTAATAGTCCCCCTTCTGAAGCCACACACTTTATCCAGCGTCATTTCTGTTGATGGAAGAATTCTTGGAAATCCTTTTTGGGATAGCAAGCAGTTTCTTCATCGTATTTTCTTCGATAGTCCCAACTTGTTGAAATTTTGTTCTCTTCCAGTGTGATTTGAATTTTGAAGTAGAAAAAGTCGCAAGGGATGAGGTCTGGAGAATATGGTGATAGTCATAGCTGGGGAATGTTGTGCTTGGCCTAAAACAGCTGTACAAGCCCTAGTTACTGATGGAATTTATGTGGTGTGATGAAACGACCGCACTCTACACACTTTCCTTCCAAATACTGCTATAAACAACAAAAGTGAACGAGAACGTTATAACTTGAAACAGTTCAAGGCCAACCTGTGCTAAGCGGATTCCCTCTGTGTACTACAACTCCGTTATCAGAGAAGGAGTCACAATACTTTTCTTGATCAGACCTCGTATATCTTCAACTTGTAGCAACCACTGACCAATGTGTAATTCATGGAGTGAATCAATGATTGTATGAAAATGACAGTTTTTAAAGAATATTCCATATGAAGAAGAACTCTTAAAGTCGTCTCCAGAGTTGTTTGCTCAGTCGTATTTTCAACATTAGCACAGGTAATAATATGTAGCAAAACCGCTAATCGCCATCTTTATTAAGAAAAATGTCTTCTCTATCAATCAAGCCAACGTATCCGTAATAAATAACTTTTTTTCAAAATGAGTCAAACTAAAAGAAGCTAAGATGTAAAAAGCTGCCCTTTGTATTTAGCTACCTTTTTTCTTCGTTTATATGAAATCTGTTTTTTATCGCCTCTGACTAGCTTTGCTAAAAATTACTTTTTGTATATTAAGCAAGAAGAGAAAGACAAATGCCTTCTTTTTTTTTTTTGTAAATTCAAGCGGTATCCATTTCTTTATCTTCTAAATGTTCCCTAAATCTTATAATCACTTTTCTACAGTCGCAAGGTTTTCGTTCTTCGGTGTTTGTAAACAGCAGCTCTTCACCACACCAAAATTCCAACCAAAACCTCCGTAAGCAATACATTTCAAAGATATGGGAGTGGGCAAATGATAGCGGTAAAAACGTGTTTGCAACCAACTCACTTGTAGCTCTGCTCTATGAGACTAACTTGCCCATTACTACTTCACAACGGGGCGCCGATGTCCATGTTTATCAACATAATTTCATATCGCACAAAATCACATATAAGGGATGCATAATGCGGATCCTGCTCATTACAGATGTAATAATCTGCAAGACTTGCTTAGTAGCGACCATAGAATTTTACCCATCACTTTTCATATCTGTAATTAAATTGAATGAATTTATTAGATTTTGACATTCACGCGGATTTTACAAGAAAGTAAAATCTACAATTCGGAATCAGGTAACTTTTGCCAGATTGTCGAGACTTCTTACCACACCTACATCCTTGTGCAAATTAATTAAGCAATCGCTTTAGTTTCTTTTCTTTCACGATATCATCAGTTGAAGACCCACTGTAGTGAAATGGTGTAATCGATTATTTTTCCTCAGATTAGGTTATTTGCAGTGGTGTGCAGTAATATGAATCTATTTTCGGGGTGTACGATTAAATTTGCTTGGCCTTGAAAAATGTTGCGTCGTCCGTGATTGCATTAGATTTTCATCACACCCAGACACTATTGTCTCGACTGTTGATTAGTTGACCTACGTCCATTATCTGTGATGGAGATTATTCCAAGGACGCGTACGAAAATTGTAACGCTGCACGAAAACAATGGCAAGACTTACTAGTGAGCAAATCAAAGTACTATCGACCGGCTCAGAAACTCACCTGATTTAAATCCAATCGAAAATCTGTGGTCAATCTTCAAGGAACGACTTCGTGGAATAGACATACGAAGTACTAACATGTCCACTGGGTCATGTTTCATTGGAAAAATAAGAAAAAAAGGAAAATAATAAAGGAATTATTCGTTTTGTTTCAATTAATTTGCATAAGGGTGTATACAGAATTAAAGCAAGTAATGCCTTTTTTTGAAATTGTTAACATACTATTTGCAACATCGACAATTATCGTCGTCTTTCTCTCGTATACATTTAAGAATTTAATTTGTTTTTGCTGATCGATTCCCTTGATCGTGCAGGTTCAAGTCTAAAATCTTCTGGTTTCACCAAATCCTGCTCCCGTCGTTCATTCTCTATTGCCATTTGGCTTTGCAGGATATGGTTGGGGGTAAAATAAAATCAGAGTCAAAGAAAGTGCCGATGGCGTGAATTTGTTTAAGGTCGACCGGAACTTCCCAGAAATCCAGTTATGAAACTGCAACGGACTGCCGTCAACTCTTATAATTTCAAGTGGCACCTTCTATAGCATTTCCTCTTCATCCACTGGTTCAACTGTTAAGACCTGTTGTAATTGTCATCCGCTTGTTCCACCGTTGGGATCTTTGGGGTTGGTTGCACTCATGAATTTGGTTAAAGATCAACGTGCAGATTCACTACTAGAAGTTTTCAGTTTCACTCAAACCTGCTCCCGTCATCCATTCCCTATCGCCATTTGCAAGATTTGGTTGGAGGTGAAATCAGATCGGAGTAGAAGAAAGTGCCGATGTCGTGAATTTAATTTAGACCTCAACTTGCCAGGAAGTAATCCACACATTTGATTTCATGACCTCCCCACGCGGCAAATATGGAATGAGATGCAGAATCCGGTTAGGAAACTATAACGGACTGCCGCTGTCATTTATAATTTCGAGTAGCGCCTTCTATAGCATGTCCGTTATGCATAGCCCCATTCATCCGCTGGTGCAACTGGTGAGATCTGTTATAATCGTCATCCGCTTATTCCACCGTTGGGATCTTTGGTGTTGGTTGCGCTTAGTCTGGACCCTCGTCATCGACCTTGCTACTAAGAGTGGCCCTACAAGGAGTTTAGAATTCCTGACAGCATCGCCCTCATTGGACCACGCAAGCATTTCCACCACGATAAGGAACGGCTATCAAAAAATCATATATGTATAAACACACACACACACACACACACACACACACATATATATATATATATATATATATATATATATATATATATTACACTGGATGTCGGAATAAACGGTATAAATTTACCATCTACAATATTTAAATGTTATCAATAACTATTAGGTTGGTGCAAAAATAATGTCGTTTTCTCACATGTGTTACTATGTGATAAAACGACATTATTTTTGCAACAACCTAATATCTTACGATTTCAACACTATAGGAGAAATAAACAACAATCTTTCATTGTTGAAATTTCTTGAAGACACTAATTTCAAATACAGACTATTCATTAGTAGTTATAAAGCCTGATGGGATGTGTTTAGATTTGGTAGGAAATAGAAATTGAAATTTCTCGGGTACGAAATGAGGAAAGGGGGTTTGGAAAATGCGACACTCACACAACATATTGAAGACACTAGGGATAGAGGAAAAGACCACACAAACTTCTTAACGAGTATGTGTAAGTGGATTGCAGAACAAGGTTTAGAAATGATAACTG
>OZ010592.1:20901349-20923849 GCA_963932145.1 Acanthosepion lycidas
AACAAGTCTGTGAAGTTAGATAGAGAGTCGAAAGTAATACAGTAACTGAAATCGGAGTTTACTACGTCAATGTCTGGAAATCTGTTACACCGATCAAAATGAAACGCGACTTCTTCCAAGCCTTAGCCGTTTCCGTCTTGCTCTAGCATAGCGTCTCATCTACATTAACAGAACATCTAAAAAAAATTACATATATGGCGCGTATATAAAGATGTTACGTGTTGCATTGAATCTATCTTGGAATCAAACCCTAAAAAATAGCAAGCTCTCCCAACTCACAAGTCATCTAGGAAAGAACAAAATTTTCTGAGCATTCCTGGAGAAGCAAGGATTAACTTACCAGTGATGTTCTGTTGTGGACGTAATAAAATGAGTAAACTAGCATTAGTCACCCGTTCAAAATATATGTGAAGAGAGAGAATGCCAACCTGAAGAAATATTAGTTGCGGTGGATAATCGTGAAGACCGGAAGACGTGAGGATTCATGCGGGCCTACATGATGATGAGGTGATTCCCAGTTGGTATTCTGTTGTAGAGTAGTTTCACAGTGGAGGCTTATATTTCACTAAGTCGGTCCTAAAATAGATTCGATGTACAAAACGTTAGGAACGTGATATAATAGGTAATGACGCAGAGAAATCTAGTGGTGGTCGCTGATACTTTAATATCCGACTAACGGTCGTCCGACATCGACTGACTGACCAACTCTGCGACTGACTCGTTACTATTACTACTACTACTACTTATTATAGGTGGGAGAGTCTATTAACTACAGAATAGGTGTGTTTCACTATAACATATTCAAATCATCCCGTCGCGGCAGCAATGTAGAATATATACTCACAGAAAACCCTTAATAGCCACTGAAGTCAAATGCGAAGATTTCAATTCCTTCTGTCGCCTTGTTATCTATATATCTTCTTTTAAATACTAAAAGTCTGTGATTGAGTTCGTTCTTGTGTGGGGCGTTAATCTGATTTAAGTGAATGAGATTTAAAAATGTGAGTTGTTTATTCTTATTTTAACATTCTTCAAACAGACAATTTTCTTAATTAAAATATTTTTAAGTTAAAGACAAAGAGATTCCGTTTTGATGTTAAACAACTGAGTAATGTAGAGTAATGGTTTATATTTCAGCTTTATTTAAACAAACAATATTTTAGATATTTAAAAAATATATTTTTTGGCATATTAATATTTTCATGTGAACACAATTTTAAAATATTTTTTTGTGAATAAATATTTTTAAGTTAATCTGATTTAAAGTCCAAGTTTATCCTGGGGGTTCTAAAGCTTTAAACAATCAGTAAAACATTAAACATGAACTTGTAAAGCAGAGTAAAGATGATACGAACGAATTGAAATATTTAACTGAATTATAATAAAATTAACTTTGATTTCAATGGTATGTTGAAATCAACTTGAATGTCTTATAACCTGAACTGTCACTGATCAAAACGTAGTCTAGTTAATTAATTAATTAGTTAGTTAATTAATAAAATTTGTTACTGTTCGAACGTTGTTTTCTTTTCGTTATTTGAAAATGAAATCCCTGATCTCTCTCTCGCTCTCTTTCTCTCTCTCTCTCTTTCTCTCTCCCTCTCTCTCTATTTCTCTCTTTCCCTCTCTCTTTCTCTCTCTCTCTATTTCTCTCTTTCTTACTCTCACTCTTTCACTCTTTCTCTCTCTCTGTCTTTTTCTCTGTCTTTCTCTCTCTCTTTCTTTCTCACTCCTTCTCTCTCTTTCTCTCTCTCTCCTTCGCTCTGTTTCTCTCTCTCATTCTCTCTTTCTCCCTCTCTTACTCTCTCTCTCTCTCTCTCTCTCTCTCTCTCTCTCTCTCTCTCTCTCTCTGTGCGGACAGCAGGCATGTGTCGTACAAATAGTCTAACCGAAGCCACCTAGTGTGAATCATCAAACCACAAATTGCGCATAAGAATTCGGTGCGAAATGGAAGGAAGCAGACGACCGGAGGATAAATTGTTATAAGTTCATGCAATATTATCAACAACCAAAAAATATTCAAAACTTAATAAACACGAGAAAGTTTCATTTCAGAAACGTCTTGATAAAGTGCCTTAGTTATAATTATTAGATGAAAATAAACAATATATCGAGGAATAAAGATTAAATAATCATACTTATTATAAAACCCAGGTTGTGTGTGTGTGTGTGTGTCGGTACGTTTATATATTGGATCGGATTTCCTACATTTTTCAACCGATTTCAACAAAACTTCACAGGACTACGTAAAATTACCTTGCGGTGTTTCTGACAGCGCCAAAAATTGGAAAAACAATTGTTTTTGCACGAAATCAATTTGAAAACACGATTAAGAGGCATCGCAAGAATGAAAGGGGGACAACTCATATCGAGTTATACTTATTATAAAACCCAGGTCGTTGTGTGTGTGTGTGTGTGTGTGTGTGTGTGTTCGTTTATATATGGCATTGGATTTCCTACATTTTTCAACCGATTTCAACAAAACTTCACTTTTTTTTGGCAGGTAGTGTTTCTTATTGTCTTGCACACTTTTCTTTATTTTTACATTCAGAATGCTCTAAAAATTCCATTTACAAGACAATTGTTTATAATAAAATTCTATTCAATCGGTAGACTCATAATGATTGAAAACAATGTTTTTGTTTGAGTTTGACCAATTCGTAAAAAAAAAAAAAAAAAAAACTATTTAAGACATGCGTGTCCGTCAACCTTAAACAATAATCTTTGTCAATTTTATTTTTCAGTTTTTATGATGGTCGATACTTGATCTATCTCTTACTGTTAACATCCCCGGGCAACGCCGGGCTCTACTGCTAGTAAATAATATAATTATATAACTAAAGTGAATAACGTCTTCTGGTTAGCTTTCTAGCCTAATCAGTAAAGTGTTCTTCCTGTTATACAGGATCCAAATGATAAATGAAATAATATCGAGAGTTTATCCTTTGTTTCAGATTCTTGCTGTTTATTTAATGGCGATAAAATGTAAACACAACCTGGTTGCTGGAATAAAAATCAAAGATATGATAGGAAAATTAATATTGACAATGTTTCATAAAAAACAATCAGGCGTCCTGGGTATGACGATAAACTATGTCCAACAACAAGGCTTCAGATAATGTTTTCGGAAAAATAATGTTGCCAGCTATACGTTTTTTGGGAAAATAATGTTGCCAGCTATGTGTTTTTGAAACAATAATGTTGCCAGCTATGCGTTTTTTGAAACAATGTTGCCAGCTATACGTTTTTTGGAAAAATAATGTTGCCAGCTATGTGTTTTTGAAACAATAATGTTGCCAGCTATGCGTTTTTTGAAACAATGTTGCCAGCTATACGTTTTTTGGTAAAAACAATGTTGCCAGCTATACGTTTTTTGAAAAAATAATGTTGCCAGCTGTGTTTTTGAAACAATAATGTTGCCAGCTATGTGTTTTTGAAAAAATAATTTTGCCAGCTATATGTTTAATAGTACTGCATATTTAATATATGTATAGGTATATATATATATATATATATATATATATATATATATATATATATATATATATATACACCTTGATTTGGCATTAAATGACTCACAGTGGTTGATATGCCATAAAACCAAACCAACCAACCATCCAAAAACAATCAGATAACTTAAGACTATTATGTCTACTACGTATTATAACAAAATGAGTGTTTCGATAGAAAAAAATTTAATAAGATATTGAGACAAATTAGGAAGAAAACAGCATTTTCTATTGGAAAATAAAGAGAAAATTGTTGTATGTGCTCTTAAATTTATGGTTGCCGTTATAGTAATCGGGCTTGAAAATCTGTTTCTTTTGGACAAAAGTGAATGTCTTGTGCGAGGCTTGAAGATTGGGTCTTCATCTGTCAGTTGAAGGCTTTTGTGGCCAACAATGACTATTCGTTGAATCTTGAATTTATCAAACGTAGTGGACAATTGTGAGATTATCATCGGTTCTGTTAATTTCTCAGTCTACAGTTGTCTTCATTGTTTGAGCTAGGCTTTTATAATTCGTTGTTTCATTTGAAGGTATTTATAAAATTGGACATGGGTGCTTAAATCAAGTGAAGAGCTTGGGTACAAGAGACGCGAGTAATTGTGAAATATTTGTCTAAAATCTTTGGAGTTTCCTTATTGGCTCCAAATAAATTCAATGTTTGGACATTTTTCTTTTAAGACTGGAATAGTCAGTTTGATATTGACAAAAATAGAATGACCCCACGGAACTTACATATCCTTGTCCGCCCGTATCCGGTTATGGCCTTCTTCTGGGGCGACTAACTATTCCCCATTGCAGATGTCTTCTCAGACACATTTGTGTTTGTTCAACATTCACAGAAACCCCATAGATGCAACCCGTGGTTTATACTTCAACTACAGTCAGCGGACGTTACTCAGTTTCTGGGAGATAACGCATAATCTGGTGTGATCACCAGTTAGAATAAAGAGCAGTACACTCAAACCCTCGATCATTGACGGCTTCTGAGTATATTTCTTTTACTAAGGGCTCAAGAGCCACTCTATTTAGAGTTGTGTGATATGAATAAGATTGGAGAAAAAAAGGATGCGAATATTATGAAAAGGAGGATAGATAGCGAATGACACTTGACTTGGAAAAAAACCTGTTCGAATGGAACTTCTTCCTTACAGATGGAATACAAAGGAAATAAGAATTACTCCGTAGATGTGGTATGGCAAGTCCTAGATATAAACACCGCTTAATTGCTGTTGGTCCCAGGTCCACCCTGATCCAAGGTGGACCTGAGTGGTAGCATCAGATAGAGTCTCAGATATAGACAAATAGTGAACCCCCTAACTGGGGTTAAAATATGAAAATATAAAAAAAAATTAGAAAGAATTACTAGCAACACATTTTGATAATAAAAAAAAAATTATCAGCAATACATTATTGGTAAAAGAATTACCAAAGCTCACAAGAAAATACAATTTCGGCATTAAATGACCCATAAGCCGTTGATGTACTTGTTAAACAAACTAAACATAGCTATAAAGGTTTTCAATGACAAATGTACAGAAGAGTGGAGCTTATCTGAGCATTTGTCATAGAAATAGTAAGAGAGAAAGCAATGATAAGATTTCGAGGTTGCGTCCGTTGAAAACAGGCTGCAGGGTGAAAAGTCGGTCGCCTCCTACATAATCGATTTTTGAATACGATCAGACAGGACAGTGAGGATTGAGTAACTCCATCCCAGATATGTCAGCTTCCTTCTTTTTATGTACCGTGTCTTTTCAGGTCGTAAGCGATCATGGCTCTCCACTTCACCCTATCCAATGTAGCTCTCAATAAATTACGTCCCTCTGCCACCTCCAGATCACGTTCTGTCATCCACTTGCTTAAGTCCGCCAGGTATGTCACACGTTGCTTTCTCTAGTCTCTCTTTCCCTCTATTCGATCTGTAAGTATCAGAATCCCCAGGCTCTCCTATCTCGTTACGTGCTGTAACCTAGTGAAGGTTACTGAATAGAATAATCACACGAAGGTTGATAATGAACGATAATACTTAGGACAAGAACAACACATATAAGATTCGTCAGCGTCGCGTAGAAGTAGTCAACTACCAGACGTGAGTCAAGTGAATTCCACAAAGAATCTCCAACTGCAGGATATCTACCAACAGCTCCACGCGGTCAGATGTGGTACAAGACCGAGTTTAATGTGGGCTATCCGAGCCCGTAGGCTCGGCCAAAAATTCCCCGTAGACCCCGTATAAAAAGGGGTCGGGTAGCTGTTTGTCGAGACGAGACTCCGCCCTTCGACATAGTCTCGTCTGGGGATCCTCTCTGCCCGAAGGCAGAGTGTTTGAACAGGACAACTGGAGACGAATCTCCGATAGAAGACCAACATAGAGTATTTACTACAGTATTTATGGGAACGGAGTCATACCTATTATTTTCCGTAGGTATGCTACAAGATTACATATCCCAGAAGCGTCAGCTGCCTCTTCCCGACGTTAAGTATAAGTCTCCTCCTTGTTTGCATCCTCTCCAAGACCTCATTGTTGCTCACATGCTCAGTCCATGATATCCTCAGCATCCTTCTGTAAAACCACATCTCCGTCGCCTCACGTCTCTTCTTCATCTTTGAGAAGACCATCCAACATTCTCTGTCGTATACGAAAACAGACGTCACGTGGCGGCACAGTACCCTTTTCTTTGTCACCAAAGAAATCCTCCTGTCTCGCAATGCTCTGTCCCTCCTTTGGGACTAATCTTTGCATAGTATAGTGAACCGAAATTTTTCAAAGATTGCAGAAAATTCAAGGCTGTTAGACCACAAAGCTTCTGCTCCGTGAGAGGGAGGAAGTCTGGTAGGGGATGACTCCGGTCGTCTAGCGTGTAGTTTGAGGCAAATTCCGATGAAGATTAATGCCAGGGCCATTAATAATAGTTGGCACGGAGCATGTGTCTGTTAAGAATCTTTCGTTGTAAATCTTAGCTTGAACTTACTGTGCATAGGTGATCTTAGCATTCTTTAGAAGTTTTTCGATGGTCGCGAGAAATTCTGGCTGCAACAGGACTCATACTATTTACGAGGATAAATATTGTAACGGTAAGATTGATAACGATTGAGAAAGATGCTAACGGTAAGATATGGCAACAGCACATTCAAGTGCTAAGGCTAACATTTTGGTTTTTGCTTCTTCTAATGGATAACACTCTCAATAGTGTAAAGAACATTGAGAGAGGAATGAAAGATCTGGAACTATCTTAGTCAGCTTCGGAGTAACTATCCATTGAAATGGGACATCAGAGGACGTCTTTGGTTTGACATCAATCTTGACCGAGATCAGTGAGTGGTTTCAAGTGCCCAAAGATGGTGACACTAAAAAGCGAACCTTGAATTTGACCATTATATGAATAATAACTGAAGAATGGTCAGAGAAGATAACATCACTGTCATCAGAGCTATTCGGTCAAAGATGACAGCATGGACGATAGTAAAGACCTATTGGGAACAAGGGCCAAGCGAAAGCAAATAAATTGGAAATCAAGGTCTTCGTTCGTGCAATCTCTGTCACGTGACAGCCCATAAATAGTATTTATTGTAGATACAATATTTTAATGTCAGTTCAAAAATAAACCGAGATCGATTTTACATCGTTCAACTCACTAGTTCTATCTTTCCCCCTCTCTGTCAATCTCTATCTCTCTCCTTCCATTCTCTATATTTCTCTTTCTCCTTCCCTCACACTCTTTCTTTCTTTCTTTCTCATTCGCTCACTCCTTCTTTCTCTCTCACGTCCAGTGTATGAAAACAAACTACATCCGGCAGCAAGGAAGATTGGAGATTTTGAGGAGCGTGGAATCACCTCTTAATTGTTGTTGTTCCCAGGTCCACCGTGACCGGAAGTGGTAGCACCTGTTAGGGTCCTTGCTATGGGGAAATAGTGAACTCCCATACAAAAATCAACAGTACATTTTTTATAATAAAATGACCAACAATACATTTTTATACCAAACCGACAATCAATGCAACACTAAAAAAAAAAAACATAAAAATAATTTTTTTAGTAAAATTGCCAATAATACATTTTATGATTTACAAACTATATATCTAAAAAACATACCGTTATCCTGAAAGTATAAAATTATGTACAAAATATCTGTATTTGAAAGCATAAAATTACGTACAAAATATTTAAATTTCAGCATTAAATAACCGGTAGATTTTGATATGCTGCTAAACAAAATTAACCAAAATCGTTCTCTCTCTCTCTCTTTAGAAAACGTAACAGAGACTCACTCCGACTGGGAATTAAGTAAGTTAAATTGTGAAATCGCTAAATAAATGTTTAAAATACAATTATATCATAAATCACATGTATAAAAGGACTAGAATTTCCTAAAAAAAATGTGCATAATTCAGTCAATTATTTAAAGTTATATATAATACTTTATTAAGCAATTTTACTTCAATAATATCCAATCTTTGCATGCGAACTATTAGGCTGGTGCAAAAATAATGTCGGTTTTTGACGTTAAAAAATACGTCAAAAACGGACGTTATTTTTGCACCAACCTAATATAATATTAAAGGCTCCATAATTACTTCTACCTGGGCACCACATTCTGCAAAAATTTAGAAATCACTATTCCTGTCATGTTGCTGCCTAAACGCGGCGTGTTTACAAAATGAGCCGCCCCAAGCGGTTTCAACTACACACTGAGTCTGCTGGGCTTAGAGTATCGGCGAAAAGTAAGTAAAACACTTAATATGGCAGAAAAAGAAACAGACGTCCTAGTAAAAGGAAGCGAATCGGTTGTGGTCGCATTCAAAGTAATACGTCGTGGAAGGTGGCTGCGTATAAAGACATTTGCAAAATCGACAATGCAGCTTGCAGACGATGACTACAGCGATGGCGACAACAGCAACAGTCAGCGACGGCAGGGAAATTGAACCACTATACAAAATGACAAATGCACGAAGGAATGAAAGAATGAAAAATAAACAAAAAATGATAAATAGTAGTGGTGGATAGATTAGTTCATGAATGAATGATTGTGTGAGTTGAATGAATGGCTGTGTGAATGAGTGTGTGATTGAGCGATAATTGTCGTCGCTGTAGTAGTGATAGAAGTTAAGCTTTGCTTAGCCTAAGGCTAAGTGAATGAGAACGAAAATGGAACTCGAGTCGCTCGGAGAGATCTGCAGAACATGATTTCATCTCGCGATAAAGAATTATTATATTTATTATATCTTTCTTTTTCGTTTTCTTTTCTTTCTTTTTTATTTTTGTGCTTTATCAACCTTTCTTTTCCTTTTTTCTTTCTTTGTTTCTTTTTCTTTTGCTTGTTGGGTCTTCTTTCTACCCCCCTTTTCTTTTTCATTCTCCAACTGTCTTTATTTCTTTCAAACTGTTTTCTTTTATTTCAATCCTTTTCTTTCATCCTATTTCTTCCTTTTTTGAAAAACACCAATTTCTTTCCATCCATTATTTATTCCTTTTTCCTTTCCTGTAGCGTTGTTTCTTCATTTTTTTTTTTTTTTCGTTTTCTTAACATATTTTCTTCTTTCTTTCACTTGTTCTTTTTCTTTCTTATCTTTCTTTTTTCTTGTTTCTTTTCTTTCTTTTTCTTTTTTTCCTTCCTTTCTTTGTACCTTTATTTCCTTCTACATCAGTTTCGTTTTGCGCTTTCAGCTTCCGCTTAGCATATTCTTTTCTTTCCTTCTTCCTTCTATCCAACCCTCCTTTCTTTCTTTCTTTCTTTCTTTCTTTCTTTCTTTTCTACTTTCAGCTATTTTTTCTTTCTGTCAGCCCTTCTTTGTTCCTTTCTTTCTTTCTTTCCGCCAGCCTTTCTTTGTTCCTTTCTTTCTTTCTTTCTTTCTTTCTTTCTGTCAGCTCTTCTTTGTTCCTTTCTTTCTTTCTTTCTTTCTTTCTGTCTTTCTTTCTGTCAGCCCTTCTTTGTTCCTTTCTTTCTTTCTGCAAGCACTTCTTCGTTCCTTTCTTTCTTTCTTTCTTTCTGCCAGCCCTTCTTTCTTCCTTTCTTTCTTTCTTTCTGCCAGCCCTTCTTTCTTCCTTTCTTTCTTTCTTTCTGACAGCTCTTCTTTCTTTCTTTCTTTCTTTCTTTCTTTCTTCATGACAGCCTTTCTCTGTTCCTTTCTTTCTTTCTTTCTCTCATACTTTTTCTGCTTTCATCTTTTTTCCGCTTAGCATATGCATATCTTTCCTTCCTTCCTTTTCGTTCTCTTTTTCTCTTTATTTCATCTCTTTCTTCCTTCTTTCCCACTTCCATTTTAGCCGCTTCTTTTCTTTCCTTCTAGCTTCCTTCCTTCCTTGCTTCCTTCCTTCCTTCTTTCTCTCTTTCTTTCATTTTCTTTCTTTGTTTTTCTTTCCTTCTTTCTTTTTTCTTTCTTTCTACATCACATACCTCGTTTTCCTTACATTCAGTTTCTTTTTGTCCCTTTATCCCCTTAATATTTTACTTTTTTTTATCCCGTTTTTCATTCCTTCTCTTTTTAATTCTTTCTTTCGACATCAGTTTCTTTATTTTTCATAACTTCAGTTTCCTTTTCTTCACTTAACATTTTCATTTCTTCCTTTAAATCATTTTTCTTTCTTTCCTTTTTCATTCATTCCAACTTTTTTTTTCCTTTTTTTTTCTATATAATTTCTTCTTTTCCCACGTTCAGTTTTTTTTTCCTTTTTCTTAACATCTTCATTTCTTCCTTTCTTACATTCCATCTGCATTCTGCCTTTCTTTCTTTCATGCATTCTCTCATTCCGTATTTCCTTCTTTCTTTCTTTCTTTCTTTCATTTCTTTATTCATGCATTCTCTCATTCCGTATTTCCTTCTTTCTTTCTTTCTTTCTTTGTTTCGTTCCTTTATTCATGCATTCTCTCATTCCGTATTTCCTTCTTTCTTTCTTTCTTTCTTTCATTTCTTTATTCATGCATTCTCTCATTCCGTATTTCCTACATTCTTTCTTTCTTTCATTTCTTTATTCATGCATTCTCTCATTCCGTATTTCCTTCTTTCTTTCTTTCATTTCTTTATTCATGCATTCTCTCATTCCGTATTTCCTTCTTTCTTTCTTTCATTTCTTTATTCATGCATTCTCTCATTCCGTATTTTCTTCTTTCTTTCATTTCTTTATTCATGCATTCTCTCATTCCGTATTTCCTTCTTTCTTACATTTCTTTATTCATGCATTCTCTCATTCCGTATTTCCTTCTCTCTTACATTTCTTTATTCATGCATTCTCTCATTCCGTATTTCTTTCTTTCTTACATTTCTTTATTCATGCATTCTCTCATTCCGTATTTCATTCTTTCTTTCATTTCTTTATTCATGCATTCTCTCATTCCGTATTTTCTTCTTTCATTCATTTCTTTATTCATGCATTCTCTCATTCCGTATTTCCTTCTTTCTTTCATTTCTTTATTCATGCATTCTCTCATTCCGTATTTCCTTCTTTCTTTCATTTCTTTATTCATGCATTCTCTCATTACGTATTTCCTTCTTTCTTTCATCCCTTTATTCATGGATTCTCTCATTCCGTATTTCCTTCTTTCTTTCATTTCTTTATTCATGCATTCTCTCATTCCGTATTTCCTTCTTTCTTTCTTTCATTTCTTTATTCATGCATTCTCTCATTCCGTATTTCCTTCTTTCTTTCTTTCATTTCTTTATTCATGCATTCTCTCATTCCGTATTTCCTTCTTTCTTACATTTCTTTATTCATGCATTCTCTCATTCCGTATTTCCTTCTTTCTTACATTTCTTTATTCATGCATTCTCTCATTCCGTATTTCCTTCTTTCTTACATTTCTTTATTCATGCATTCTCTCATTCCGTATTTCCTTCTTTCTTTCATTTCTTTATTCATGCATTCTCTCATTCCGTATTTCCTTCTTTCTTTCATTTCTTTATTCATGCATTCTCTCATTCCGTATTTCCTTCTTTCTTACATTTCTTTATTCATGCATTCTCTCATTCCATATTTTCTTCTTTCTTTCATTTCTTTATTCATGCATTCTCTCATTCCGTATTTCCTTCTTTCTTACATTTCTTTATTCATGCATTCTCTCATTCCGTATTTTCTTCTTTCTTTCTTTCATTTCTTTATTCATGCATTCTCTCATTCCGTATTTTCTTCTTTCTTTCTTTCATTTCTTTATTCATGCATTCTCTCATTCCGTATTTTCTTCTTTCTTTCATTTCTTTATTCATGCATTCTCTCAGTCCGTATTTCCTTCTTTCTTACATTTCTTTATTCATGCATTCTCTCATTCCGTATTTCCTTCTTTCTTACATTTCTTTATTCATGCATTCTCTCATTCCGTATTTCCTTCTTTCTTTCATTTCTTTATTCATGCATTCTCTCATTCCGTATTTCCTTCTTTCTTTCATTTCTTTATTCATGCATTCTCTCATTCCGTATTTCCTTCTTTCTTTCATTTCTTTATTCATGCATTCTCTCATTCCGTATTTCCTTCTTTCTTACATTTCTTTATTCATGCATTCTCTCATTCCGTATTTCCTTCTTTCTTTCTTTCATTTCTTTATTCATGCATTCTCTCATTCCGTATTTTCTTCTTTCTTTCATTTCTTTATTCATGCATTCTCTCATTCCGTATTTCCTTCTTTCTTACATTTCTTTATTCATGCATTCTCTCATTCCGTATTTCCTTCTTTCTTACATTTCTTTATTCATGCATTCTCTCATTCCGTATTTCCTTCTTTCTTTCATTTCTTTATTCATGCATTCTCTCATTCCGTATTTCCTTCTTTCTTTCATTTCTTTATTCATGCATTCTCTCATTCCGTATTTCCTTCTTTCTTTCATTTCTTTATTCATGCATTCTCTCATTCCGTATTTCCTTCTTTCTTTCATTTCTTTATTCATGCATTCTCTCATTCCGTATTTTCTTCTTTCTTTCATTTCTTTATTCATGCATTCTCTCATTCCGTATTTTCTTCTTTCTTTCTTTCATTTCTTTATTCATGCATTCTCTCATTCCGTATTTCCTTCTTTCTTTCTTTCTTTCTTTGTTTCGTTCCTTTATTCATGCATTCTCTCATTCCGTATTTCCTTCTTTCTTTCTTTCTTTCTTTCATTTCTTTATTCATGCATTCTCTCATTCCGTATTTCCTACATTCTTTCTTTCTTTCATTTCTTTATTCATGCATTCTCTCATTCCGTATTTCCTTCTTTCTTTCTTTCATTTCTTTATTCATGCATTCTCTCATTCCGTATTTCCTTCTTTCTTTCTTTCATTTCTTTATTCATGCATTCTCTCATTCCGTATTT
This sequence comes from Acanthosepion lycidas, assembly GCA_963932145.1. Classification (NCBI taxonomy): domain Eukaryota; kingdom Metazoa; phylum Mollusca; class Cephalopoda; order Sepiida; family Sepiidae; genus Acanthosepion; species Acanthosepion lycidas. Next base: position 20,914,136 of record OZ010592.1, read on the forward strand.
TCTTCTTTCTTTCATTTCTTTATTCATGCATTCTCTCATTCCGTATTTCCTTCTTTCTTACATTTCTTTATTCATGCATTCTCTCATTCCGTATTTCCTTCTCTCTTACATTTCTTTATTCATGCATTCTCTCATTCCGTATTTCTTTCTTTCTTACATTTCTTTATTCATGCATTCTCTCATTCCGTATTTCATTCTTTCTTTCATTTCTTTATTCATGCATTCTCTCATTCCGTATTTTCTTCTTTCATTCATTTCTTTATTCATGCATTCTCTCATTCCGTATTTCCTTCTTTCTTTCATTTCTTTATTCATGCATTCTCTCATTCCGTATTTCCTTCTTTCTTTCATTTCTTTATTCATGCATTCTCTCATTACGTATTTCCTTCTTTCTTTCATCCCTTTATTCATGGATTCTCTCATTCCGTATTTCCTTCTTTCTTTCATTTCTTTATTCATGCATTCTCTCATTCCGTATTTCCTTCTTTCTTTCTTTCATTTCTTTATTCATGCATTCTCTCATTCCGTATTTCCTTCTTTCTTTCTTTCATTTCTTTATTCATGCATTCTCTCATTCCGTATTTCCTTCTTTCTTACATTTCTTTATTCATGCATTCTCTCATTCCGTATTTCCTTCTTTCTTACATTTCTTTATTCATGCATTCTCTCATTCCGTATTTCCTTCTTTCTTACATTTCTTTATTCATGCATTCTCTCATTCCGTATTTCCTTCTTTCTTTCATTTCTTTATTCATGCATTCTCTCATTCCGTATTTCCTTCTTTCTTTCATTTCTTTATTCATGCATTCTCTCATTCCGTATTTCCTTCTTTCTTACATTTCTTTATTCATGCATTCTCTCATTCCATATTTTCTTCTTTCTTTCATTTCTTTATTCATGCATTCTCTCATTCCGTATTTCCTTCTTTCTTACATTTCTTTATTCATGCATTCTCTCATTCCGTATTTTCTTCTTTCTTTCTTTCATTTCTTTATTCATGCATTCTCTCATTCCGTATTTTCTTCTTTCTTTCTTTCATTTCTTTATTCATGCATTCTCTCATTCCGTATTTTCTTCTTTCTTTCATTTCTTTATTCATGCATTCTCTCAGTCCGTATTTCCTTCTTTCTTACATTTCTTTATTCATGCATTCTCTCATTCCGTATTTCCTTCTTTCTTACATTTCTTTATTCATGCATTCTCTCATTCCGTATTTCCTTCTTTCTTTCATTTCTTTATTCATGCATTCTCTCATTCCGTATTTCCTTCTTTCTTTCATTTCTTTATTCATGCATTCTCTCATTCCGTATTTCCTTCTTTCTTTCATTTCTTTATTCATGCATTCTCTCATTCCGTATTTCCTTCTTTCTTACATTTCTTTATTCATGCATTCTCTCATTCCGTATTTCCTTCTTTCTTTCTTTCATTTCTTTATTCATGCATTCTCTCATTCCGTATTTTCTTCTTTCTTTCATTTCTTTATTCATGCATTCTCTCATTCCGTATTTCCTTCTTTCTTACATTTCTTTATTCATGCATTCTCTCATTCCGTATTTCCTTCTTTCTTACATTTCTTTATTCATGCATTCTCTCATTCCGTATTTCCTTCTTTCTTTCATTTCTTTATTCATGCATTCTCTCATTCCGTATTTCCTTCTTTCTTTCATTTCTTTATTCATGCATTCTCTCATTCCGTATTTCCTTCTTTCTTTCATTTCTTTATTCATGCATTCTCTCATTCCGTATTTCCTTCTTTCTTTCATTTCTTTATTCATGCATTCTCTCATTCCGTATTTTCTTCTTTCTTTCATTTCTTTATTCATGCATTCTCTCATTCCGTATTTTCTTCTTTCTTTCTTTCATTTCTTTATTCATGCATTCTCTCATTCCGTATTTTCTTCTTTCTTTCATTTCTTTATTCATGCATTCTCTCAGTCCGTATTTCCTTCTTTCTTACATTTCTTTATTCATGCATTCTCTCATTCCGTATTTCCTTCTTTCTTACATTTCTTTATTCATGCATTCTCTCATTCCGTATTTCCTTCTTTCTTTCATTTCTTTATTCATGCATTCTCTCATTCCGTATTTCCTTCTTTCTTTCATTTCTTTATTCATGCATTCTCTCATTCCGTATTTCCTTCTTTCTTTCATTTCTTTATTCATGCATTCTCTCATTCCGTATTTCCTTCTTTCTTACATTTCTTTATTCATGCATTCTCTCATTCCGTATTTCCTTCTTTCTTTCTTTCATTTCTTTATTCATGCATTCTCTCATTCCGTATTTTCTTCTTTCTTTCATTTCTTTATTCATGCATTCTCTCATTCCGTATTTCCTTCTTTCTTACATTTCTTTATTCATGCATTCTCTCATTCCGTATTTCCTTCTTTCTTACATTTCTTTATTCATGCATTCTCTCATTCCGTATTTCCTTCTTTCTTACATTTCTTTATTCATGCATTCTCTCATTCCGTATTTCCTTCTTTCTTTCATTTCTTTATTCATGCATTCTCTCATTCCGTATTTCCTTCTTTCTTTCATTTCTTTATTCATGCATTCTCTCATTCCGTATTTCCTTCTTTCTTTCATTTCTTTATTCATGCATTCTCTCATTCCGTATTTCCTTCTTTCTTTCATTTCTTTATTCATGCATTCTCTCATTCCGTATTTTCTTCTTTCTTTCATTTCTTTATTCATGCATTCTCTCATTCCGTATTTCCTTCTTTCTTTCATTTCTTTATTCATGCATTCTCTCATTCCGTATTTTCTTCTTTCTTTCATTTCTTTATTCATGCATTCTCTCATTCCGTATTTCCTTCTTTCTTTCATTTCTTTATTCATGCATTCTCTCATTACGTATTTCCTTCTTTCTTTCATCCCTTTATTCATGGATTCTCTCATTCCGTATTTCCTTCTTTCTTTCATTCCTTTATTCATGCATTCTCTCATTCCGTATTTCCTTCTTTCTTTCATTCCTTTATTCATGCATTCTCTCATTCCGTATTTCCTTCTTTCTTTCTTTCTTTCTTTCTACATCAGTTTTTCCTGTCTTAAATTTCTTTTTGACTTCCTAACTTTTTTTTCTATTTTTCTTTGTTTCCCTCTTTAAGTTTTTCGTTCTTTCTGTATTTCTTTCTTTCTACATCAGTTTCTTTCTTTTTCCGCTTTCAGTTTTTGTTTCCGCTTAGCATGTTCTTTTCTTTCCTTCTTTCTTCTATCCACCCCTTCCTTTTTTTCTTTCTTTCTTTCTTTCTTTCTTTCTTTCTTTAATAACTTCTTTCTTTTCTACATTCAGTCATTTTTTCGCTTAGAATATTCTTTTCTTTCCTTCTTCCTCCTTTTCTTTCTTTATTTCTTTCTTTCTTTGTTCTTCTTTGTACTTTTTCTGCTTTCAGTTTTTTTTCGCTTAGCACATGCATAGCTTTCCTTCTTTCTTTTTCTTTTTCTCTTCTCTTAATTTATTCCCAACTTCCAATTTTTTTAGCAGCTTCTTTTCTTTCCTTCTAGCTTGCTTCCTTCCTTCCTTCTTTCTTTCCTTCCTTCCTTCTTTTTTCTTTCTTTCTTATTTTTTACATCAGTTTTTCCTGTCTTTAATTTATCTTTAGCTTCCAATTTTTTTATATTTTTCTTTGTTTCCTTCTTTCGTTCTTTCCTTCTTTCTTTTTCTAAGCGTCGACTTTTCTTTCTTTCTTTTTTCATTTTTTCCCTTGTTTTATTTCATTCTTAATATGTGTTATGGCGAGCCCATAACGACGCAAGCCAAAACAATAGAAGTTTGTTTAGTAAGATTGTATAGCGCCAATCTTTCAAATGCGGTGGGCCTACTTAGCCTGTAAATTCAAAATCATAGTTTTACCTAAATTTGAACACTGGCCTCTGACACCAGTTTCATATACGCAACTATCTCAGCCATGGGGCAGATACCTTAACTTTGTTTTTCTTTATCATTGTTTTTTGTTGAATGTTTTATTTTTAATCTTCTTCAGTTGTATCTTATTTATTGCCATTCTCACTCAATATGTAAGACGCTTACATTAGTCTGGTACATGCACATAAATATCAAACCTCATACTAACTTAAATAACTACAATAGTCTCTTCGGCAGGCTTACTAACCAATCCGATACGACGAGGTAAAGACAATTATATCAGGTAACTCTAGATGATACTGGTTGAATATAATAACCCAATACTACCTGCCACAGAATGCGAATAAACCGGTTCCCCCACCAGGCTTTTCTGGCAGAGGGGGAAGTTAGACATCGAGTAGGATTAAAAAACAAAACCTGTCAAAGAACGCGTGAACTTTCTTGTAGAGTCAGCCAACATCTAACAGAATAGGTAGAGTGGGCTATATAGCTATGAATAGGGGCAGAGGGCTTCCTAGACAGAAGTTGACGGCTAATGGGAGTAAGAAATCACAAAACTCTTAGTTGACTACCGATTGGTGTTGCGAACTTAAATTGGTTCTGATACTATAATTATCACTCGAGATAATTATTGAACACTTTATTAGTTCGCTTTGTTATAGGTTTATTTATATAATTTGACGAATCAATGAAAGCAGTGATGGAACATAGCCTGAATCCATCATAAAAAATCAGGACATGAAAATACTAAACACATCAAATACTTTGGTGTATGAATCAGTTATAACAAATTTAGTATAGGAGAAAAGGAAACTGAACATAGAACAAACTGTACCAGAAGCGCCCAACACTACAAATTGCTACAAAAGCCAAAACTTAAGTCATATTCTTAAATAACCTGGTCAGATCAAGACTTTCATACAAATGTCATGCATGGTGCCAAACCTATTCAGAATTATATCTAAGTTGTCAGATATATTTTCTAAGATTAATGATTAAAAAAGGCTTTGAGTGAGTGAAGTCTGAGGGTTTTAGCAAAGATCATCCTTTTTTAAACATTGTGGACTGGTGCTACAGAATCACAAAGAACTGTACCAAATAACAGAAAACACATCACCTGAGGACTACCAATAGCAGCAACAACTAAAATGGATAGCACATGTAACTTGAAGAGAAAATAATGACATAATCAAAATGTTGACATTCTGCACTACTTCAAATAAAAGATTAAGAAGGAAGCCCACATCAATACTGGAATGCAATAACAACTACTGGACTTGAAAAACCTATTTTCTTGAAAGATTGAAAGTAGTACTGGCTGCCCAATCAATGAATGCTAAAAGTTTCCTTGTAGGGAAGTGGCTGATATTACCATTAGTATCATTAGGAGATGGTGTAACCTATCTAACATGGATAACTACAATTTATTAAAGATTTTTTGTAGCTGTGCATAATACGCACCCATAATTTTTCTTATTATTTTTTAGAAAAAATGCGTATTATACATGGTGAATTACGGTAATTGTTTTCATGAGGAATAATTTCATTATTAAGAATAATATCTCGAAAATCGTTACTTATTCTGATATGAATTCTTCAATTTCCAAATTACTGAAACCTGTTGAAAAGGATAGTTTCATAGTAAAAAAAAACTTTCAAACTTTTCACTTGGATATAAAACCTTGCAGACACCAATTTTCCATGACATTATTATTATATAAGCTACTGAAACGTGTTGAAAAATATAGTTTCATAACGAAAATGCTAGTTTTTAGTCCTATACTTAATTTAAAAAACAGAAATCTGTTGGCCAATATAGATACCAACAAGCGAGTTTCAGAATTACGGTGAATGTCTGCAGTAACAATTCATCTGCATATATAAAAACAGTTTCGACGACCAAAAGTACAAAGGTAAATGATAATAGAAAATACCACGGCCTATTTACCTTACATCAGACGCGTGTCAAAAGTATTTGTATATGCCATTACGTGCCAAAAGTATTTGTATATACCATTACGTGTCAAAAGTATTTGTATATACCATTACGTGCCAAAAGTATTTGTATATACCATTACGTGTCAAAAGTATTTGTATATACCATTACGTGCCAAAAGTATTTGTATATACCATTACGTGCCAAAAGTATTTGTATATGACATTACGTGTCAAAAGCATTTGTATATACCATTACGTGCCAAAAGTATTTGTATATACCATTACGTGTCAAAAGCATTTGTATATGCCAATTCGTGTCAAAAGTATTTGTGTATACCATTACGTATCAAAAGTATTTGTATATATCACTGTGTCTCAAAAGTATTTGTATATGCCATTACGTGTCAAAAGTATTTGTATATACCATTACATACAGTAAAGAACACAAAGCCGAGACCAGCCGTTTTCTAAAATTAAAGCTTGAAGATTATCGTAATCGATTGAGAGATAATGAAATCATGCCTAGCTGACCATGTGTGATAAATGTAAAAGTTGGGGTCACAAACTCGCCGAGAATAAAATTAGTATAACAGAAAACAGACACTTGAAAATAAAGCGACTGAAAAAAAACTATCACATGCTATGCTGTGATAATCTCCTCATTAGTCCTAGTGTAGAAATTAGCACCATATGTTAATCTTTGTTCATCTCATCAGTAAGCCAAGCAGATACTTGGACACAATATAGACGTCATTGATTAGTATAATAAAATGAAAAAATGAGGTTTAAAGCTCGCACATTCAACTATCGCCTGTTTGTTCTTGTAAATATAACCTTTAAGTGTTTAGTGATCAGTTTAGTCGCCGAGTCTGAAATTCATATACTCTGGTACAAAGAACAAGCGAATCATTGAATAATTGATCAATAGACTAGGTAGAAAGTAAAGAAATTATTAATTAAAATAATATACCGTTGTAGATTGAATAAAATTTACCAAATATGGCAGACATCTGAAGAAGGCGAGAAGTTAGAATGTTTGAAATGATGTAAGTTTAACGACCAGAATGAGGAGACCAGTCCAAATGAGTCGAGGCATAATAATTGAACCTCTGGATTAAGCAGTTCAATTACTCGTTAATTATTCCTTACGTACACTAGTAAGCTATCAAGATAAGAAATTCACTCGGACAAAGTTCCTTACCGTAGTGACCAAAAAAAAAGAGAAAGAGTTGACACTCTGAATTAAAATAATGGATTCCGTTTAACTGTTAAACTTTGCAAGGTGTGATTTTCAACCCAATGACGACTGGGTAATGGTAGTCTATTGGGTTGTTGCATAATTATCAGGCGTTTTTGTAGGCGAGTTATTTGTTAATAAAATTGTTTTGTTTACTTTTTTTAATAAAAATATTACTTACTTTCAGGTTATAAAAATGCGTGTCCATAATCATACGCTCCGGAATAACCATTTAATGCTATCTTTTTTTCATATCAAATATTGTTTTAAAATGCCTGATAATTATGCACCAATCTAATAGTAGGAATCCGTTTATCTCAAAAGCATGCAGTTTGGCCAAAATTCAGAGACTGGAGTGACTTTCTCCAGGGTGCTGGCCTAAGCGAGTGGAGGACAAGATCCTAAAGAATACAGGTCCATAAATTTCGAGCCGGTTTAACTGCAAGAATTGATAGAAGGTTGTCAGTGTTGATATCGAAACACTTTGGGGGCTCCGCCCCGGATTTTCTCTCTGGTTTTACTACGTTTTTTTTTTTTTAATCAATTCACCCCAAACAAACTGACAATGTCACAAAGATTCAAGGGGGTGCTGGAAATGAACGAGAAGAAAATACTTTAGACGAAACCCAATCCTAAACTGGAGAAATAAACCTCTGCTCCGGTCTAAAAGACCGTGGAAGGTGTGTGAGCCGGACGAACTAAAACGTATAAAAAAGCGCGTTTAACTTTTAATGTTTAACGCCATGTGTTCTAGATTTAAACATTTAAACTCAGACAGTTTTTTTAATCCTTTCACCTCAAGGAAGGCGACAATGCCGCTAAGACGTAAGGGGGGGGGGGCAGAGTAAAAGAGAATAAGAAAACTAATGAGGAAAAGGACAATAAAAGAACAGGTTTCAGGAAGACAGAAGATGGCAATCGACGTTAAATCTAAATTATTGAAGATCGTAGGTGACAAGGAAAACAAGAATCGGAAGAAGTTCCACAGGCGAGAAGTGCGAGAAATGCGTGTGAAGAAACGATTAGAATAGAACTGACGGTTGCATCTAGCTAGTTCAACAGTTAGTTACCATTATTTCATTGTAAGTTAACTTTTGCAATGCCCGTTTTTAGGAGAGACTTTGTAAATCACAGATACAATAATAGTAACTCCTTCGAACAATTCTCGGTCAGACACCGCTAATTCCCATATATATATTTTTTTTTCCTTTACCACACACGTGATTTAATTATTTCAAGATGAGGTCCACTGTGCTTGCTCTTTGGCGATTCGTGTTCAAACCCAAATGTCGGCAGCAACATTTTATTCCTATATGACATTAACCCAAGCCAAACAATAAAGTATTGACGCAACATAATCTTCCTACGTTTACTTGGCCTTGATTTGTCCTGGGTTAAAAAATAATAAAATCAATAATGCTTATGGATAGAATTAATTTGATTTCGTTTCTTTCGTAATTATTCTCCGTTTAGTAACATTCACTGAAGCTGGCGTGATAGCGAAAACTAAACATTTCGTCTTGACTTACCAAGATCATGGTTCACCACAGCTTCCTCTATTTTATTGCTCTAAGTAACTTTCGACTCTTTACCATCTTTTTTTTGTCCTTGACTTTAGATTCATTAATAGAAATTCGTTAAATAGATTACTGTCTGCTTCTCTTGCTTTCAGCGTGTCCTCTGTGTGTTATATTCGACATGCCCACTTTCCTCACTACGTGTCCCAGAAAATTCAACTGTTTGTTTCTGATTGTAAGCATCCGTTTCTTTGTAGATATATATTTTTTTTAAAAACTTTCCTATTTCTCGCATCTGTTGTTCCTGGTATTACCAGTTTTCGTTGAGAGAATATATCACTTCAAGTCGCTTCTTCAAGCATTCAACACGTTTCTCTTTGTCTCTAAGGACATTTTCCCATCTCTTAATACTTTGCTTAGTTACTGAAAGGGATCTTTTGCTATTTCCGTTCGCTTTCGAATTTCATCCTTCAACTTAACGTTAGAGCGAGTCGAAGTGGGAAAATAGATACAAATATATCATTTTTTTAAATTTAAATATCGTCTTCGTCATAAACAACATCGTTTTCTTTACCTACAACCGGTCTTACGGCCATATAAATTTCAAGCACCAGTTCGAATACGACATCGAAGTTAAGGAACATCGAGCATGGTCAGTACCTAGATGGGTGACCGCTTTGTAATACCAGGTGCTGTAAGCTTGCATGTGTGAATAGAGTAATGGTTAAAGACTCGGAATTGGGAATCGAAGTGCAGTGTTCCAATTCCAATTGGATTCGTTATATTCACTTAGGCGTAATTAGCCTTTGGGAAAGATATGAATTCAACTCTTCTTCCCCACCTAATTATGAGTTAATTAGTAAGACTTCTATCAGCAAATCATTATTATCTCCCAAAAATACTTACAATCTAAAAATATTAACTGACTTTTTTATATTTATTTATTTATATCTATATTTATATATATTATAAATTTACTAATTTAAAAATAAGCTCCCATTGTTACACAGGAATTACCATTTTTGAAACATGTATATTCCTGTGTAGCGATGGGACCATATTTTTAAATTAGTAATTTTATAATGTTTATGATCCGCAGAATATATATAAACTGCTAGCATCGAACTAACGGTTACATCTAGACATATATGGGGGG
>OZ010592.1:20928849-21043849 GCA_963932145.1 Acanthosepion lycidas
ATGAAACGTAAAAATAACAGTCGACATAGAATGCAGATTTCTATATCCTCACACTCCTTCTATCTTTGTGTGTAAATGTGTGTGGTTTGTGTGTGTGTGCGATGTGTGTGTATTATGTGTGTGTAGTTTTGTGTATGAATATGTTTGTGATTGTATGTCCTGTCTGTGCGTGTTTGTGTATCTCCGTGTGTGTGTAGGTGTGTATGTGTGCTATATGTGTGTATGTGCATATGTGTTTGGTGTTGTGTGTGTGATGTGTGCGTATGTGCATATGCCTGTGCTTAGTATGTATGTGTGTGTGCGTGTGTGTGTGTGTGTGCCATTTTATAGAAACTATTTTTCAGCCCACTGCAGTACCCACATTTTTCAGATATGGTGGGTAACGGGACAGACCTTACTGCGCCGGCCCATGATGCATTAATAGGAGACTTGAAATCAGTGTTATCCTTCTCCTAGATTGGTTGTCGTCCCAATATAAAGAGCTTAATTTACCCTATGTATTGTATAAAGCGGTTTAAAAAGAAAGAACCGAAACTCTCTTACTCTTTATGATCTTCTCCATCCACAGGACGCCGTAGCAACAAGACTTCTAGTTTCACCTTCCGAGGAGATTTTATCGCATGGTAAACCGACTTCTTAGTTTCAACCAACCGACCTGGTGCAATCTTACACACACACTACACACTAATCATATAAGCATATATTTCTCTCCATTTCTTGACTATATTGTTCTAAATCTATTCACACACACAAACGCGCACACACACACACACACATATATATATATATATATATATATATATATATATATATATATATATATATATATATATATATATATATATATATATATATATATATATATATATATATATATATATATATATATATATATATATATATATATATATATATATATATATATATAGAAAGAAAGAAAGAAAGAAAAGCTCGGTGGAATAATAGATAGCGGCTTGGCTTGAGGAATCGCAGAGCCGAGTTCGAATTGCAGTCGAATCCATTACATTCACTTACGTGCTAATACTCTTGGGAAAGGTATGAATCCTCTTCTTCTCCCTCCAGCTATGGGTAAAATAGCAGGACAGACTGGATTCTATAGCCTTGGATGGCAACTGGTCTAGGAGAAGGACAACTCTGAATTCAAAACCTGCGGAGGGTAAATATAAAAAATTGCATACATCATTATGTAATTACGTCATTATTTTTGCACCAACCTAATATACATATATATATATATATATATATATATATATATATATATATATATATATATATATATATATATATATATATATATATATATATATATATATATATATATATATATATATATATATATATATAATGGGTTAATTTCAAAGTGAATATATCGGATTCTGTTTATTCTTTTCTAAACGGATGAGTCTAGGGCCCTGACGGTGAACTTTTTGAGGAAACGTTTAAGTAATGGCTATCCATGTCCGAACTTTATTGTTTGCTTTTTTTCTTCATTGGTGGAATAGTATTATTAAGAATTTTCTGGATATATATTTAGATTTAGCCTACTACAAGACTAACAATGGAGCACCTATCGCGGATCGATTCTTTAGTGGTAAGTATAGTCATACGGGTGGGTACCCTGACGTCTGTTTAAAGTGACCTTTCTTCTAAAAAGGACTTTTTGCCGTATTTCGTGAGAATGCAAAATAAATATCATCCCGATGCTCTCCATTATTCTAGGTTTATGCCAGACTAAGCTCTAAATAAGTAAATTTTTCTGGCCTGGTCGTGGAGCAAATAGTCTTATAGATACTTGCTCGTATATTCAATTCATTACTCACTGGGTGGTGGATAACTTCGGCGGTCTGATTAAATAATCTAAGCTTAGTATACAGCCATACTGGCAGATCATTGGTCACCAGACTGGTCCTCACTCATTCTTGCAACTCTATACGGACAAAGTTTATGGGCACCTCGGTGCGATGTAATGGTTAGCAAGCTTGTCTCGCTAAAACGACTGAACAGTGAGTTCGATTTTCAATGGATGCCCCATACTTTCGGCCTTGTGTCACATCTAAGCTCTGCATAGAACGCCATTACCTGAGCACTTCGACGTGGTGTAAATGGTTAGCAAGCTTGTCTCGTTGGATCAGTAACGACGGAATAGTGCGTTCAATTCTCACAAAGGTGTCCCATACATACGGACTTGTGCTACGCTTAGAAAATCATTATAGCTTAATCGATAAGTACTTTCAAATTGGATTTATTTATTCAAACTTTCTTTCGTTCTCTATCAATCTAGTCTTTTTCTTGTCCGATTCATCTTAATAGTTTTCTTCGCTTTCTTTGCTGGCTCTTTTCGTTTTCTTTTCCTCTGACTCATGAAAATCTCTATAAGCCTTTCTTGGGTTCTCTCTCACTCCCACAAAATGACTTTATTACATTTCTGTAGTTTCCTTGATATATATATATATATATATATATATATATATATATATATATAATTATTTATTCGAAAATTATAACATAAATATTTTATAAAATTACTTCTAGTGTCTTATCAAGTGATGGTTTTGAATGTAGGCCTTTTAAACCCTTTATTCGAACATTCAACATCATCACTTGATAAGACACCAGAAGTGTTGAAACAAAATGACTATTTTTTAGTGATTTTATAACATATTTATGTTATAATTTTCGAATAAATAATTATATTTGCCCTACTCTGTATTGAGCACTCTTTTAAGAATAGTATCTGTTGGTTATTGGAATTTATTCCGTATACACCAATCCTATACTTGGGTATGGGTATATATATATGTGTGTGTGTGTGTGTGTGAGAGACAGAGAGAGAGAGAGAGTGTGTGTGTGTGTGTGTGTGTGATAAAATTATTTGGTAATACGTATGGATAATTCCAAAGAGGATATAGAGAGAGAGCTCAATGTAAGAACAAAGTAAATAATAATTAATTAAGAAAGCGGAGACTTTAGAAATCCATGGTAATATATATATATATATATATGTGTGTGTGTGTGTGTGTTTCAGGGCGCACACGTCTCTACCGAATGTAACATCAGATCGGTTTAAAGTGGGTTGGAAGAATTGTCCTCTCGGTACTTCCCCTTTTGGGGACGCCTTGAATAATTTACTAACCATAGGTTAGATGTGGCACAAGGGCGAAAGTATTGAGCGCCCAGTGAGGATAGAACTCAGTACTTAGTTGTAACCCATCCAGTGAGACAAGCTTGCCAAACATAACACTATGCCGAAATACGCTTCTCACAATATATATATATATATATATATATATATATATATTGGGATCTGTGAAAAATGAGCAGCAAATATGGGATATATATATATATATATATATATATATATATATATATATATATATATATATATATATATATATATTAATATTAGATACCTCCAAAAATTCATATACCTACGGTTTAAATATATTTTTCATAAAGGAAAAATCCTTTTCGACGCTTTCCCCCAGCTTCAGTTGAAAGCTAAAGGATTAATTTTCTAATTCCAGAAAAAAAAATACTGTGGTGTATTTCAAATAGAAATTTGAATCATTTTTAGTCATTTCTCCCGAAAAAGCAATCGAAACGGCCATTTTTAACTTTTGTAGAGAAATTTAGATAAAACATATTTTTTCCTTTCTGAAAATTCCACTAAAATAAGATATACATTTCTGAAACGTTACTTTCATAAAATTAGCAAATTTAAAGTTAAATTAATCTGTTTTGAAACAAATATGACTTAATTATAGCATAAATTTTCTAGACAAATATTTCTTGACATCGGTGTATTGTTATTTTCACGTCTTCATCAATAATTTGATGGCTGAATGTGTTGACAGGTTTAGTACGGTGCACCAAAATTGACATAACGTTTTTTTGTTTCTTATAATAATTTAAAATACTATAAAAATTTCTTATGTTATTGAGCTACCTCTATAATGGTATTTCTTTATTCAATAGCTAAGATAATGATAAATAATTCTATTAATTATTAATATTACATTAAGTTATTCCATTTTTAATTTAATAACTGAGAGAATAACTAATAAAATTATCATCATATTAATAATTAAAATATCTCACCCAGTTATTAATTGTTTAAATTGATATATAATATAATTTTATTATCTCAATTTAATTTTTAATTTAATAACCGAGAGTGACATAAACCGAAGACCTTTATATTTCAAGGGGATTTTTCTTAAGGAGGAGACAAGCCTTGAAACACGTGACCTTTTAACCATAATATCACTTATGAGACGTCATACTAAAAAAATATAACATTTTGACGCGCAAAAAAGTTTTGGTAGCATGATTTGTATTAAGCTTTTAATTGTCGCTTAGTAAATATAATCTTCACTTAAAACATTTAATAACTTACCCTATACTCTGTTTGGAAGAATTTTAAAACAGTTTTTTTTTTTTTAAATTAAAGAAAACTGAAAAAAAAACTAAAAGAAAAATGCAAACAATTCTTGTAAAAATTCTTTATTCATCGAATTTTTTTTTTTCAGATAATAATGTCCTTAATGTATATTTAAAAGCAAATAAAAGCTTATCTAATGTGATAATTAGATAGCTTTATTGCAGTTTTTATTTTACGATTTGGAGCAGATTTTTAAAAAGTTGGCAATATTTGTGAAAAAAAAATTGATGATTTAATTTTTCCAAGGAGTTCTGTTTATAAGTAATATAAAACAATTTGCAAACTGTTTGAAATTCTAGAAAATTTCATAAAATGGAGGGTGGTAACAGATGTAGAAAAAAAATTTTCCCAAGATTTTCTAAAAATAAAAAATTCAAAAATAAATTGATTCATTTTTGAATAAGTCCTGAAAGTTTCATTAAAATTAGGCAATTATTTGATTTTTGCAAGAATTTCCAAATTAATGGATTTTTCCCCAGATTCTGCTAAACTAAATTACAAAAAAAAAAAACGAGATTTTTACCCAAATTTAGAACGTGTTAGAAAGAAGGAAAAAAAATTTTAAATAATTAAAAATACTTTGTTCTTTCTTCTTAATAATAACATCCTGAATCCTTACAAATTTACAATCCTTAGAATTTCAATCTATTTTGAATATGATCACTCCCTTACCCGACTTCTTTTTTAACTTATCAAGCCGCGAAAGAAAAAATATTTTCTGGGTCACCCTGTTGATTTATTTATCTCCCCTTTTCCTTTTTTCCCTCTCTCTCACTCTCTTTCTCCCTACCCCTATATCTATCTTTCTTTATCTTCCCCCTAAAAATCCTTATATTGAAATATCTTTGTCCACTTTTTTTTTTCTTTCTCCCTTTTAATATTAAAACTTTTTCTCTCTCTTTTTCTTCTTTTCCTTTTCGTTGTATCTGAATAAACTGAACTCTATTTATTAATGTAAAATTGTTCTGAAGAGATGGACGTGAGGTCCACGAAATAAATTATATCAAGAACTGATGGACTTTTAAGGATTCTGTATTCGTTCACTATATATATATATATATATATATATATATATATATATATATATATATATATATATATATATATATATAATAAGACCCTGCCGTAGAACACTTTACAATTCACGTTTCTGATGCCATTACTCCTAAGTCACTTGATCTTGACTAAATATTCTACACTTTTCGGATAAAGTAGGCTTAGTCAAAAAATAAAATTACCTAAATAATTATTCTTAACTGCTTACTATGCTGTTGTGATTAGTAAGCGCACGTCGCAGACCAGTTCGTGAGTTCGATATCCAATGAGTGCTCTAATATTAATGCCTTGTGTCAAACTAGTCTAAACTTGTTAGTTTTCTTTACTTTCGTATAATTCTAAACTTTTCTTATGATTTGTGTGAAAATTCTCCATAAGTTATTAAAGACAGACTGTAATCCAAGCTTTTCCTTCTCCAGTTAAACGGTAGAACGAAGGACGATCGGGCATCTGTGTTTAGTCTCGAACTTATAATTATGAGTCAGTACAATGAGGGTAGCGGTTTCAAATCACGATAAAGGAATTCTCTCCACCATATGTTAGTTAAAAATTTATATCTACATGCAAAACTTTGCAAACGAATAAGATGGTTAGAAAAAAAAGTAATCGAAATCGTTCGCATTATGTCAATTACACATTTTACTTCGCCCAGTTTCTCTTGCAAAAGGCATGAAGCGAAATGACCCTGACCCCGCATGGTAACTCGATTTTATTTCTACACTTGCACAAAACGCGGGAACGACGTCGCGCAACAAAAAAAAAAAATGGAAAAATATTTCAACGAAGCTGGAGACTGCATTCGACTAAAGAGGGTTGCAAATAGGAATGGAAACCGTTTCACACCACCCCCGCCCCCACCCCGTGGTAAAAAAAAATCTTCTCATTAACAAAAGATTAGCTCATAGTCTTATCGTAAAATTACCGTCTTCTAGCCATTTAGGACCCATCTCTAGCGCCAGATCGGTGATGCACATTACTAAAGCGGAACTTAAATTAGAAGAAAAATAAACAAAGCATGTTTATGTAATATGTCTCGTGCGTGGGGTGATTGCGTTTTCCTCCAAAGTACCAGGGTTTCGTGCTCAGGTAACAGCAAAGGTTTACAAATGAAGATTCTCAAAGCATGCATGTTCTCCGTACTTCTAACAACTGTACCTCCTCTCGGCCTTGTGCCATATTAAACAAAGCTTTTTTTTTTTTTTTTTTTTTGCACATATCAACAAACAAGGCAACGTGATATGGTTGTTATCACACCCACGATGTGCTTCAATCTATCAGCCACCTTCTCACCTTTATATATATACTTACATATATATATATATATATATATATATTCTGTTTAGTGTTTGTTTTAAGTGTTTATTATGATTGACAGGAAGCTGAAATCGCTGTTATTGATACAATAGAACAACTAATAATATGACTAATATTTTGATCATAGTAAAAAAAAAAAAATAGTAGTACTACGGTTGCAAGAAGCCAGGCCACCGGAGCTCTGATACAGAAACTACTACAAACATATAAAACTATTCTTTATAGAGAGAACTGGAGCCCGAACAATGACGGTTATCGTTCTAAAAGGATTACTACAACGACATCCACTACACGTTTTATGCAATGCAGTATAGCTGCTAAGACTACTCTAATACAACTATAATTAGTTCACGTGCAAAACAAGGTCCTGTATCGTTGTATTACCCATCAATATTACAATTACCTAATCAGTGTTATTGCTTCTTCAGCGCTAAAAACGAAAGCTCCAAAGAAGCAGAAGCCCACGAAAAGGGAGTCGATAAAATGCTTCTTTTTTCCGTTAATGGCGAGATCTCTTGAAGCTAATTATACTATCACTTCCACCGCAAACAACACTATTGTTTATATATCTCATTCTCAGCTGTGCTTTGGCTGCTACACGATTTAACAACAGCTGCTCGTACTCTTGCTACTGCTACAGGTCTTTCTGCTACGCAGAGTCGCGTTGGTATCTAAAGTTGAATGAGCAGATGTGCTACCCAGCTAACGTCTCCTTTCAAGGTAAAGTAAACACTTGCCTATTTGCATGTTGCACTTTGCTTGGGAAAAAAAAAGGTAAAAAAAGAAAAATTATTGTCGTTGCTGTTACGGCGGTCGCGGCTGCGTGCATGATCGCCCCATCGCCGACCCTCAAAGGTACACTAACATGCCCGTACTCGAAAGCATTGTCACATACAAACACACACATCCGCCTGCATCGGCGTATTTATGCACTCACCTGCAACAAAGGCACATGCCGTTGTGATTCTTAGCTTCCCGACAAAAAGGGCATTCGTGTTGCTGGCTTAAGATATATTGAATTATGTATTTGTGTGCGTGCATATATATATATATATATATATATATATATATATATATAATATTCACTTCTACTTTCCTATATTCAAATATGTTTCTTAATATCAGCAAACAGTTATGCATATAAACAAAAACAAGTACACACATATATATATATATATATATATATATATATATATACATGTGTGTGTGTGTGTGTGTGTGCACGCGCGTTATTTGTTCTTCTGTCTTTCTTTAATTTCTCTTCAAGTTCCTTTTATTTTCGGTCTCTCATTTTTTTCGACTGTTTAAATTATATAATCACACTGGCCATGACATTTTTAACTTTTAACAAGCATACCTAGACAAAAAAATTTAAAAATCCAAAGGATTTAAAAAAAAAAATGTTACATATATTTTTATTCGTTTTTCTACTGCTTGTCAACCCATTAAAGGTTATTTAAAGTCAGATAATATCTTTTTAGATTATAAGAAATTTATTTTTCTTTACGATAGTAATTATCTAGTGATAGATTGTCTTACTAATTGACCCATAGCTGGAGGCAGAAGCGGTGCGGTCATACCTCTCCCAGGGATATTTGCGCGTAAGTGAATTTAATGAAACCAACGGGAATTGGAACTTGGTTCCCCGATCAACATTTCAATATCATTATCGATTTCACCACCTTCACATCTAAGCTTACAGCACCTGGTATTCCCAAGCGGTCACCCATCTAGGTGCTGACGAGGCTCAATGCTGCTTAACTTCGTATGGGAACCGGTATTTCAACATTATGTGGCCGTAAGTTATATTTTTTTGGCATTAACCTTAAAAATGTACTACAGGTGTTCCTTTCAATATAGATAGATAGATAGATAGATAGATAGATAGATAGATAGATAGATAATGAGCAGGCTGAGATAGATAGATAGATAGATAGATAGATAGATAGATAGATAGATAGATAGATAGATAGATAGATAGATAATATTAGTGGTCAATACGCACACACACACACACACACACACATATATATATATATATATATATATATATATATATATATATATATATATATATATATATATATATAAAATTTCCAAGAGGATAGAATTCAATGTCTAGGACAGAGTAAGAATATAATAAAAAGGCTCAAACACTAATATTCCATGTTAGTGTTTGAGCCTTTTTATTATATATATATATATAGATATATAGATATATAGATATATATATATATAGAGAGAGAGAGAGACAGAGATAGAGACAGAGTTCAATATGGCACAAGGTCAAAGATGTGAGTTACTCAGTGATGATCGAACTAATTTCGTAAACCGAGGCACCCAGTTAAATCGATAATAACCTTAGCTTAATCCGACCCGAGCCCGTGTATAGGTGAGAATTAGTTTCGACAATATTAAATCTGAAGGATTCGCTTACTTGCCATGAAAATCAGCATTCCGCACATTAGCTTTTACCTATGATCGAACACTGTTGCCGGTGACAAACAAGCTGTTACTTCAGTTACCGAACAGTTTCATAAATATTGTAGAGACATGACAGGAACAAGAAATTGAATTTAGAAAAAAGGAAAAAAGCAAAAATTGAAAGGATGCAATAGTCGGGTTTTTTTGTTTTTTGTTTTTTGGTTTGTTTTGTTCCCCCCCCCCCCCACCCAGCGGTTGCATTGTTTTCCAGGCCTCTTTCTCAAATGAACTGATGGCTCCCAAATTGATTTTCATCCCTTAATCATTAATCACATTATACTAAGAAAACAAAATAGTCTTATTAATACACTATTTACATTATTCGGACTATAGTCCTCACCTTTGTCGCCATATTTATTACAACGTTTCAACCGTTGTACGCTCCAGTCTTCTTCAGGTGGCTGGAATGTCGAAATGAACACTTTATCTAAGTATTTTCTGCATAATTTTATTATATTTTATTTTTTAAGATAGTAATAATTTTAATGATAGAAGTCTTTCTAATTAACTCATAGCTGGGGGGGGTGGAGAAGTGGTTTATTCATACTTTTTCCAAAGGTATTTACATAATTGAATATAACGAAGCCAGCTGGAATTCAGCTGTCTGATTAGCAATTCCGATTCATTATCGATTACACCAGCCGCACATCCAAGCTCACAGCACGTGGTATTCCCAAGCGGTCACCCATCTAGGTAGTGACCAGTCTTGACGTTGCTAAAGTGAAATCGCTCACGAATTGCATCGCTTCCCAACGAGAGAAATTTCATGGTGACAGTCTGTATTTCAGAGATGAGGTATTATGTACACTATTTACATTTATTCGGACTATAGTCCTCATCTTTGTCGTCATATTTATTACAACGTTTCGGCCTTTCAGTATCTGTCTATATTTCTGAGATGAGGTATTATGTACCCTATTTACATTATTCGGACTATTGTCCTCATATTTGTTGCCATATTTATTACAACGTTTCAGCCTTTCAGTATCTGTCTATATTTCTGAGATGAGGTTTTATGTACACTATTTACATTATTCGGACTATTGTCCTCATCTTTGTTGCCATATTTATTACAACGTTTCGACCGTTGTACGCTCCGGCCTTCTTCAGGTGGCTGGAATGTCGAATAATGTAAATAGTGTACATAATACCTAATCTCAGAAATATATAAAGATACTGAAAGGCCGAAACGTTGTAATAAATATGACAACAGAGATGAGGACAATAGTCCGAATAATGTAAATAGTGTACATAATACCTCATGTGAGAAATAGAGACAAGATACTGAAGGGCCGAAACGTTGTAATAAATAGGGCAACAGAGATGAGGACAATAGTCAGAATAATGTAAATAGTGTACATAATACCTCATCTCAGATATATAGACAGGGCTTATTAGTGATAACTATGTTCGTGATCAAGTGATGTCAGTACCATTATCCTTCTAATTTCATATGACGGATAATTTTTTCATTTTATCGGAGCGTGCAGACAGGGCGAGAGATTATTAGATGAATAAATAACAAGTACATATTAAAGTGAATCTACCTTGACAATGTGGTTAGTCATTGGTGCACATCTATATTTTTACTGCAGTCTAGGCAGGTGAGGTGGTTATAGGAGAGGGTGTGTGATCAAGTGCCATCATGAAATGCCAGTGACAAGTTATTGTTTTGTCATGACGAGTGGCGATGAGAGAAAACCTGCAGGGAAGTTGATTCATGCCATGTCCAAAGGTCATTGGTACCAAGTATACGCACATCAGCCTGAATTGAAACTTTATAAGCTGATTCTCTTTCCAACTATATACATAAATTCAACAATATATATATATATTATATATAATATATATATATATATATAAATCAAACTATATATATATATATATATATATATATATATAAATTCAGCACCTCTCCAATATATATATATATATGTGTGTGTTTGTGCGTGTGTGAGAGAGAGAAAGGGGGCAGATAGAGACAGTGTTTGCGCCCCTTTGCGTGGGGAGACATGCAAAGCACACGCAAAAGTATTTAACTATACCAAATTTAACTACATAGATATGAAAAAGCCGCGATATATAGATAGATAGATAGATAGATAGATAGATAGATAGATAGATAGATAGATAGATATAAAGTGAACAGATTGATACAGAAAGAAATACAGATCAACTGATGAATTGTAAAAAGCCATCTTTTATCGGAAGATTATGTATTAATCACCTGGAATTTTGTCTGCTGAAAAGTTTGCTTTTTCTCCCATTGGAAACCAGACTGCAAGTGCTTAAGGCAATTTTCGATTCTCTGTAACCACTTAACATGCACATGACTATCAAGTGAGATAATTTTATGCATATAATTTTTATTTTAAAATATATGTATGTATCTGCATGCAAATAAATTTAGATAGCTTTATTCGAACAGAATAAGATAGAGAAATAGATAAAAATGAACAGATAGATAGAAAACGAACACTTAGATAGATAGATAGATAGATAGATAGATAGATAGATAGATAGATAGATAGATAGAAACGGACACTGAGATAGATAGATAGATAGATAGATAGATAGATAGATAGATAGAAAGAAACGGACACTGAGATAGATAGATAGAAAGAAAGAAAGAAAGAAAGAAAGAAAGAAAGAAAGAAACGGACACTGAGATAGATAGATAGATAGATAGATAGATAGATAGATAGATATGCGCGTAAACAAATACATGTTATATTTACTAGGTTTCACTTAGTCTGGAACAAGGTCACAATTGCAGTGTCGAACACTCAAGACTGCAGTCCCCAACAAGACCAATGTATGTATGTATATGTGCGTCTAGGAAGCTAATAACCTCAACTCTGTGTGTGTGTGTGTGTGTGTGTGTGTGTGTGTGTCTATGAATTTCTCCCTCGTCGCTCTATTTCGACTTTTAAAGAGATCTTAAGCGATTAAGATTGTATGTGTCTACATGCGTACAAGTGCACTCGTGGTACATTCCACGTGTTTGCGGGTATATGGGCAAAATGTGTTTTTATTATTATTATTATTATTGCTTATTGTCTTTAACATCAGTTAATAATAAGCAGGTGCGTGTTTCGTTCTTTCCAAGCAATTATCCACCAATTTATGTCTGGATTTCTGCGACAGATTATTCGTGCTTACATTTTCTCTTTTGTTGTTTCGAAGAACGCATTTCGACCGGTCGGCCTTCCTACCTCACACAGGTATGACCTAACTGGTAATGCCTTATTTATTTTGCAACATTAGCCTCCCACCCACATCTATTCCCTAATCGATTGACAAAGCCTGTGATTTTTTTAAGATTATATACAAATATATACAAATACGAATGACATAAAGAGACGCGATTTTATTAGTCCTTATACAAATATGTCGAGATTTTACCGCAAAGGTGGGCTTTTAAAAGATCAATATTTTAGCTTTAGTCTTATATTCGCTTCGGCTTTCTTTATATTCAAATACGTACCTATTATGACTGCTTCTTAATGTTAGTAAACAGTTAAACACATAAACAAAAACAAGTATATATATATATATATATATATATATATATATATATATATATATATATATATATATATATATATATATATATACAGATTTGTACACACACATACAAATACACACACATATATATATATATACATTATATGTAATATTCATTTCTGCTGTTTCATATTCAAATACGTTTCTTAATGCCAGCAAATACTTATTCATATGAATAAAAACAAGTACACACACACACACATATATATAAATACATATATATATATATATATATATATATATATATATATATATATATATATATATATATCCTATTTCACTCTTTTTCTCTGATAGAGAAACATAATTCTGATGGAGATTTAGTATAAGTAAAGCATGTTAGATTGATTAATGTTTCGCATTTGTACTGTACCCTATCATATATATATACATATATATATATATATATATATATATATAGGATAAGGAACAAATAAGAAACATTCATATTCTATCGGATTTAACCATTGTTTGATTTTAATTCATATATATATATATATATATATATATATATATATATATATATATATAATAAAAAGGCTTCAACACTAATATTCCATGGTCATAATTTATTCCATACATATATATATAAAATTTATATATTTACATGCATATATATATATATATATATATATATATATATATATATATATATATATATATATATATTCTCTAGATAGATAGATAGATAGATAGATAGATATATGATAGAATAAGGAACAAATAGGAAACGTTCTATGAACGTTTTTTATTTGTTCCTTATCATATATATATATATATATATATATATATATATATTTAGATAGATAGATAGATATATAGATAGATAGATAGATAGATATGATAGATATGATAGAATAGGAAATATTCATATTCTATGGGATTTAATACTATCATTCTATAGGATTTAACTCTTATTTGATTTTAATTCATATATATATATATATATATATATATATATATATATATATATATATATATATGCATGTAAATATATAAATTTATAATAATGAACATAAAAAGACGCGATAATACGAAATGTCACGTGAGGACGCGAAAATGATGTAACCGACATAACGTAATGGCGGTGTTCATTCGTAAGTGCTTATGAAAGCTGAAATTACTCGGACATTGTTGGACAATTGATATATGAATACGAATCTGAAACCAGGAAAATAATCCATAATTATAGAAAATGTTTACTTTTTTATATTGCTGTAAGAAATAACTTTCGTTGGTCACTACCCAAACTTGTATAATTAAAATATTCCCACCCAAATATTTTCTCTCTCTCCCCCTCTCCCTCCCTCTCTCTCCCCTCTCCCTCCATCTCTCTCTCTCTCTCTCTCTCTCTCTCTCTGCCTCCCTTCACACACACAAAATATTTATGTGTTTGCGTGTGTATGTATGTGTGTATAGGTTTGTGTGTGTATGCGTGCGTGTTAATCAAAGCTGAAATGACAATCGACAGAGAGTCCATATCCTGGCTTACCAGGTGTGTTCACTTTTATACTAATGTTAAAACTTTTCATGTTAAAAGTAAGTAGCATTTTTATGTTTTAAGTTAAATTATGAATGATATTGAAATTAAATTAACAGACACTTTAATAATTAAGAATGGGTAATATTTTTGTGCAACTATCATAATAATATATTAGAACACAATTAAAAGGTTTCTCCAAAAATCGGACATTATTTTCCGAACAACCTAATACTTTTTCCCAGTGTATGGGTGCGTCACATATTTGAGAACAAAATTCTGAAAGTCATTGATATAAAATTAACAAATTAACTATAATAATCATTTGGAATGAGCAATATATTTTTTGTGCAACTATTATAATAATAAATTAGAATACAATTAAAAGGTTTATTCTAAAGTCAGACATTATTTTCCGAAAAATAGGAAAAAATCTACCAGATTGCTCCGTCCTGGATATGACCATAAACTACATCCGTGTCCTGTGTAAGACGATAAACTGCGTCCAGCAACCGGGCCTTTGGTCGGGAGGTTTTGAGGAGCGTGGAACCACCTCTTAGTTGTTGGTGTTCCCAGGTCTACCTTGACCCGGGGAGGTGGCACTTGTTGGAGTCTCAGCTGGAGGGGAGTATTTAACCCCGCAAACTGGAGTCAAAACGTGTAAAAATAGGTTTTAATGCCAGCAAGGCATTTTTGTAAAAAAATATTACCAGCTATACATATCTGAAGGAAAATTATTACCAGAAATAGACTCTTAAAGAAAAAAATATTACCAAAAATAGATGTTCTAAGGAAAAACTCTTACCAGAAATAGATTTTTGAAAAAAAATATTATCAACAATAAAAATTTTGTTGGCATTGAGACTGATATGCCGTAACACGAAACAAGACAAACAAAACAAAATAAACTACCAAATTGCTAACAGTTGCACTACAATAAGGTACTGTATTTATAAAAACAGTTAACAACTTTAAATTAGTGGAAAACAATGACTAACGTAGCATCAGAATTAGCTGAATATTAAATGAAGTAATTTATATGAAGTAATACAGGGAAAATCAACGCAATTATTCATATTCAGTCGTTCAATCAAAGTTTCTTTTTTAAATAAAATTTTCACTAAAGAAATATATTTTTGAAAAGACAATTCTACAGATCGAATATTAAGAAAACCTTCACTTTTTCGCTAAAAAAAAAACAGCATAGCATGACGAAAAAAGTCCCCAAAAATAATAAAACAAAGTCAAAATTATTAAGAGGAAAAACCGAAGTATTTTTTAATTATATTTTTTGAAATTTTTTAATCATTTCTCTCACGATGACATTATTTTATTAGAAAAGCTTTTAATTGCTTTTATAAATAAGATATATTAAGGGAATTATAATCTGATGAAAAACAATTTTTCGATGAATAATGAATTTTTACGAGAATTGTTTTCACTTTTTTATAATAATTCATAAAGATTTTAAAAATCTTTTAAAAATAGTAATGATTTTTTTTAGTCTGCAATAAACAAATGCAACGCTCACAACCTCCAAACAAATATTCAGACAGAATTTTAAAAAAATAGTCCAAAAATATTTCAAGAGAGATTACTTTGATATCGATATTACTTATACATATGTAATCTAAAACAGGTTCGTGCTTAATATAAATAAAATATATAAAATGTCTTTGTTGTTGTGTCTCTCGTAATATGTGCTTTGAATCATGACCAGATAAATGTAAGTAATCTATCGGGTTTATGCGAAATGAGGTGATAAATGTACAGATTTCTTTTCCGTGTCTTAGCCATTGTTCTAAAAGAAAAGACACATCTCCATGCAAACAACATCTGCATCAAGAGGAAGACAGTTTTTTTTTGTTTTTTTTGCAATAATGTTCACGCTCTAAAAGCCCCAAGAGCCATTCGTGATAGAGGGTTAGAGAATAAGATCTAAGTGGCACAGTTTATAAGGATATGTGGGAAAGATAACGGTTAAGCTTAGATGTAAACAAAGATTGTAGTGATCGGGGAAGAATTCTCTTCGAAGTCAGTTCCACAAACTAGCAAGATAGATAGATAGATAGATAGATAGATAGATAGATAGATAGATAGATAGATAGATAGATAGCAATGAACACACTTAAGTTGCAATAAACAGACATAGATAAATAGATAGATAGGTAAATAGATAGATAGATAGCAATGAACAGACTTAAGTAACAATGAACCTAGATAGATAGATAGATAGATAGATAGATAGATAGATAGATAGATAGATAGATAGATAGATAGATAGATATGAACAGACTGGGATAGATGGATAAAATATGGTTGTCAAGGTTGACAATGTGTGTAACATTTTATATTGTTACCACTGCCTAGATAATAAAATAATTATGTGAGTATATTTTGCTGCACAGTTCGATCACTTACGATTTTCTTCATCAATCGTCGTGGCTTGACAGCAACTAGATATTTTCTTGTCAGGGTTTTCATGCAGTGACGTTCACACTACAAGGACCGGGAGCCACTCGAGGTAAAGACTTACAGAGTAAGACGCACAGTTTATGCGGATATGAGGGAATATAACGGTTAATCCTAGACTTGAACAGGTTAAAATTGTAGTGATCGGGAAAACACTCCCTTGGGAGTTGGTATCCGAGGATAGAACAGAATACAGAGAGAAATAGATTTATCTATTTCCCAAGAATCGAGAATTTGAATTGATTCCAATTTCTAGGCTAATAACAGTTACGCTTTTTAATTCTTTTTATTTTGGACCAAGAAAATACATGAACTGGACACGTGAAGACGCAATACTTAAAAAAAAAGCGAAATGACGCGTGAAGACGCGACATTGACAATAGATGAAACTGACATAGAACAAAAAACAAAATCCTTCAAAAATGAATTTTGAGAGTCGAATGTACACAGATATTGGATAATTTTATTTAAATACTGGAAAATGTTTTGAAATATAGAAAAAGTAAAAAACAAATTAAATACTGAAGACGTGTATATATATACTCAAACGTGTATATATATATGTGTGTGTGTGTGCGCGCATATATATATATATATATATATATGCACTCACGAAGACACATATATATGCGTGTGTGCGCATATATATATTTGCACACACACACACAGTCACACACACACACACACACACACACATATATATATATATATATATATATATATATATATATATATATATACATATATATATATATATATACATATTATATCGAGCACTTTATGACGTAAACCTGCCTGCTTAAAATGCCTTTCCACCTTGAACTACTGAGAAAGAACTAGCAATTTGGCACCTCTTCCAATTTAATACTATATATATATATATATATATATATATATATATATATATATATATATGTATATATATATATATATATATATGTATATGTATATATATATATATATATGTATATATATATATATATATATATATATGTATATATATATATATATATGTATATATATATATATGTATATATATATATATATATATATATATATATATGAGATAACGAGATATAAATTTTTATATATCAAGAATAATATTGTGGAGAAATGTATGATAAAGTGTCAAAAGATTTCGTGACGCGTTTCATCGTTTAGGGTTTCATTGGTCTAAATTTGTTTACGTTGGTGTGACTATACATGCGCACGTATGAGGGATGCTGGGTATTTTGAATTTATATATATATATATGTGTGTGTGTGTGTGTGTAAAAATATATAGAAAATAGGAAAGAACTCGTTAGGTAAATAATCCAAAGTTCTTTAGTATTTTTGTTATTATTTTTAAAAATTAGTGCTCTATACAAAAGTAGAGTATAAATATAATTATTTATTTCAAAATATGATTCCATCGCTACATAAGTATTCTCATGTTTCAAAACAAGAGCCGAAAACTTCAATATAATTATTTGAATTAAATTGACTTAAAGTACAAAAAAAAAAAATTTCACTTGAAGATGGAACAGAGCTTGGTACTTTAATTCAATTTAATTCAAATAATTATATTGAAGATTTCGGCTCTTGTTTTGAAACATGAGAACTCTTATGTAGCGTTGGAATGGTATTTTTAAATAAATAATTATATATATATATATATATATATATATATATATTTATATATATATATATATATATATATATATATATATATATATATATATATATATATATATACAGCCGATTACATTTAAATTCTATTTTCTTTTTGTTTCCATCACTTTTGTTATTAGATATCCCAAACTGTGATAATAGAAGAAATGAGAGCCAGTTCACAAATTTGCTATAGCTGACTTTGTGATTAATGCACTCTTTAAATATTTTCGTTGTAATGAATTGTTTTCTCCTTTAATTAGAGTAGCATTTTTAATGTTAAAATTGTGGTCAGTCTCTTTACTATATGAAGTCGGCAGGATTATATTAAAAAAAAAATAATAATAATTTTAAATTCCTAGCATCCCTCGTTCGTGCGCATGTGTAGTCGCACCAACATAATAGATTTAGTCCGAGGACGTCCTAAAGAACGAAATGAGTTACGCGAAAACTTTTTCCACTTTCTCATACATCCCCACCACAACACATTATATATATATATATATATATATAT
Organism: Acanthosepion lycidas; assembly: GCA_963932145.1. NCBI lineage: Eukaryota > Metazoa > Mollusca > Cephalopoda > Sepiida > Sepiidae > Acanthosepion > Acanthosepion lycidas. Next base: position 20,947,851 of record OZ010592.1, read on the forward strand.
ATATATATATATATATATATATATATATATATATATATATATATATATATATATATATATTCTTTTATATTCCATTTCTTTTCAGGACGTGGTTATCAAGTTCCTCAAATTCGTCAAATATGTTATCAATTTTTCTCCATTGCATTTTTATGTTCCAGAAATTTCAACTATCACTGATTGATGCAGTAGTTTTCTTAAAGTTTCTGTAATCCATAAAACCTCCTCGTTACTCACGGTTTCAATCCATGGTCTTGTTTGGATTAGTCGGTGGGACCACATTCCTTACTAGGCAAGTCTCTCTTTTTATTTTAACTGTAATTAAATTGTCTTTCATTCACTTCTATATACGAGATTAGATATTAAGCTTGTGCTTTTTCTCCAAATATGTCCATGATAATGGTTCTGATGAGTTTTTTCACTTGGTTACCTAGACTTTATAAATTTAAGCACATTACTATATTGGCGGCAAAATCTTATCATTTTACGGTTGAAATAGCTCGATGCAACCGTAAGTTCTATGCTAACAGTATCTTTTCTTCTCTGACATTTCTTGCTTGTAGAACTCTCTTCCGGCTCCTTGCTTTCCAGTCAATTTTGATCTTCGAAAATTTAAATACAATGTCAATTGTTACCTTTTGTTTTCTTAATTCCTGTTTTTTTTTTATTGTTCTCTCCCCTTAATAGTGTTTTTGTTTTTCTCATATTCCCTACCACTCAGTAATCCTTTGCATCGTACCAGCTTAGTGGCGTTATTGGCGTGCTTAGAGTGAAATGATTAATATATTATGCGGGGTTTTATACCCTTTTGAATTTCTGTGACCAATAATAAAAAATAAGGGTGAAAAGAGCATTGGCGCGACACGGCGAGAGAAAACAAGACAACATCAAACTTGAGTGGAAAAAAAGAAAGGCTTTATATCAGAAAGAGGAAGAAAGAAAAGGGAAGATAGAAAAATTGGGTTCAAAAATCGTTGCAAAAAAAAAAACTGTTTTTTGCGAGGACTTAACTGGTGGCAATAAAGTTCATTCGGTTAACAATTCTTCTCATTTTTGTTGCAACATTGGAATATATTCGTCTTCAGGTCGAAGAGGGATTCAGTTTTCGGATGCTTTGCTGCAACGGTTGGGACATCTTCGTTCCTATGTTGTATTATTGGCCGCTCCATTTTCGGACCCCGTGTAGCTGCTGGTTGAGTTTTACGGAGCTAAATTTGTCCGTGTTGACTCGTCGGTGGCACAGGATAAAAGAGAGCGTGATAGGCTGCTTTCAGCCCAACCTAGGGGCCAGTGACAACAACCCCTACAAAGGGAGGCAATTAATTTATCTATATAATATTTTAAATAATATATATAGTGCTTAAATGTGTTATATACAGAGACATTCACGGAGAGATGCATATAGATCAATAATTTGATGCATGCTTTTATTATATTTTGATAGCCAATGTCTGCCAAGCAACCTGCCTTTCCGAAGGAAGCAGCTAATGAAAAGAAGAGAAAAGGCAGCTTCGTGAAACCGGGGATAACCTCCGGAAGCCAGATCTTCTCCTACAGCAGTTGCGAAATAAAAAAAAAAAAGAATTTTCCTCTTTGGCCGCGTTGGCTATGGAAGGACCTACAGCAGACGTAGAAGCCCCTACTGAATCTTTTTTCATGTATACCCTCTCGGTAGAAATGCGGTATTTCATTACTTCTTCTTCATCATCTTTTTTCTATTTGCTGTGACTCTTCTGAATATGGGCGATCATGGCTCTCCATAATTTCCTATCCTTTGTAGACATTAGTAAATTTTGTCTTCTCGCTATCTCTCCTAATCCCTGTTCTGCCAACCATTTACACCAACCCAGTAGTTAAGTAAGTAATTCACTGATTTCATCTATCTCTATTACCTCAAATATGCCCTGTAAGTGTGAAATTTTCTAAGCCTTCTTTCTTCATTAGAAATTTCAACTACCTTTTTTCGATTTTAAATCCTTTTTGTTTTCATTTTTCCTAAAACTTCGTTGTTGCTAATCCATTGTATTCTCAGAATCCTTCTGTAGAACTACATTTTGTTGGTTCAAGTCTCTGCTTCATCAGTGAGTAACATTCACTGCCTAATAGAAGGACCGATATTACAGAAGAGTTAAGTACTTTTTCCTTGTTTCTAACCAGATTTTCCTGTTTCTTAATACTTTGCTTAGTTTTTGAAAGACACTTTTCGCTATCCTAATTCACCTTCAGATAAAAATTTAAAAAAAGCGCTTTCTCAAAAAAACGAAACGGTATATTAAGAAATTCCAATTATTCTTTTTCTTTTACGAGCAGAGATTTTCATTCGCTACCAAGTTTTTCATAGGTTGGCTAATTGATTGTTTTTTTGTTTGTTTTTTTTTAGGTGTGTTCATATTTTATGGAAGGCATTTTTGTGGTGTTTCATTTTTGCATGTTTTTGTTGTTGTTTTGATCAGATTTTTGTCTGTTCAACGCTTAAGAGACCGGGAAGCCGGCGTAAGATTGGATTAATGACGGTTGACGTAGTTGAAAACTAATGTATTCGTTCGTAAACATCGCTTTCAAATATATCTGACGCTACTTGTGAAGGGAGTTTTCCTCCCGCTGCTTTAGAAGTGGATTATTTCACATCTAGCGATCATTGACTGCATTCGCAGCAGATTATAACTAACTATTCTGTTACTAGCATCAAAGTTGTGAACACTCAGACGTTAATATTAGATTAAGCTATTGCTTAACTAATCAAACCAGTATGCTCATCTTTGCTGTTAGGATCATAACATTTCGACCGCTTTACCCTCCATCTTTTTACAGGTGTCTCTCTTAATATTATATTCCGTGCTAAGGGAATATATACTTAACACCACGTGGATAATAGAAGGAAGGTTTTATTGTACACAACCAGTACAATAAGAAATACAGTACAGTTATACACACAGGGTCAATCTAGTAGTAAGTGCCACTAATTGGAATCTCTCTCTCTCTCTCTCTCTCTCTCTCTTTCTATCTCTCTCTCTTTCTCTTTCTCTCTCTCTCTTTCTCTCTCTCTCTCTCTCATTACATCACTTAGCAAAATTCGTGGATCAGTTGGCCTCATTTCGTTTGAAGAAAATGAGTAACTACCGATACCAAGGTTCGAACATGACATTCTGGACTTATAAATATATGTTTGCCGCCAGGTGTATAAATAGCAGTTTCAGGGTTGGATCTCCAGTCTTTTGCTCGCCATTCGAATGCATTTTGCTCACTGAGGCAAGACAACTGCTTATGCAAATAGCCTCAAATATAGCTACTTAAAGATTCTTGTGTGGCTGTTTCTGCTTGTTTCCCAACCAGTTAAAACCACAAGTGACTTCCGATAATTTTCAATTTGCTATGCACAAGCAGGTATTCGGTATACGTGACTGAAATCCACTTATGCATTATCTGAAGGCGGAAATCCCGATGTGTGTTTGTACACGTGAAGATATGTTAAGGAAAATCAACAGCGATTTTGTGTGTGTGTGTGTGTGTGTGTGTGTGTGTGTGTGTGTGTGTGTGTGTACGTGTACGTGTACGCGCGCTCGTGTGTGTGTGTGTGTGTGTGTGTGTTCACTTTTGGCGCCTCTTTTATAAATTTTTGGCGAGCTCGAACGGTTATAGTTTTAAAATATGCTCTCCTCCCCACCTCTCTCTCTCTCTCTCTCTCTCTCTCTCTCTTTCCGTTTCTCTCTTTCCAAGAAACTGTGGGATGTGCGGGTGGTGCAATGGATGGAGAAATCGGAAAACCTAGTTCGAATTCCAGTCGGGTTCGTTACATTCACTTTCGCTCCAATGCCCTTAAGAAAGATATGAATGTATCCGCTCCCTATGGATTAAATAGTAGGACATGTATGTGACAAAAATAAATGTTATTCACTCGCAAATAAAGAATTATTCTGAAAAACATAAAATATCTTAAATAAAACAAAGAGATGAACATCCTGGATCGCGGTGTATATGTTACGAAAATGTTGTTTTAGACTATTTAGAAAATGTGTAAAGAACCCAGAAGCTTAAAAATGTCAATTCCGATCTGATACATCAATGGCAATAGTATTCCTACCGGAGTCAATCCTTCAAATCTACAAATCAACCATACGTCTTTGCATGGAGTATTGCTGCCATATATGATCTGGATCCCCTTCTGTTTGTCTCAAGGTTCTTGATAAAATCCAGAGACAGATATGTAATGTAATTGGCCCTGATCTGGCATCTCGTCTGCAGTCGATCTCTGACAGACGTGCCGTCGCCTCCCTCTATCTTTTTTACAAATACTTTCATGGTAACTGCTCCGATGAGCTGCTTTTGCTGGTTCCCAGATTTCATGAATTTAAGTGTTCATCTAGGCTGGCATCTCGCTCTCGCCCTTTCACTGTCGAAACTGTTAAATGTAGCCATCTCTTCTACTCCAATAGCTTCATGTCTCGCACCTCTCGCCTGTGGAACTCCTTCCCTTTTCCCTGTTTCCCTCATAGCTATAATCTCCAACTATTCAAGTGTAATGTCAGTCAACGTCTCCAGATGCCTTGATCTATCCCCTATCCTTCTCTTCATCCTTTCCTCTATCATTCCTATTTGCTCTCGCTCCAACTCTCTGTAACCCCTTGCGTGCTAATGGGTCCCGCCTTGCTTGGGGTGAAACGCTTAAAAAAATTAGTCGCTTCCATGGAAACATTTGGCATTCATTAACCGAGCAGCCAAGGAACGCTATATTCATGCTCAGAATGTTATCAGAAAGAGCGATACAGATGCAGAAGGACGTGTACCTATGTTTCATAGACTACGCAAAGGCCTTCGACAAAGTACGCCACAAGGATCTGATGGAACTGCTCAACAACCTCGATATATTTGGGAAAGATATCAAATTAATCAAGAACCTATACTGGCAGAAAACAGGATGCATGCGCATTGGGAATGAGTTCAGTGAATATACGAAAATAGAAAGGGGCGTAAGGCAAGGATACGTCTTCTCACCCGACCTGTTCAACCTATACAGCAAGGCAACCCTGAGAGAATTGGAAACCCTACTGGGATTTAGCATTAGCGGCCACAATCTTAACATACGCAGATAGCAGACACGGAAATAAAATTACAAAATCTCCTATGAAGGTAGCGATGGAGAGTGAGAAGAAGGGACTAAGCATGAACTATACGAAAACGGAGGGCATAGCAAGAGAATGAGCCTGAAATGCGATCTGAAGATCGGGAACACTAGAATCAAGCAGACGCGGAAGTTTAAATACCTGGGAAGCATCTTGACAGAGGACGGTAAGTGCGACACTGAGATCCGTAGGCGTATTGGGATGGCCTAGGACACATTCCAAAAGCTGGGCAGAGTACTGCAAGACAGGAGGATATCTTTGGTAACAAAGAAAAGAATACTGAACTGTTACGTGACATCTGTCCTTCTTTACAGTAGTGAATGTTGGACGATTTCCTCAAAGATGAAGAAAAGACTCAAGGTGACAGACATGTGGTTCTACAGAAGGATGCTAAGGATATCATGGACCGAGCGCGTGAGTAACGATGAAATCTTAGAGAGGATGCAAACAAGGAAGAGGCTTATACTTGTCATCAGGAAGGCCTGGAGAATCTGATACTCACGGGTCGAATAGAGAGAAAGGGAGACAAGGGAAAACAACGCGTGATATACTTGGCGGACTTAAGGAACTGGATGGCAGAACGTGATCTGGGGGAGTGTTATGGTAATTTATCCACGCACGCATGGACTCTCGCAGCTTTGAATAGGAGCAGGTACTGCCTTTTCGAGAGGGAAGTTTCCAGCAGTCAGCTCTGACAGTTGGACCGAATATTCTTGTCGTAACACTCACGTTTGTATATGTTTTGTATTACTGTTTCTGTTAATATATTTGTTTAACTCAATTCCTCTCTTGTGTCTTTATTTCTGGCCCTAACAAGGCCACAACAGGGAGGAAGCAAAGGGAAGGAACTTGTTGGAAGCTGCAAAGGATAGAGGGAGGTGGAGAGCTATGATCACCTACGTCCTGAAAGGACATGGCACATAAAAAGAAAAAAAGATGGCCGCAAGTCAACACATCCTGGAGGATTTGTAACGTTATATATTTTTAATGACCAAACTCGGTCGAATCTTTGTTACCGAAAATATGAATATGTTACATTATAAAAATGAATAGACCCCTTTGAACAAATTTTATTTCATTCTTTAAAGTTAGTACTGATTTACATAACTGATCTGCCTTAGAATATATCCTGATCATTTGAAAACATCTATGCCGGTGATACGACTATATATTGGCGCCCCACAAGAAACTCTTGGCGAACAATGATTGACAAAAAATGGCTGGGTTACATTCTATGCCTCGAAAATAAAACTGGTTACATTAGATCACCGCCGATCAGATCTCGTACTACCGCGTGAACGTGTGTCCCCTCGGGAAGCCCCGTGCCTTGAGAGAATATTGGGCTTCAAACTCACACCCGATCTAAAATGGAATTCTTATATACGACCCATCGGTAAAGATGCGGGCAAAATGATCGACTCCCTGTACCGCTCTAGTAAGTACCTGATTTCTCATGCTATCCTCTACCTTGATAAAAGCCAGATCAGACCAAAAATGGAGTACTGTTGCCATATTTGGGCGAGAGCTGCCGAGACTTCACTTTCCAGTCTTGACAAAGATCAAAAGGATCTCCGAGTCCTTGCTGGAGAAGAATTATTTTCCACACTCCAACCTCTGTCTCTCACAGACGGTATGTAGTGAGTCTCTTATTGCTCTATCGCTACTTCTATTGAAAGTGCTCGGACGAACTATATTTTTTGCTTTCGCCAGATCTAACTTTCACAGCAAGAACACGCCATGCCATTTACATAGTAGCAAACCACCTACACCCCCCGTATTCTATCGGCGAGAAGTAAGTTCCACTCAAACAGCTTCTTCTCACGAACCATTGCTATGTGAAACTGACTCCCGAGAGGATGTTTCCCCGATCATTACAATCTAAACCTGTTCAAATCTAGAGTTAAGCGTTCTCTTCATCTCTTATCCATATAAACTACCCCTTAACGTAACGCTCTACCTCGAGTGGCCCCCGGGCCTTGTACAAGGTGAACTTAACCTTAAAAAAATAACTAAAAACTATGACTATTTAGAGGGTTTACATATGAGAATATGCAATGGTAAAATGAATTATATAAATCAGTACCTTTTCATTGTACGTTCAGCTTCAGATTCCGTGCCCCAACTGTATATAACATTTTACATGCAGGTTTTTGTCATATATTTTTCGGAGTGAGTTCTAAAAAATGTTTATGATAGATATGTAGAACAGCGTTAATTCTGAAAACAGCTGCTGATTCTCTGTAAACTAGACATATTTTCTATCTAGTCTGAAGTTATTTAGAATGACGATTGGTTGTTTATCTATTTGCAGGTGCCGCTGTTATCATCAAATGTCTTGTGGAAATTAATAGTGATTGACTCTTTCCAAAAATATCGATTTGTAATTATCACAGACACTATTGTTCCCTATCTCTCTTTCTCTCTCTCCCACGCACACACAGAGAAATTTCTGATTTTATTTCTCTCTAAAGATATTCTTCATGCGTAGGCAGGTAAGTGGTGGGAAAACAATCAGAACACCACAAAATAAAACGTAGCGTGTTCTAAATCAGATATTAATAATTAAGGAGTTAAATCAAGTGTTACATTTCTGGGTATGACGATAAACTACATCCGGCAGCAAGGCCTTTTCATCAGGAGGTTTTGAGAGGCGTGGAACCAACTCTTAATTGATGTTATTCCCAGGTCCACCCTGACCCTTGGTGGTAGCACCTGTTAGGGTCCCAACTATGGGCAAATAGTGAACCTCAAAACTTGAATCAAAACATGAAAATATAAACATAGATTAGAAAAAATTACCAGCTATATATATTTTCATAGTAAAAAAGATAAAAAAATTACCAACAATACAATATTGGTGGAGATTACCAGCAATATATTTTGGAAAAAACATACCAAATCTTACAAGAAAATAAAATTTCGGCATTTGATGACCCATAAGGAGATGATTTGCCGTTAAGCAAACACACGAGGCCGAACGATTTAGATTAAAGATTATCGATACTCATAAAATGAACATTTTTACCTCAATTATCCTACAGTTTGGTTTGGTTTGGTTTGATTTGGTTTGGTTTAATTTGATTTGTTTTGCTTTACGGTATATCAACCAGAATGGATTATTTAATACCGACAAAATTATTATTGCTGGTAATATTTTTTTCCAAAAATGTATAACTGGTAATAATATTTTTCTTCAAAAATCTATTGCTGGTAATACTTTTTTCAAAAATGTATTGCTGGTAATAAAGTATTGCTGGTAATACTTTTTTATAAAAAAGTATTTCTGGTATTAAAACGTATTTTTTCACTTTCATAGTGTTTTGCCTCCAGTTTAGGGGGTTAACTATTTGCTCATAGCTGGGTCTCTAAAAGGTGCTACCACCCGGGATTAGGGTGGGCCTGGAAACACATAAGAGGTGGTTCCACGCTCCTCAAAGCCTTTTGCTGTCAGACGTAGTTTATTGTCTTTCCCACGACGCGGATGTAATTTATCGTCATACCCAGGCCAGTTATCCTTCAGTAGATATTTTTTTTTAATTTTATATTAAATAAAAAATCGTGTGGCATTTGCATTCTGTTTCTACTTATTTGGGAATATGATTTATTGCCTTTTGTTGCATATAAGTGTTTTAGAAGTTAATATTTTAGTGAAGAATAACACAAAAATTATTTATTTTACAAATAAATAGCAGTAATGATTTTTTTTAAATGATTCAACTCAACTCAATAACATTGTCATAGATTGAAGCCAAGAAATAAAATTTAGTTTTCTGTTTAAATCTAAGACTCAGCAAAAAATGTTGAGCTGAAAGTCCCAACACCCAACGTCGAAAGTCATGAATAAAGTGCAGATGCCACGCAACAAAACATCAACATATTTTACTGCAACCAAATGCATTATAATTATAGCAGGATGAATTCGCTATACGAAGAATCATTAGACGCCATATTTCTGCCGTTATTCCCTAAAAACACGTAAAATATGATACAGGGTGTCCATAAACTTCGTGTGCACTTTTAAAAATTTATAACTTTAATTGTATTTGCGATATAAATAATTTGTAAAAAGGATTAGAAAGAAGTAAATCTATATTTTTTTAAGGTTTTATTGAAATTTTATTTACGTTTCCGCATGTCCTTCATCATTAGCAATACAAAGGGGAATAACCCTTTAACCCTAACCCTAACCCTAACCCTAACCCTAACCCTGGAAAAAAGAAAATATTTTTTTACTTATCTACAAATTGTTGCAAATTTTGTTGTAAAGAATTATTCAATAACTATACTTAAAACTATGTACATTAAACTTTATAACATTTTTTACAGATTATTTCTATCGCAAATACAAATAAAGTTATAATATTTTTTATAGTGCACACGATCTTTATAGACACCCTGTATATTATAGAAAATGAAAAATGGAAAACCTAATCAAAATAACTCCATCAAATCTAAAGTAGCGATGACTTATATATTGTTTCAATTTAGTGTATCAATTTAGTATTTCTTTTTATAAATCAATTGCCTTATAAAAAGAGAAAGACCAAATTGATAACTTGTAATAAAGAATTTAAAGGGGGAGGATGAGAAAGAAAAGTAAATCGTAAGACGAGCCATTATAATAAATCGTTTTATTATATATATATATATATATATATATATATATATATATATATATATATATATATATATATATATATATATATAAAATAAAAACAGACCACTTTAAGGTTCCATGTAATAAATTATTTCACAGCCCTTTTAAAAGGACTGCGGATCATTAGACTTTACTTTAGGTTTACCCATAGGATTACCTAGTTTTTCATAAAGTATATATATATATATATATATATATATATATATATATATATATATATATATATATATATATATATAGACGTTTCCAGATGCCCTGATCTATCTCCTATCCTTCTCTTCATCCTTTTCTCTATCACTCATCTTTGTTCTCGCTCCTACTCTGAAACCCTTTGCGTGCTAGTGGCTTCCTGCCATGATTGAGGTTGAATGCTTATATATATATATATTAGGTTGGTGCAAAAATAATGACGCAATAATGTCGTTTTTTGGCGTTAAAAATACGTCAAAAAACGACATTATTACGTCATTATTTTTGCACCAACCTAATGTGTGTGTGCGTGTCTATTGTTTTTTTTCTCTTCCAAAAAAAATACCCTGTCTTGGCCGCATGTAAGAAGATCAGTGCAACCAAACATAACCGATCTATAACATCGAATAGCCCAAGTGAAGTATTGATTAGTTGCTGTTTTCTGGGGTAACTAATATAAACCACGTTCTAAAACGAGTGGCAAATTTTATTCTGGGTGCGGGCCGAATACTGATCATATTCGGTCGGGTCGCCCATCGAAGAAGTCTGTTGCTTATTTAGACCCAAAACTTCTAGTGACATGGCAGAAACAACACTGACGACGCACCTAGATTCGGTACTTAAGGGTATATTTTTAACAAGCTCATAACATTTCAAGAATTAAACACGCTCACAGATGTCATGAAGAAACACATGACGCCCACAAAATTTCAGATATGCACAAATACCAACGCCATAAAATGAACATGTGACGCCTGTCCAACCAATGAAAATTAAACAATGTATAATTGCCAAAATTGAACCAACTCCACATTATTCCCGACCCAAAAGTATTGATGAATCTAAGTAAATAGCTAAATAGAGTTTTCCTATTTTTAACTTATTATTACAAATCAACAATTCGCCCGTGCATGGAGTATTGCTGCCATATACGGTCTGGAGCCCCATTTGTTTGTCTCAAGGTCCTTGATAAAATCCAAAGATGGATATGCAATGTAATTGGCTCTGGTCTGGCATCTCGTCTGCAGCCGCTCTCTCACAGACGTGCCGTTGCCTCCCTTTTTCTTTTTTACAAATACTTTCATGGTAACTGCTCCGATGAGCTGCTTTCGCTGGTTCCCAGACTTCATGAATTTAAGCGCTCAACTAGACTGACATCTCGCTCTCACCCCTTCACTGTCGAAACTGTTAAATGTAGCTATCTCTTCTACTCCAATAGCTTTATGTCTCGCACTTCTCGCCTGTGGAACTCCTTCCCCTTTTCTTGTTTTCCTGATAACTATAATCTCCAACTATTTAAATGTAACGTCAATTGACGTTTCCAGATGCCCTGATCTCTCCCCTATCATTCTCTTCATCCTTTCCTCTATCACTCATCTTTGTTCTCGCTCCTACTCTGAAGCCCTTTGCGTGCTAGTGGCTTCCCGCCTTGATTGGGGTTGAATGCATATATATATATATATATATATATATATATATATATATATATATATATATATATATATGGTAGACTCTCATGTTGATGATCAGCAACTCAGACACCAGGACAGATGATCTGATTATAGTGGCGAAGTCTTTGTGCAGAAGCAACTGTACTTTTTGAAGGGCTGAATACAGAGACCTGGTGCACTATGTGCTACAAGGTCCCCTAACAACCTCCAGAGTTGTCCTTCTCCTAGACCAGTTCAAGGTTATAGAACCCAGTCTGTCCTGCTAATTACCCATAGGGTATTAGCACATAAGTGCATGTAATGGATTCGACTGGAATTCAAACTCAGCTCTCCTACCAACTACTCTACCGTGCCTTCTTCTCCTCCTCCTCCTCCTCCTCCTCCTCCTCCTCCTATCTATCTATCTATCTATCTATCTATATATATATATATATATATATATATATATATATGAGAAATATATGACAAAAAAATGTGTTGCCGCACCAACATAACACATTTAGTCCGATGAGGCCCTAAAAGACGAAACTTTTTCCCCTTCGTCATACATTTTTCCCATCAACATCACTTGATTAGACACCAGAAACAAAATGGCTATTTTTATAGTGATTTTATAACATATTTATGTTAGAATTTTCGAATAAATAATTACATATATATATATATATATATATATATATATATATATATATATATATATAATGATCAAATAAGATATGATAAAATGACCAGATGATTGCAAATAAGCATGAAGCAGACTGTCGTCGATGGGTGCTGACTTCAATATCCATATATATATATATATATGAGAAAATTACCATAAAAATATTTAAATAAAACGTACAGGGACGCTACGTTAAGCTCATGGGAAAGTACCCTAAGCCGAGATAACATACTAAGATCGATAACACTGCAGATTCGTCCAGCAACACCACAATCCTTCAACTTTCGAAGATGACTAGGGTGATAAACCCAGTCAAACATCTTCGAAATATTTAAAGCAACAGCCCGAATTTCGCCATTGTTATCTTAAGTCTGGCATATCTTTTAGCAATAGCCGCCAACACACCAGCAGTTCACCAAGAGAAGCGAAAGCCGTATTGTTTGTCTGACAGGAAACCGTGTGAGGTGAGATGCTTAACTTATTGAAGCAAGTTTATTAGATCCACAAGTACATTGCTAACAGAATTTAGATGACTAATAAGTCGATAATTCGAAGAATCAGACGGTTTGCTAGCGTTCTTAAAACAAAATTTCAAACATGTTTGGACAGAGAGAGAGAGATAGAGAATGAAATACACACTTCAGGGAAGGAAAACTTGTATTGATATTACAATACTAAATTTATTCAGACATCACGAGATTAATGTAAATTACCTTTGGACTCTGCAATCACAAGAGATACACAAAAGGGTGGCCTTTAGCTTCCAGACATTTATTAGTACGGCGAACTGCTGATTAGTCAAAGTGCCCAATGGGGTTTCTACATATGCATTTTCAATCACTTGTCTAAGGGCTGCCAATGTAGTCGCTTTTCTGCGATTCACAGCATCCTTTAGGACTTGTTGATGCTACAACCTCGAGTGTAATGCGACTTGTCAAGAAAATACTGAAGTAAAGAATGTCATCGCAATTTGATAAAATTACGAAAGACAAGTTTTTCTTTTCTTGATGTGTGTATACATTTTTGGGTGGACTCTATATATATATATATATATATATATATATATATATATAAAGTTCAATTTTAATTTAGGTCAGCGAATCGGTAGTGAATTATGCATCTGAAAATAATACATATTTATCTCTATCTCACACATTTAAACCGTTATTTAACTCCTCTCTTTAAAACTTCTCTCTGTTAAATTTTAATCCCCACCTTTAGGCCTTCCTGATCTTCTTTTTTTTGTTACGCCCTCTCTCTAGAGCTTTCATACATTTCCCTCTCACACTTGTTTCCCACTCCCACACATACACTCTCACTAAAATTTTGTTTTTTTATACCCGGAGTTATATTTTCCGATTTCTTTTTGAATTTGTAGGTCTGATGAATGAAATAAATTATAACCATGGAATATTAGTGTTTGAACCTTTATTATTATTATTATTATTATTATTATTATTATTATTATTATTATCATATATATATATATATATCTGACGATCGCAAAAGCGTGAAACCCAGGGTCACAAACTCACATCAATCCAACCAAATATATATATATAGATAGATAGATAGATAGATAGATAGATAGATAGATATTGTGTGTGTGTGTGTATTTAGGCAGCATTTTTTCATTGATGCATGTTTTATTAAATGACATAGACAAGTTTTCTATATTTATTTTATGTAAATTTCTTTCATATCATCTGATAAGCTTAATAACATTATCATTAAAAGACGAAAGAAAATCACCATATTGATACATATTTTTAATCCTATCAATACTAGAACAAAAATGCCTATAACTGATAACAGAAGCCATTGGTTTATACCAACGTCTTCCCATACATAATACTTCTCGTTTTCACTCTCGCGTGATCATGTGTGACGTCATGAGCTGCGGTGCGATTTTCGCTTACAACGTCTCGTATGTAAGAGTATCTCGCTGCTTGGAAATCTTCCATGTAAACAAAAACAGACTATCATTATAGTTATGTCTGTGTATTGTTTAATATATTGTAATGTAATTGCCATCTTTAATAATGACTTTTAATGATAATTTTATGAACCTTATCAGACGATAATGAAAGAACATACATAAAATAAATAGATAAAACTTGTCTATATCATTTAATGAAACATGCATCAATATATATATATATATATATATATATATATATATATATATATATATATATATAATTATATATATATATATTATAATCGCACTCTTTCTTTTATACATGTTTCATTGAATGTAAATCTTGGAAGTCTTACCCATTTTTCTAGTTTTTTTACAGTTTTTCCTTTATGAGCACTAGGAAAGTGGAGAAACTGTCAATAGGGTTTATTATCCCAAACGCTTTGGACTAATTCATTAACCATTTTCAACGGATTTGGAATGTATAAGTGTTTAAGGGCTTCCTTATCGAACTAAGATCATTCTAGTGGGTCTTAAATTGTCTATTTAAATCGATTTCCGCGTAACCAACGTAATTATTTTCTTGTTTTTTGTTTTGTTTTGGGTTTGTTTGTTTTTTGTTTTTTTTTTCGTTTTTTTTTTGTTTGTTTTTTGTTTTTTTGTTTGTTTTTTTTTTTTGTTCTTTTTTTTTTATTGGGTATTGTTTGTTCATAAACAAACTGTAGAAAGTTTTATACGAGACAATAAAATTGATAAATTACATTATTGGCTTGAAATTGTGATTTAATAAGCCTATTATTAATGGTACTTAAAGGGGTTGGTAAATGTTTCCTCGCCTGGCATATTCAATGAAAAAATATTTCGGAGAACCAAGTTCGAATCACATCATAGTCGAATTATCAGGAAGGGGACATCTTGATGATATCGGTCTGGGGAAGAAATCCTAGGGTGAAGCATCTTTGGAAAGAGGCTGAAAACGATACCACGGACTGACCAAAGCCTTGGGAATAAAATTAGGTAGACGAAACTGTTTGGACGTTGTCGATGATTGTGTTAACATGAAGTCACAAGTCATCGTGACCGAGCCTTTGAGCATACTGGCGTTGTTCAACCTGCTGATCACGCGAGATTATACACTCTCTCCCTGAAGATGTAACTAAGTTCTGTTCAACCTAGTTGCAGTAGAACCCACATATAAAAAACATAGATTACATTGCAGATCATTCTTTGGATTTTGTCAAGAACCTCAAGATAAATAGCAAGAGCATATACATACATACATATATATATATATATATATATATATATATATATATATATATATATATATATATATATATATATATTGTAATTCATCGAGTCCAGAATAATCTTCAACAGAATGTAGAAATCACTGGACGGCCGTTTCGTCCTATTTGGGACTTATTAGGAGTGCGCATCCACTACCGAGAATCAAGTAAGGATATATATATATATATTACAGTGACGTTCACCCTTATCAAGGCCCGGGATTCACTCGAGGTAGAGGCTTACGTCTGGAGGCTATTTGTGTATATAGGAATGGAAAATAAAGGTTAACCTTGAACACGTTAAAATTGTAGTGATCGAGGAAATATCTTCTTGGGAGCAGGTTCCACAGGGAAGTGGTTCGCAGCAAGAAACTTTTCAAGTGGAACTTACTGCCTACCGATAGAATACGAAGGGTATATGCGTGATTTATAACTATGTAAATGCTATGGCGTGTTCTTGCTGTG
Organism: Acanthosepion lycidas; assembly: GCA_963932145.1. Lineage (NCBI taxonomy): Eukaryota > Metazoa > Mollusca > Cephalopoda > Sepiida > Sepiidae > Acanthosepion > Acanthosepion lycidas. The sequence continues at coordinate 20,963,604 of OZ010592.1, forward strand.
AAGTTTCACCTCGGCGGGACCAGAGAATGTAGTTCGACCGGGTACTTTACGTGGAATTAGAGATAGAGCAGGGAGACGCTTGCTACATCACGCCTGAGGGAGAGAGTTTGAAGGGTGGAGAATAGTTCGTCACGCACAAGAGCTTGTAGATGTTTTTGAACTCTATCAAGGGTGGATAGTGAGATCTGTGCAACCCCTGCCCAAATATGGCAACAGTACTCTATTTGGTGCGTGATCTGGCTCTTGTAAAGGTAAAGGATAGCAAGAGGAGTTAAGTACTTAATGGAGCGTTACAGGGAGCCGATCATTTTGCCTCCATCCTTAGCTCTTAGATCCTTAGGATCGTTCCACTTGAGGTGGGGTGTGAGTTTGAGGCCAAGACAATCTTTCAAGGCACGATGCTTCTCCAAGAGGACCTCCGTTCAGTCAGATTGGTGGTACTTCGAGGTCAGATCGGTGCTGATGGAATGTAATTAACTTGGTCTTCGAAGCATTGAACGTAACCAGCAAGTTTTTACCCCATTGGGAAGTTCGTGCAAGATCGGAAGAGAATTCAGTCACCAATCGAGAATTTTAGAGGTGCGCCCGTATATAGTTGTATCATCGGTATAGATGTTTACAAATGATCTGAATACACACTCACACACACACACACACATATATATATATATATATGTATATATATATATATCAGGATACACATATAATGAGGTCATCAACGAGATTGCGTTCGTGCTTTAACGCAATCTTCATGCCCATGGCCTGAAGATTGCGTTTCCACACGCTCTGTCCCTGATATTGAGCACTTTTATCCATAAATATTGCAATGCCTTAAAACTATAAAATTTTATTATATATATGTGTGTGTGTGTGTGTGTCTGTGTGTGTGGTGAAGTTCAATTTATATTCATGAATCATTCATAATCGCCATTTATATCATTAACTTCACTAATCTTTTTTTTGTATGAATGATTCATGTAACGCACACACACACACACACACACACATATATATATATATATATATATATATATATATATATATATATATATTAATCAGTATCACCCCGGGCAAGACAGTAAAGCCACTAAGAAGCCAGGGGTTACAAGGTATAGAATAATTGGGGACAGAAACATTAATAATGAACGGGAAGAGGAAAGAGTAATCAGGAGGAGAGTAGATACCAATTGACATTGCATTTAAATTTTTGCAGATTAAAGTTGTCTGGAAATATATATAACATTTGAGTTGTTTATCATATTTCTTTTTTTTTTATTTCTTTTTTTTTTTTTTGTTTCATCTAAGCGGCTAATAAATGTTTGCGTACTCTGACGATGATGTAAATAAACAACGTAATATGAACGAAATCTAAACCCCCGCTTGTTCGTCCTTTCAAATACTTTATAGTATTCTACCGTCATTCTTTGTAGGCGACCCCGCGTAGGCATGTGTTCACGTTGGACGACAATATCGATTGTGAATTTTTTTGTTTCTTTTTCTTCTTTAGTACAAAGCCATAATTGGTGAGTTTTTTTTTTTTTTTTCAGACGTCCATTAAGTGCTGCTCGTAGGTCGAATGTAGATGTAATTTGCTTCTTTTACAAATATTCACTACGAGAAAGATACCGATAGCGGTGGAAAATACTCGTGTTTTTTTTTGTTTTTTTTTCTTTTTTTTGTTTTGTTTGTTTTTTTATATAAACAAATCTTTATGTTCTTCTGGTGTAATATGTTCGTCATTCTTACGTTGTCTGTACGTGCCTTGCTTTGTCTGACTGCATTTAGTCGTCCGCACATGTACAGCCACTGTATGGGTGTTTGCCTGTGAGCGTGGGAGATGAGAAAAGTGTGAGTAGTGTGCTTCTTCTATTTTCCGAATAAGTCGGGGTCTCGGCGGATGAACCGTTCGATAAACTTCGTTGAGAAATAGGAATTTGTTCTAAGGGAAGACATACAAATGGAAACAAAAAAATAATACGGCAAATACAGAGAGAAAGAAAGAAAAAAAAAACATTTGATCCAAAATCGGTGAGAATTTCTAAAACTACAGGAAACGAGATCGATTATAAATATTATTATCTTTTTTTAATCAGCAAAGGTGAGTCATTTCTCATTACAGGTATTTCTTAATACTTATATTCATTCGGATCATTAATTTATGTTCGTGTATTGATTTTTGAAAGAATGCGCTTATATATGTTCTACGATTGATTAAGTAAAAAAAAATAGGAAATCTTTACAAATTTTACATGTTTCGCCATTTAGCTCCTTCAGATTATGCGCGTCTATGTGTCACATGGATGACACATGGATGCAAATATACGCTTAGTCCCACACTATTCATATACGTTTATTTTTGTGTCAGCTGTAATGCGTGAACGTGCGTGTATGTATGTCTGCGTATGTATGAGTGGCGTTGCGACAACAATTTTTTCCTCACACAAACCATAAAGCACCGATATACGCAACCATAAACAAATCCAAAATTTCAAAAATTAATCAGTTTGTCTGACGATCGCAGAGAGCGTGAAACCCATACTCACAAACACACATCAATCCAAATAAATAAATATATATATATATATATAAGTGAACGTAGAAGTCAACACTTAGAGGCGACAGTCTGTTTCATGCTAGACGCAATCGTCATATATATATATATATATATATATATATATATACATATATATATATATATATACATATATATATATATATATATATATATACATATATATATATATATATATATATATATATATATATATATATAGTCAGCTTAATTCTAATTTAAACACGTACAAGACATGAACTCCCACGTGAATAAGTGAAACGCGATATTTAGCAAAATCAAAGTGGCCATAAAAGAAAAGCAAAAAGTCTTTGAAAATGCCCATTGTTAGCCGAAAGAGATTAGATATGGGAAGATATTTTTGCAACTTTACAACTGAAACCGGAAACTTGAAAAACTATTAGAAATATTGAAAAAGTAAATAAAAAAATAATCAACAAGGAAATTTCGGTGGTTTTTAACCAAATGCGAATATATATATATATATATATATATATATATATATATATATATATATATATATAAATATATAAATATATATATATATATATATATATATATATATATATATATATATATATATATATACTTGTATATAAGATAGTTATACATACCTATATACGTATGTATAACTGTCTCTCTACAGACGCAGTAATATATACATATATTCGCACACACACACATATATATATATTTATATATGCACACCCACAAACACTCTGTCATGTACATTTATATATATATATATATATATATATATATATATATATATATATATGTATATGTATATATATATATATATATATATATATATATATTACTTATAGACAGATATTCATATATATATATATATATTTATATATCACATATAGACAGATAATCATATATATATATATATATATATTTATAAAATTATATATATATATATATATATATACTTGTCTTATATACACTTATATCATTGTCTATATAAATTTTATAGAAATAAAGTCCAAGTACGCTCCCCACATTCACACATACAAAAGAGGGAAAACATTTGTAAACCAAGAAACACACCAATTAAAATTTATAATTACATCACTTGAAAGTTTACAAAAAGAATTGCTATGGAAAAAGGAAGCTGAACACTATATGATTTATGAAACACCATTAATGTGAATGCTATGCTCTATCTTCTGAAACTAGTTTTAGAAAACCTGTATCTATTGATTTTGTCAGCTGTTGTAGTTCTTTACATGAAAAAGATTGTACAGCGTCCAGAATATTTTGCTTCGAAAAACGAAATTCTATCCGGTTTTGAAAAACATTTTACTCATATATTGATCAATTGTCTTCGACGATCTTCTTTCTGAAAGCATTTGGCTTCTACTTGAAGTATGGCTCTACTTGAGCCTTCAAAAAATATTGCATATCTGAGTTGACATATTAATACAGTCTATTGCAGTGGGTTCTCAACAGGGATGAAATTCACCCCCAAGGGGGAAATTTGGGATTTTCAGGTGTGAATTGTGAAAGTAAGTTTAGTGGGATATGAGAGTAAAAGTAAGTTTTTTTTTTGGGGGGGGGGGGGGAGAGCAATATCTGGCCTGTCACATTCAAAAGGAGGGGGATTAGCATTCTAACAAAGGGTGAAATTGGTGCATTGGGAAAGCAAATTTAAGAACTTATCTGTATCTTTCCATGGTTCCACGATTTAAACACCTATATTTCCACTCCAAACCATGACAACACAACCACCTTGTTAACTTCTCGAAATGAATGGAAGGTTTCCGGCAGTAGTTATCAAGCCATTGCTCCATTTTTGTCGGTCCATCGAGGGTAGAATGGCATTCCACGCTGAAAAGAATAGCTTAAGTTCAGTCTTCATGTATTTTATTGCTCACTTCATTCGATTTCTTTAAAATAAAGCCTAATAATCCGTTATCTGTTTTACTGGGTGATTTAGAATTCATAATTTTGCCCTTTTCGACAGTTCCTCGCAACTACGACCCTTCAATTTTCATAGCTAAATCTAATCAAATTTTCTATAACTTCTCCCAAGTTAAGTGAGATAAACTCTTCAATTTACTCTGCCTAGGAATCGCCTGGTATCTTTTACACATTTCTTCACATTTCGATGCTATCTGCGAGACATTTCTGCAATTTCTACCACTGTCTTACTATTTTGAAGCTCTGAGGTTAAGAAACATTTCTCTTTATCCGTCTTAATCAACCCTACAATATATATATATATATATATATATATATATATATATATATATATATAAGTGAACATGTGGCCTGACGATTGCATCTAGCATGAAACAGACTGTCGCCTCTAAGTTTTGACTTCTATGTTCACTTTTATGTTTACACACGCTCTATCTCTGATATTGAGCACTTAAATATAGCACATCTTAAGACTATATTTCTTCACACACATACACACACACACACACACATATATATATATATATATATATATATATATATATAGAGAGAGAGAGAGAGAGAGATAAACCTTGTGAGCCAGACAAATCTACCCAGGATCCACCTAAGCAGATCTTCAGGGAAAGCTAGTCTGCTCTACGGTTGTATTGAACTCTTTTGTTAGTTAGTTGTTTACTCGTGTAGGGGTTTTTTCTGTATCTGTGCGATTTTTTTTCGACAGACTTTCATTATTTCTAGTTCTTTCTTTTTTTTTAAAACCTTTTTTTCCCTCGAGATTGATTTGATTATTGGCAAATCAAAAATTCGAAGGTTTTTCGAAACGAGTATCGTTACCTATATATATTCACAGAACACACACACACAATTAAGCTGAAAATTGAATCATCCTTGATAATGGCTAAAGGTATAGCCGAAAGCGCTGGGAAATATAAAACATTTGGACAGTTCTTACACACCCTTTGTCCAGAAAAGAAAGCTCTTGTTAGAACGCAAGAAAAATTAAATAAAAAGCTTAACCGTAGTACCTTGTCTATCGTTTTTAATGAAACATGCATAAAGGAAGGATTGCTGCCTAAATATACAACTATATATATATATATATATATATATATATATATATATATATATATATATATACCTGGTGCAACAGAAAATTTTCCAAATCCTGTAACAGCATCAGATAATTGTCCATCCCACAAAATGTTTAATATCTTTAAAAAACACTAAACTAATTTCTTTTTTCTATGTTTTCAGATGAGTCGTTTAGTCATGTGGACATCATTTGTTGTAAGAATCACTGAAAAATCCTTTGAGTTATTCGATTAGAAATAGAACAGGTTAAAATAGTTTTGTATCGCAACTCGTAAGAGGAAAAAGATCATTCAGGCCTTTAGTAATGCTACTAATATTCATAGTCTGACTTCCATCTTCAAAGTCTATCAAGAACCGTCAAGAACCGTCAAGAGAACGGTGATTAAGTTTTAAAATGAGGGAGAAGGTCACAAGAGCAAGGAGGATTATCTTTTCAACTTAGACTTAAATACATTCTTATTGTTCTAAGTAGTGTTATAAATACCTCAGAGCATTTCAGTAAGATATCTTTAATCATTTCTAAAATACAACAGTTCAAAGCTTAAACTAACAATTGGACAATTTTGCTGTTAAACGATTTTGACAATTTTGCTGTTACATCCGATATAACGCTCATTCGTTCATATATATTTATATGTGGGGTGCACTGAAGGCATCTTCAATTAGGAGATGGTACAACTACAAGTCATAGTTCAAAATAGAAAGCCATAAGAATTGCACAAGACTGGAAATTAAAGGAAAAGAATAATAAATGCTCTAATGTAAGTTGAAGCATACTAAAAAGAGCCAGGCCTTACAGGAATGGTAGTGATGTCTTCAGGACGTGGCAAGAAGAAAAACTAGCAATAATAATAGTATCCAGATCAAAGAAATCTATTAAATGAAAGGTCTGAAGTCATGTCGAAATGTAAACTTACTAAGAAGTATATTTTTGGTTTGTACGAACCCGTTTGAATGTACATATAATTTTCTCCTCCACCTCCATTTCCCTGCTCTGGCCTTGCTCTTCCCCTTCTGTTGACCTTCCTGCTGTGCGTGCATCAATAAAAAAAATAAAACATTAAGAAATCAACTGGCCTCTAACGCCAGAAGAAACCTTAATAGTTGAAATTATGGTAGCGTAAGTGGTTGATCTTACTATTTTTAACATTTAAAAACTGCGCGTTCAATTTTTTGAATTGTGTATCGAGCCCTTTTTAATGCAATGGTTTACTGGTCTAATTTAACTAAGACCAACAATTGTTTAAACATTTATATATATATATATATATATATATATATATATATATATATATATATATATAACGAAAATATGGTGAAAAGTTCTCATCCTGACCTAGTTCCCAAATTTGAAATATATGAGACATTTGGGTGAAAATGGCTTCTTGATTGGACTGGTATCTTTTCACCGCCCACTCGTATATTCATTCAATTTGAATGTATTTCTTATCGTTGTAACTTGACTTTGTTTTCATACTGAGTAAAGATTCTGCGATCTAAGGAAACTCCTGCTGATTCAAATAAAGAAAACAATACGTCCGAATAATATACATATATATTATGTTGGTGCAAAAATAATGACGTAATAATGTCGTTTTTTGACCTATTTTTTAACGTCAAAAACGACATTATTACGTCATTATTTTTGCATCAACCTAATATATGTGTGTGTGTGTTATGAACAATAAAAAATATTTTAAAATTTTCAGGCACACTGGGTTGTATATTAATATTTTTTGTTTTATTATTTCAATTAGGTTCTTAGGTTCCTCGACTAGTTTCGGCCAGCATGGCCATCATCAGGTGAAAAAAAATTCCTACTTTTTAGTAGCAGTAAATGACTGTTTCTGAAGAAAGTGAACTTTATCTGTAATTTTCATTTGTTTTGTTTTTTATCGTTAATTATGGTCAGTCCTTGTGTTTATAAAACGGGTGGTTGTTTTTAAGATAGAGGATGGGAGATTATTAACTTTAAGAATCCTCTCCTTGGTCATTTTGACAGTTTTATTGGTTGCTGAGAATGAGGTGTGAGTGTTAAGTGTATGTTATCTTTCAAGTCTTCTTTGAGAGTGTGTGTAATGTGTGTATGTGTATATATATATGTGTGAGTGTATGTATAAGTGTGAGACCGCAACACCTCTGCAAACATGTCTGTCTTGTGTAGGTGAGAAATGTGGGTAGGGCTTGATTTATAGGGTTATATATTAATTCTATGTATGTTACTAAATTTGTGGTTAAGCCCGTCTTTACGAAATGTTTTGAAGCGAAAAATCAATTTATCTTCATGCTCCTCTAGTGTATTTTTAAGGTTATCTTTTCTGTCTATTTCTATTTTTTTCAGCTATAGTGAATTTTGCATATATATATATATACACCAGTCAGGAAGGATTTTAAAATCGAAAAAACCTTTCCAGTAATTTCACAACTGGAGAGCTTCTGTAGCAAACCCTTGTGCAGCACCTTCTCAAATGCCTCTAATACTATGGCCCTTGAGGTCTGATTGTCGTCAATATTCTCACTAATTCTATGAGTGATGGGAGTGAGGACGTTAGCAATGGATCAAGACCCGTACTGCTTGTCGCTAAACCTATTGAAGAACATCAGGCAGGGTTTCAGGCTGAGGATCTTTATATATATATATATATATATATATATATATATATATATATATATATATATATATATATATATATATATATATATCGTATTATGGCAGCAGATCATTATTCAAATATATATTGTTAAACAAATGTCTATTATGTTTGATCATGAGTCGTTCTAAGCTTCGTATAGTTGCTTTAATTTCGGGAGAAAATAAAAGCAAAGACTGTCCAACATTTAGATATTTTTATTATGCTGTTCCTCGATCTAAGCTTTCGGCTCACATGAGACATCATTGGAGTGGTTATATGGACATTTCAAGAAAGATATTCACCGTCAAAGATGATATCCTGTTATGTTTATATAAGAGTTTGCTATGCGACGATAACGGCCGCGGAATAGAAGACGCAAGTCATAAATTCGTGATGCGGTTCTATGACGTCGTACCACGTGAGAGAACGAAATATTAACAACAGAACCATATGTCTAGATACGATGTAATGTGTTGTAACTAGTTTGGAATGTAATTTTTTTTTTTTAATGTGGGTTGCTTTGTTTTAATGTAAATAACCTCCAATATCTGAACGTTCTTTTTACTGTGTGTACGTGTGAGTATTATTATGTTATCGACAAATATCTGTCTATTATGTACATGGCTATGTTTTTCTCAGAAATGTTCTTTAAATTAAAGCAACTATACGAAGCTTAGAACAGCTCATGATTAAACATAATAGACATTCGTTGTCTGTTATATTTAACAACATATGTTTGAAATATATATATATATATATATATATATATATATATATATATATATATATATCTTTCTCTCTCTCTCTCTATATATATATGTGTGTGTGTGTATGTGTATGATTGTGTGTGTGTGCGCGCGCGCTTCTGTGTGTGTGAGTATTCGGTCAATCACACACATAAGTGTAAATATCGTCATATCGAATGAGCAAGTGGTAAAACTTCCAAAGAAACATCAATTTTGTAAACCGTTTTTGTGTTGTATATAGTATAATACAATATAATATAATATAACATCGAAAATTATTAATTACTATAATGTTAACGATTTCTGTCTTAATGAGGAGGTCTTATTATTTACTCTATTTACACGCGTACTATTGTCCTCGATATCTGCTGTTGTTATTATATCATTTCGAACGTTACCACCTTTAGATTAGATAAAGAATTCATTTCGGAATTCTCTGTAGGTTAACTAGGTCGACATACACCTGATGAAGACCGGAGAGCGCAACGACTGAAACGTTTGATAAGAAAGATTCCGCATATAAATAGTATAAATAATGTTAATGATAATGGTAATATTAGCCGTTTCCTTATAAGGAAACATTCGACATTCACTGACCGCCGAGCAGCCAGTGCTACTTTCGGTTGAAATTCATAAAATTCTCCTCTTAAAACAAATTTTCAGGAAAATAGGTTTCTCAAGTCCAGCAGACGTTATTGTTCTTTCAAGTATTGATGGGGGAGTGGCTTCTTCTTTGCCTGTTGAAATAGTTTCCTCTTCAACGGAAATCACATATTTGCACTATGTTTGTGCATAGACAGCAAATATTTCTATTCCCACAAGATCTCCTTTGTTAATGAACTTAATTCAATGGAGAATATTAATCACAGAGGTCAAAGTTCATTCGGTGAAAATTGGAATACATTGTACACCCTTATGCAAATTAATTGAAACAAAACGAATAATTCCTTTATTTACTTTTTTCATATTTTTCAAATGAAATATGACCCATTGCACGAAGTCATTCCTTGTAGATCAACCAGATTCTCGATTGGATTTAAATCAGAAAAGCTTTCCGAGCCTGTCGATAGTACTTTGATTTGATCACTGGTAAGGCTTGCCATTGTATTCGTGCAGCATTACAATTTTCGTACGCTTCCTTGGACTAGCGTCCATCCCAGACAATGACCGTAGGACATCAAATCGACAGTCGAGACAATAGTGTCTGCGCGTGATGAGTATCTGATGCAATCACGGATGACGCAATATTTTTCAAGGTCAAATAAATTTCATTATACACGCTGAAAATAGATTCGTATTACTGCACACAACTGGAGATGACCTAATCTGAGGAAAAATCGATTACAACCTGTCACTCCAGTGAATCTCAACCTGACCGTATGGAAACTAAAGCGATTGTTTCAATTAATTTGAACAAGGATGTAGGTGTGGATAATCTTGAACTATATGCATATCACTTCAAAGCTTCAAATGCAGTTATTAGCCGAAATTCGATCTGAAATTTTCAGTGCATAATGTCTTTCATTAATATTCACGAATAATTTACAAAGAATGATATATTTCTGAAAAACATATTTTTTTCATCTCTCTATATTTCTGATATGAGGTATTGTAAGTATTTACACTATTTACATTGTTCACATTATTGTCCTCGTCTTTATTGTCATATTCCCGACGTTTCGGCTGTTGTACCATCCAGCCTTCTTCAGATGATATACCATGGAATTGTTATATATATTTTATATATGTGCAGTAAACCGACGGTCACAAACTCATAACCATTCAACTAAATATAGATATGTATATATATAATAAGTTGCATGGATACGAGTTTGTGACCCTCGGTTTCACGCTTTTGCGATCATCAGACAAACTGGTTTATTTTTCAAAATTGAATCTATTTATGCTTGTTTGACTATGTTCGGTGGTGGGAGGGGGAATATACTTCTGTGTTTGGTTGGGGTGGCACTATCATACGAATAGATACATACATACAGTAGGCATTTTAGATCACACAAACACATCCATATAAGCAATTCGAGGCTAAGCGCAGATACATATTCGTGCGTTCGTGCATACATACATACGCAGTTGTAATTCTATTTCTGTGTCAGGGCCTTGGCTTTTTATGTGTAGCGATGTTCGTTTCAACAAGGAGCGGGTAAGGGTGTTCATGACGCTTTTCAGATCTAACGCATGGACCGTCAGAGAAACTTATACTTTCTCACACACACACACACAAAGGCACACACAAACACACACACACACACACACATATATATATATATATATATATATATATATATATATATATATATGTGTGTAATTATGTATGTAGGCAGTAATCCTTCTTTTATATTAATTTCATTAAAGACAACAGACAAGGGACTGTGATTAATCTTTTTAATCAATTTTTCTTGTGTTCGTATAAGTGTTTTGTTTTTTATAAAATGTGTAAAAACATATATAAAAATCTACTTATTCAGTTAAAAACACCAAAATAACATATCTGATAATGGTTACTAGAATAGCCGAAAACGCTGTGATATATAGGAGATTTGGACAGTGTTTCAAATCTTTGCCTTTGGAAACTAGATGCCTACCCCATTGGGTCGATCACAGTGAGCCTCTCATATAGGTGTCTTTTAATGGTGTACTACATGATTTCTATTGAATGGAATTCTGAAAACTCTGGCACCCATTTTATTAATTTAGTGTCTTTAAAACATTTTAATACATTTTTCTTATATATATATATATATATATATATATATATATATATATATGTATATATATATATATATATATATATATATATATATATATATATATATATATGGCATAGAGCACTTTTATGCCAGAAGGCTAATTTTGAGCAGACTCTATTTAAACTTGCTTATTCAAACCTTGGAATTATATATATATATATATATATATATATATATATTATAATATATAATTGGATATATAATATTGGAATTATATATATATATATATATATATATATATATATATATATATATATATATATATATAATAAATATGAATGTCAGTGTGTCACACTTTTCCTTTGTCACTGAAATTTTTTATTCCCAAGTTTTCATAATTGATAATTTTTTACGTCAATTTTTGCGACGAATTTTTTTGTACGATGACAGTTTTTATAACTTGGAAATAAACTTAAGAATAATCGAAATTAATTGCGAAATCCAGCCAAAGTCATCCATGAAATACAAACAATTCTTTTAACGAATGTAAGGACCTACGTACACCAAACTGTCTTTAAATGAAGTGGTGGCAGAAGAATTATCTTTGAGCTTTTAAAAGGTAAGCTGAAACATTAATCCAATACTTAAATGCAGCGATCAATTTTGAGTTCTTCTGTAGTTTATTCTTGCCTATCGCATCTACTCCTTATTACTCTTATTGTGATGAAGGCCCAATCATGAGCCCGCCACAGGAACTATTTTAAATGCCGCCTGATAGGGCGACTTTTAAGCTAGTATATACTATTTTATTAAATCTGCTTGGTTGGGATATCATCACTCAATAAAATACACATAATAATTTTCTGCATTTATATTAAGAAGATCAACCTTGATGGGATCTTTAATGTTATTATCGACAATACGAACCCAAAATGATGTTGGCTGACTATTTCTAAGAGGTACCCAACTTCTAGCCCAGCCATTCAGATTAATCCAATATAATTCTATATTTATCAGTAAAAAATATCAGTTCTAACTGTTATTTCTCTTTCTGATGTTAAAATTTGAATTTTTTTTTCGTGTCTTTAACGAATTTTCTTAACATTCTCCTTTTGACTGTTTTAAGAGCAGACAGGTTCAAACTCCTCCCCGATCATTTGAACAGGCTAAGAGGCTTATTCCTTGTTTCCACATTGGAATTTGGTTTCAGATTCCTTCTAAAGTTTACTTCAATTCCATACTTCTGACGTCTCCAACTGAACTCTGAAATTTTATTTACTACTAGCAGTAGAGCCCGACGTTGCCCGGGGATATAACAGTAAGAGATAGATCAAGTATCGACCATCATAAAGACTGAAAAATAAAATTGACAAAGATTATTGTTTAAGGTTGACGGACACGCATGTCTTAATTAGTTTTTTTTTTTTGTTTGTTTTGTTTGTTTTTTTTACGAATTGGTCAAACCCAAACTCAAACAAAAACAGTGTTTTCAATCGTTATGAGTCTACCGATTGAATAGAATTTTATTATAAACAATTGGCTTGTAAATGGAATTTTTAAAGCATTCTGAATGTAAAAATAAAGAAAAAAGTGAGCAAGACAATAAGAAACACTACCTGCCAAAAAAAAAGTGAAGTTTTGTTGAAATCGGTTGAAAAATGAAGGAAATCCGATCCCATATATAAACGAACACACACACACAAACAACCAACCTGGGTTTTATAATAACTATAACTCGATATGAGTTGTCTCCCTTTCATTAATGCCTTTTAATCGTGTTTTCAAATTGATTTCGAGCAAAAAAAATTGTGTTTTTGGCACTGTCAGAACCACCGCAACGTAATTTTACGTAGTCTTGTGATGTTTTGTTGAAATCGGTTGAAAAATGTAGGAAATCCGATCCAATATATAAACGAACAGACACACACACACACACACACACACAACCTGGGTTTTATAATAAGTATGATTTACTCTGGATCTTTCCTGTTTAGGATTGGGTTTGCGATTCCTTCTAAATTCTTTTCATTCTCTTTGACTCTTAGCAACCTCTTGCATATAGTTACACCATTTTCTAACTTGACGTGAATTCATTATATATATATATATATATATATATATATATATATATATATATATATATATATATATATATATAATTATGTAAAAAAGATCATTCACTTAATTATTATTGTATCTGCGACTCGCAATTTCATTTGCTCTCGCAAAATTGAGGGCGATCACACAATCCTCAGGCGGTGGAAAGGCAGATACTTTCTTGAATAAATAGCTATTCAGTATCCTATTCCATATATTGATGAAATGGAACAGTTAGCGGATACAGCATGCGTTTCCTCAAATGCATGGTAATAACACACACACACATATTTACCTTTCACTTATGTAGTTGTAGTGGCCTTCGAGGAGTCATTTTGCGCTGATGAGTGAATTTTCAACGCTTTATTTTTAGCTCTCAGTAATAATTGTCTCGGATACGAAAGATTTGAAAAAGTATCCTCAATATATCTGAATTCATCATCTAAATATTTTGCTGAACAGATGCGAAGAGCCCTTAAGTAGAATCCAATAATAATACCCCTCTTAGTGTTAGTATCATGGTGAGAGTAAAAGTGTAAATAGTCATTTTTACATGTGGGTTTACGATATACTTTGAATTCTAATTTATTTTTATTTTTAATGAGTAGTATGTCTAAAAAAGGTAAAGAATTATTAGACTCAAGTTCATAGGTAAATTCTATAGTAGGTTCTATTTTATTTAATCTATCAGTAATCTCGTTTAAATCATGTTTATGTGGGTAGATAAATAAAATGTCATCGATGTATCGGAAGTAATGTGTATCACGTGGAATGACATGTTTAAAAGGTCAAGATTCAAGAAATTCTAGAAATATGCATGCTAGGAATCCAGAGAGAAGACTCCCCATTGATAAACCAAATTTTTGTTTATAATAAATATTATTATACTGGAAGAAACAATGTGAAGTGCATAGGATGCATAATTTGATGCATTTCGAGATAGTAATAGGTAGCTTAAGGTCAATTTTCTTATGGTGGTTCTCTAATCGTTTAATACATTTATCAACAGGTATATTGGTAAATAAAGATTTAATGTCTAAGCTAGCTAGGGATTTGTTACCTATATCAATATTATTCAACTTATTTAGAAGAGAGCCTGAATTCTTTACATGTGCGTTACTTATGGTGCCCAGAATTGGAGTTAGAAATTTAGTTAAAAACCTAGCGATATTATGAGGAGCTGAGCCTATACCCAAGATGATGGGCCTTAATGGAATGTTAGACTTATGGGTTTTGGGGAGACCATAAATTTTAGGGACGGTGGGGTGGTAGTTAATAAGGGAAAGCCAAATCTTATCTTCATTACATATGAGTTTCTTATAGGACCTATTAAATTCTTTTAGATTCTTAGAAACTTGTATAGGGGAGATCTGTTCATAAGTGTCTCTATCATTTAGCAAGTCCAACATGTTCTGGTTGCAAGCAATGGTGTCCTTCGGATAAAGGAGGCGGTGTTGTTGTCATGGACACCATTGCTTACAACCAGAAAATGTTGGACTTGCTAAAAAAATAAATAAAAAATAAAGCGTTGAAAATTCACTCATCAGCGCAAAATGACACCTCAAAGGCCACTACAACTACATCAGTGAAAGGTACACTTTCAGCTGCCCCTGATAATAATTTTTTTGGTCGCATCTTTCTACCAAATAACCATTTGACCGAACGTATCTCCAATAATTTAAATGCTTTAAAAATTAAAACTACAATATTACCTACTAGAACTATCCGTAGTTTATTAAATAGCACCAGCAAACAACATATTACATCCGATGCTTGCATCTACCAAATCTCATGCAAAAACTGTGACTTAAAATATGTGGGTGAAACATGTAGGTCCGTAAAATCTCGTGTTTTCGAACATAAACGAGATATTGGCCTCGGAAATTTAAACAATGCTTTAGTTGTACACACAACTAAAGCAGATCATAATTTCGATTTTGATTCCGTGAAGATTTTAAAATATTTTCATAATAAAAATCTTAGGAGGATTTATGAAGCAGGCATAATATCCATCTCACGCACGGTGAATACTAGACCTGGCTTCTTTAGTATTTCCCTTTTTCTAGTGAGATTAATGCTCGACAGGTGTACATATAAATTTTAGATCAAAATAGAATTCTTTTCATTTTTCAATCTTCATTCAAAATACTCAAATTTTAGGAATACGTTTTCACAGCATCGCCCACGTGACGACAACGTGACCATGTTTAAACGGAACGCTGATCTTATAAAACTTTCAGCTATCTGTTTGGATAAGTCTTGTTCTTATGTCCATCGTCTTTGTCATGTTGAATTGATAATGTTAATTATATTTTATAAATATGTCCTGAAGATGGTTTATTAGACTGAAACGCCAGACGTTGACATTATATTAACATTAAAACAGCATAATTGCATATAAGGATTTTTGTTTGTTTTTTCCGTATATTTTTCTTCATACTGTCGGATCTGTATCCATATATTTGCTTACATATATATATATATATATATATATATATATATATATATATATATATATATATGTCCGTGGATGATTTATTATATTGGAATCATAATCCCGATCCAATTCATTTGAATTTGTAGGTCTGAGGAAATGGATCGTGATTACGATTCCAATGTAATAAATTATGACCACGGAATATTAGTGTTTGAGCATTTCATATTATATTGTTTAAAAATTTATATATATATATACATATATATATATATATATATATATATATATATATATATATATATATATATATAATTATTTATTCGAAAATTATAACATAAATATGTTATAAAATCACTACAAAAATAACCATTTTGTTTCAAAACCTCTGGTGTCTTATCAAGTGATGATGTTGAATGTAGAATAAAGGGTTTTAAAAGGCTGAAATCCATTAACCACCCCTCGCTAGGGGAAACGCTGTTACATAACCTGGAATGACCAATCAAAATACAAGTATAGGAGAATTCAAAAAACTTGACAACGAACTAAGGTTATAATAACTATTTAATGCCTTAATGTTGGGGTTAGACTAAAATAGAATTTATTCTAACAAATAAGTATAAAATTATATGATAAAACTTGAAATAAAAATTTAATTTACCCATTTTAAAAATTAATCTCTATTAAGTTTAAAATTATAAAATTACTGAGGAAAAAAGAAAAAAATACATATGTTATTCTATTTATTTTGTTTTTATTGAAATTAAGTTGGAATAAACGTTAATATCAACTGTTTTTCAAATCTTCATGACAACATAGATACTTTTGAATTCTAAATATAGGTAGGGGAGGATGACATCTTGCAAAAGACAATACATACACAATCAGATTCTAACACATACGCACGCAAACGTATTTAGATATATACACACACAAAAAAGTGACGAGACAGGAAATATCTCCACGACCCTTTACAAAAAAAAGCATACATACACAATGAAAGGAGCCTCCCAGTTACCATGCACACAGACACCGATAAAGACACATACATACACACACATGCATTGACATAGATGTTCCGTTACAACAACCAAGAAATATTTAAGATTGAAAATGTTATTAAACGAATTCTAACCACTTATTAAAATATAACTTATACGGGCAAATATATATAGATAAAAATGGTCTAATAGAACATAGAGACAAACAACTGGGAAAGAAAGGACATTAAAACAGATATATATGTATAAAAATAACACCATCTAATATATAAAAACGTAAATTCTCTAAACACAAATATATATAAAAATATATATTTCAATTTCAATAAAGGTGCAATCAATTTACAAATTCATGAATTATTCATACATAAAACAAATACAAAGGTTAATGATTAAATGGCGAGAAATCCATCTTTATTGAAATATATATATATATAATATATATATATAATATATATATATATATATATATATATATATATATATATAAATTTTTCAACAGCTGTCATTTTTAAATATTAAATTTTAAATCTCTATTCACGATTCAATTCATCAGACCTACAAATTCAAAAATGTATATGTTTGTGTGTGTGTGTGTGTGTGTGTGTGTGTGTGTTTGTACGTATGTGCGGGCGCACGTGTGTGCATGTACTGGATGTATTTGGTTATCAATTTTTCATTCATTTTTTTTTGTCATTCATTAAAAACCAACGAACGTTCTTTGATGATTATTTTTTTTATTTCCTTTGTCGATGTTTTCTAAGCGCGATAAAAGCCAACGATAAAAGCGAAACGTAATATCCACAACCCCCACCCACCCCCACAAAAAAACTGACTACGAAACAAGCAACCAAAAATTCTTTTAAAATGGCTAGTGTTAGCCGAAAGTACGTGGGAACATATATTTAAAATACGAGCCGGTAGATAAAATTTTTTTTAGAAAGAATGAAAAAGCAAATAAAATTATAATGAACATTAAACTTCCGTTGTTTTTTAATCAGACATATATATATATATATATATATATATATATATATATATATATATATATATATATATATATATATATATACCCAAGTATAGGATTGGTGTATACAGAATAAATTCCAATAATCAACAAATACTATTCTTAAAAGACTGCTCAATACAGAGTAAAGCAAATATAATTATTTATTCGAAAATTATGATATAAATATGTTATAAAATCACTAGAGAAATAGTCATTTTGTTTCAACACTTCAGATGTCTTATCAAGTGATGATGTTGAATTCAACACCATCACTTGATAAGACACCGGAAGTGTTGAGGTACATTTGGATTTCTCTGTTATGTAATTTAAATGCCCTTTTCTAATAAATTCACTGACCTTTTTTTGTGGATCAGTTTAAATATTTTATATTATACCAACGGATTTATTACCTGTAATATATATATATATATATATATATATATATATATATATATATATATATATATATATATATATATATATATATATCGGATTCTATAGTTGATCCCAATTTATAGATAGATAGATAGATAGATAGATAGATAGATAGATAGATAAAATCAGATATTTAATATAAATAGTATTGTATTTGCCTAGTAATAAAAATAAAATGAGAATGTTTTATGCTTTAAAAACGTAAAAAGCCTTAAATACGTCTGTCTATATTTCTTAGATGAATTATTTATACTGTTCGGACTGTTGTCCTCATCTTTATTTTCATGTTTACTACATTTCGACCGTTGTATGCTCAGGCCTTCTTCCCGTGATTGGAATTTTGAAATGAGCCTTTATTTCGTCCACCGGGGTAGATTGTTCTAGTTCCACGTGCCATAAACTCATAAACTAGTTTTAACTCGTTTTTGTTTACTATTGCAGTAGCCAGGTATTAAATTTGGATTTGGGTCAAGTCACTGGATCCAACCAACGCTTTTAGCCACCGGGCCATGGTTAAATTTTTAGTAACCATATTTTTTCAGAGTTTGTATTGCAATTTTAGTTATATTGCTTTTCTCTAGCACTCCGTATTACTGGTTCCTATATTGTATTCATTTCTATGCTTGGTCGGCTCAGGAGATTTTTGTGGCCTAGCGTATGTGCTAATTCCTTAAGTTTTCGTATTTTCCAGTGATGTTTTCTGTCTATTATTTCAACCTCATCCCAAAGTGGACGGTGATCTCCCCTTTCCCTCCATATGCGGTCAACTACGCCTGCTTTTTTTTTCTATTTCCCCTCGTGTCGTAGTTTTACGATGTTCTTGAAGTCTTATCTTAAGGGGGGTAGCCTCTTTCTCCTTTATATTTTTTACCACAGTTACACTGGATGGCATACACAGAGTCCTTAATCATGTTCTCCTCTATGGGATGTCTTATTAGGAAGAAGTTTCTGCGAATTGTCGAACCACCTTTGAAGGTCGTCCTTATGTTATATAGACCACAGATCTTTAGGATTTTTTTCCGATAATGCCTTCACTAGGGCAGGCAGAGCGAAGCTGTTTTCTGGCTGTTGTTATCCTCATGTACCCTTCTATCCCAGTTTGTCGGGGCTACTGCCATGTACTCCGAGTAATTGTTAAATTGTAGGGTATTACTTATACTGACCATTTCCTATTCATATGTCTGTGGGTCGTCACTTATGACATTTGCTCGATGTTGTAAGCAGCGGACGTAGGTATTGTCCGGCGAATGTTAGCTTGCGGTATACGGATGTCTTGGACCCATGCTCTGTTCGAGATGAGGACATCCACGAATGCTAGTTGTCATTTTCTCTTTCCATAGTGAACTGTATCGATGATCTTATTGAGTTTACATGGTCCAGCTACTACTGGACCTCTTCTTGGTGTGGCCAGAGTATGAAGGTGTCATCTACTTTTTACAGCCATAGTATTGGCTTTAGACATGTGGAATCTAATGCCCCTTCTTCGTCACCTAATTTATCACCCACAAGTCCGCATAAGTGCCTTTGAACTCTATCGTGATTAGTGAGAATTTGAGCAGCACCAGCCCAGATTTGGCAGCAGTACTCCATTTTTGGTTTGATCTCTTTCAAAGATTAGGCATGGCAGCGAATATTCGAACTTTTTGCGATGGCACAAATATCCGAGTTTCGTTTAAGGTCAGGATGAGCTGATTTCAAATTCCGCTTGCGATAGATCAATTTGTATTAATACACTTGAGAAAGCCTTAAAACATTTCTCCAGATAGGCTAGGTCACGGAATACGTCCTGCTGCTGCTGCTGCTGCTGCTGCTGCTGCTGGTACCCTTACACACCAAATACCAGTACGGACATGATTAGATCATTTCCTTCAATTTCTTCATCTACCGTTATGATGCATCTACGGTAAGCTTATTGTTCTTCATACAATTTTCTCATCAATACGTTTATTTTATGCCAGAAAATTTTCGGAAAAACATTTATTTCAATCGGCACGCTTATTTTCTAAGTTGCTAAATTCCCAACGGTATGGCGATTCCAGACAGCACTTGTATTTGGTACAAAATAGTACAAGCTGACATATATGAGTTAGGAAATACAAGATTTATCCAAACAGATTGTGGCATAAGATCGATTTTAAATTGAATGTACCACACGTACAGAAAACCAAAGACCAGAAAATGGTTTGGTCTTCCACCCTGACACCCCCTCTTTAAAGGACGTCTCAAACGCTAATAATTAACTCTGATCTTCTCTTGAGGTGATTGCCTGAGAGATATGTTGCTTCGGACTGGATATTAATTAATCTACTTAGAAGTTAACAAGAAAGGTGATCCATCCAATAATCGTCAGTGCCCCGAGAAATGACACACGGACAATTTGGTTTTGAAAAATTAATCTTTTCTTTTTGTTTTTAAACGACACGTTTTATTTTATGTAAATCAGTTTAAACTACTTGTTTGTCTTTACGTTTTAGTTACCATAACGTTTTGATCGTTTATTCTTCGGCATTACTTTCTTAAAATTGTGTCCTGGAATGATCTTCTTAACTACTACTCAACGGCTGAGCACCTCCTATTTAAGGAATGTATTTGCCCACCCACCGTAACATGGTTTACCTCTAACTTTGCCACAAATATTTTCATTGGAACTGTTCTGATGAGCTTTCCCACTTGGTGCCTCGACTGCATGAATTCAAGTGTTTTACTAGATTGGCAATTAGGTCTCGCCGTTTTAATGTTTAATTAGCTACATAGAACCGTATCTTCTAGTTTAATAGTTTCTTTTCTCGAACATCTCGGCTGTGGAACTCTCTTCCGGTTTCTCGCTTCTCTGTTACTTACAATCTTCAAACATTTTAATGCAACGCCAATCGCCATCTTCTGTCTTTCTGAAACCACTTCTTTCTCCTCGATAAAGACTTGTCATTCTCTTTCGCTTCCAGTAAACCCTTGCGTCTTGGTGACTTTATTGTCTTGCTTGAGGTTAAATGATTTTTTCAAATTACAAAAATAAACTCTTCGTAAGAATCCCATTGCATCCTATAAAATTTTGATTGATGTGCCAGTAACCGAAACACTGTGCGTTGACCATGAGATATTTATGTGGATAATAATAATAATAATAATAATAATAATAACTCTTGTGCTGAAAAAGTGCTGTGTCTGCAGCTAGGATCTGAGATATGATCATCATCACTCGGTCGAAATATCTATATTTTCGAGATGATATCAAATAATAATAATAATAATAATAATAATAATAATAATAATAATAATATCCGAACAGATTGTAGTATAAGACCGTGTTTAAAGGAAGTGTCCCACACGTACAGGAGACCAGAAATCAAAAAATGGTTCAGTCTCTCACCCCGGCACATCCTCTCTAGAGGACGTCTATATAGGTGATATTTAACCTTGGTCATCTCTTATTATTATTATTATTATTATTATTATTATTATTATTATTATTACAACAACAAGAAGAAGACGAACAATAACAACATCGACAACAACAGCAACAACAAGACCATCCAAATATTTACTAAGCTTAGACTCGTCCAACAAAAGCTCATATATGAGAAAAAAAAACATGAAAAGATTGAGTTGCGCCAATTTTGCAAGGAAATTTGCTACTTAGAAAATAAGCATTCGTAACCCCCAGCATTATCAATGGCGATCGTCGTATTTGAAATACTCAGCTATCTCCGAGTAAACCTAAAAATCAATAAAACATGATTAACTCAGACAATTACTAACTTTATTTTGATACAAGTCCATATAGAGATCGCCCAGATGGATCGAAATCACAATAAATTAAACTAAAAATCTAACCTGCTATTATTCTACAAGATCTTGATCAGTAAGATCAACAGACTGCAAACTATGAAAGGAAAAGTGACGTCCATAGGGAATGAAGCACAGGAAACAGTTTGGGAGAATCTTCGCAAAAATGGAAATCTCAGGAATTATTACAGTAAAACCAACTTCTACCTGAATTTCTGGTATGAGAAGTTATTATTTTAATTTAGACAAATATTTTCATCTGCGTTGTTATTATTGCAACGTCCAACGGCTCCTTCCCCAAAACCGTTTCATTATGCAACAGAATCGTTAGAGAGTTTTTTGTGCGATCGGTACAATCTTCGAGTCTAGATAATGTGAACTTTTTGATCCTTCTTTTTATACACGAATGAAATATTTATTGAAATAACATGTTAAAAATTGGTATGCAAATTAGATATTCCTGCTTATATTCTAATTACACACACCCACCCACCCCCACACACACATATATGTATATATATATATATATATATATATATATATATATATATATATATATATATATATATATATATTAGCGTGGTGCAAAAATAGTGACGTAATAATGTCGTTTTTTGACGTATTTTTTAACGTCAAAAAACGACATTATTACGTCATTATTTTTGCACCAACCTAATATTAGGCAGCATACATTTTATATTATAAAGAGATAATCATACATCGAATCAATTAGCAATATTAAGGCAATCGCTAACAGACTTAATATAGGCATAAAACTACTAACAATCCACTGAATGACGCGATCCTTATGTATAAAATTGTTGTCAGATGGATCCGGTGTATTTTTCAAGGACTTCATGTCCTCGTCATCAGGCTGTAATTTTTTTCCTTTAAAATCAAAACTTGAAAACAAAATAAATGTGTTGTAGACCGAATGATGTTTTTATAAGAATGTGTTATTTATTAACGGTTATATAATATTGGAAAGTGCACGTCGCAACGCTAAAGTTCAAATATTTCAAGTGAGAATTTTTAGATGAATTTTGTAATTTGGTAAATCCACCAATTCTTTTGTTGTGTTTTCCAACGTTTTGTTGTGTTTTGTTAACGTAACAAGAACTAAGTACATAGTTCAATTAATAGAGTTTAGAAGTTTTTTTTGTTTTTTTTTCTCCGGAATTTCGTACTGAGGATCAATTGTTTTCATAATCGTATTATATTAGGCAGCATATATTTTATATTATAAAGAAATAATCAAGTCATTGAATCAATTAACAATTACTAAATTACAAACGCGACTTTGTGTCACATCCCATCTCAGTGGGGGTCAAGTCATCACCGAAATTAAAATACGCTATGCCCCACCCTCGCTCTACTAGATGCCAATTTTCATAAGGTCATATTCATATAAAATACAAATTTTATTGCAACCTAATGTACAATAACGGATCATATGTAATGTATTAGGTTGGTGCAAAAATAATTTCGTTTTCTAACATATGTTACTATGTGAGAAAACGAAATTATTTTTGCACCAACCTAATAAGAGAACAATCCATCTAGAAAAATAGCCAAAGATTTCTATCAATCCATTTCAGGAAGACCTTATGATAATCTTGATAGACAAGTGGTTCTCAAAGTTTTTTTGTCTAATTAAACCTTTTCACCATTAGTCAGAATATCAATCACCCACTTTGCTAGAATTTCCAACTAAGAAGGTGTATTCAAAATAATATGCATATATTATTGAGAATTTGCATTCTTTTGCATATTAGTGCATATATGTTTATATGGGTTACTATTTATAGAGGTGTTTTACGAATTTAATAACAATAGACAATGTTGATGGATTTTTAAACTTGAATACATGTCCAGTAATTTGTTTTAATTCATTACTAATTATTAAACAAATAAACTGAAGAGCACTTCAATAAACAAAAGAGGTTATTTTAATCCAATAAAGAAAAAGTTCAATAAAAGATCAGGGTTTAAATCAATTTTATTCTCCTGAAGATTACAATCAAAAAGAAACTTGTGAAAAATTAAAAGATTTTTCTTCCACTTTTCTAATCCCTCCCCCCACCCCGGCCCTCATGGAGGAATTCCCCTTTGGTTCAGAATCCTTGTTTTAGAGCATAGAATAACAGTAAATAACCTGCCTATTTAGAAAAATTAAACGATTTTTCTTCCACTTTTCTAAACTCTCCACTTCCCGTGGAGGAATTCCCATTTGGTTCAGAACCCTTGTTTTAGAGCATAGAATAACAGTAAATAGCCTGACTACTCAGAAAATGACCTTTCGAAATCCTTAATCACTGGTTTTTACTCGGGCCCGAACACTAAACACTGGTTTGTATAGAAAATATGCAACTGTCTTAGCCACTAGGCAGATCAAAGCCATCAGGTCTATTTTCTTTTAAAAAACACAATAATGAATCATAATAAAACTTATATTTCACAAAGATGTTTTTTAAAAAAATCCTTCAAGCTATGATATATTTGAAAGAATCTGCGCTCCCCACGAAGTGCAAGTGTCTTGTATCATGAGAAAGCCATTGTCTTTTAATGATCCGTATTGTTAGATATCAAGGCTGATGTCACCAGCTGTTGGTGAATCACAGGCGTCGGCATTTCAAGACACCTTACGTCATACGCTGACAATTGGCGAATGAACAAATAACTACTTCTGCGATGTCTTTATGCTTATCTTTTAACCTTTGAGAAATTGGACTCAGCCGATGGTCAAAGTGTGCCGAGTGCAAGTTGGCATTTGACTTTTGACATTTCTTATCCGTTTAGATATTTTGCGCGTTCTGCTAAAGAATCAAATAATGTCAGCATGGGCATTTCGGCGTAGTGTAATGCTTAGCAAGCTAGATCGATTTCTACTGAATAATGGGTTCTATCCTCACCGAGTGCTCCATGCTTTCGCCTTTGTAAGGTGTAACTTCATTTAAAGGTACATTTCATTTATTGATTTAAAAATTGGAATTATTTTTTCCTACGTATTTTAAGTTCAAATTCAGAACGAGTCTGTAACATTCACTTCACTCTAAAACTTTTCGAAAGGTATGTATCGATTTCTTTTTCTATGCGTTAAATAATAGGGGGGATAAGCTCTCGAGCTGTGGATAGCTGCTAGTCTAGAACAACAACATTAGTCAGTACACTGTAGATAACAGGGAATCACTACACTAAATTTCGTAAGAAGTGATGGCTCTTTACGTATAACAAAGAAAAGGCAGCAGTGGAGAGACGCGATCGCTTATGTCCTGAAGGGATATGGCATAACATAATATATATTATTATTATTTACATTCGAATTTTTGTCCTCATCTTTCTTGTTGCTATTACAACGTTTCATTGGTTTTGCCCTCCGGCCTTCATCCGTACTGGGTATGACGATAAACTACATCCGCGTCCTGTGTAAGACGATAAACTACGTGGAACCACCACTTAATTGCTGGTGTTCCCAGGTCCACTCTGATCCAGGGTGGTAGCACCTGTTAGGGTCCCAGCTATGGGCAAATAGTTAACCCCAAAACTGGGTCTAAACCCCTTCAATACATTTTCTGACGAAAAATTATTACCAGCAATACATTTTTGTAAATAATTATTACCAGCCATACATTATTATCAACAATACATTTTTGAAGAAAAAAAATTATACCAGCAATACATTTTTGTAAAAATAATATTACCAGTAATGAATTTTTGAAAAAAAAATTACCAGTTATACATTTTTGAAGGAAATATGTTACCAGCAATAAATCATGCGTATATGTTTGTATATATAGAGATTTAATGTAAAGACAGAAATTTCTTTATTGCCTTCTAATTCTTGTATTATTAGGTTGGTGCAAAAAATAATGACGTAATAATGTCGTTTTTTGACGTTAAAAAATACGTCAAAAAACGACATTATTACGTCATTATTTTTGCACCAACCTAATACTTTCTAATCTTAATTCATCTTGAAATAATTTCTAATTAAACTTGAAAAATTAGAAAAAATTAGAAATTTTACTCATCTGGAGATAATTTCAATTTAAATTGATCACTTAGATTTAAATTAAAAAATATTACTCCTTAACCATTATTCATGATATTAAAAATATTAAAACTATTTTTTTTTTAAAAATTTAAACACTTAATTCACTGTCTAATGTTAACTGTAAAATTTAAGAGAAAATTTAAATATGTATAATGATGGATGCGTGTGAAAATATGTATATGCATATGTAAATATTTGTTTATGTATGTGCGTGTGTGTATCGATACATATGTATGTGGTTATATATGAAATTGTAGATGTATACGAATATATGCATATGTGTATTTACGTAAATATGTATGTGGTGCATGTATGTAAAAATATTAAATTCTTTTATTATTACCTTCAAATCTTACTTCATCTTGATTTGAAACATAAACATTAATTAAGAAATATTATTCATCTAAAAATAGCTTCAGATTAAATTGCTGAATTAGACTCTAACTAAAAAAGATTTTACCCTAACCGTCATTCACAATATTAAAGTATTACTATTAGTAACTTTTTATTTTTATTTTTATATTCATTTATTAATATAATATACAGTTTATATTATATCCCTAATTTATTTGTGGAGAAGTTAAATATTTAAATTACTATCAAGCATTAAATCTAGTTTATTTGTGGAGTATTTAAACATTTAAATTACTATCAAACGTTAAAATCTGTTTTTCTAAATTGCCCAAACATCAAGCTATACCACGTCCATATACGTTCACCTCTTATTCCTGATCTCTTTACCTCCTCCGTTTTTTTCTTTTATCTTGTGTTCCCATATCATTTCCGGTGAGTTGACTGATTAAATAGGTCAATGTCTGATCATTACCCACCTCCTCCTCAATATTAAGTATTGTAATAAAAATAAAAATAAATTTTAAAACTCTTCCTACCCTCTCTAATTTCGACCATGTCTCTCACACTATCTTTCACCACCCTCTATGTGACCTTATATACTGTCCTTCAAAAGTGTAAATTTTAAATTCATTTTTTCACCCTTGAAAGTGAACCCGGAAGATCCAGAGAAAAATAAAAACTCTGGTGAAATAAATTATAACAATGAAACCATACAGTGGTCTGTTTTTTCTTTAAATTAATATATATATATATATATATATATATATATATATATATATATATATATATTAGGGAAATTGTATCACAAAGTGGAAAATGTTTACTTGTGACACGTTTCGCCCTTCAGGTCTTCATCGAACTAAATTCGTTATATTGGTAGGATTACGCATGCGCGCGAGAGATGGATGCTGGTAATTTTAGAACTTTTTTTACTTAGCTGCATTCATTTAGCGTCTATTTCTAAAAAAATGTCTAGAGAGTGCCTTGATCGCCAGGACATCTACAGTAAATTTGCGCTCTAGTTTTTACAATATTCCATCATTTCTGGCAGATCTTCTAATATTACGGTGTGGAATACCTACTTATAAAAGTGACGAAAACAAAAAGAAAAAGACTCTAAATGAATTAGACTAGATAAAAAAAATTTCTAAAATTCCCAGCATCCACCTGTTGTGCGATTTTTGTCATAAAAATAAATATTGTTATCTCATATACAACATAAAAATTATTTTAACTGTCTGATGAAATTGTAGACTCAAATATAAATGACCATCATTTAACTATTCCTGATTCAAGTAAATATTTTTAAACTCAAATCTAATCAACCAATATTTACCTATTCTAGCATGTAGACTCAATTATAATCGCCCTTTTTCCGAACATAGTCTTTGATTCAGGACTTAAATATAAAGGACCAATATTTACTTATACCGGATTCAAGGAAATGTGTTTCATCTCAAATATAATCAACCGATATTTACCTAATACTGAATTAAGTAAGCGATTATAGTTTGAAATATAATTTACAAAAATTGATATATCCCCGGATTCATGTAAATGCTTTTCGATTTATATATGATCGACCAATATTTATCTATTCCCGAACAAAGTAATTGCTTACAGAATCAAATATAATGATAATAAAATAACTGATTTTGACATTGAATAAAATGGTTGATATGTCGTCGATTCAATCAACTCAAGCTAAGATGGAGAATATATAACACATTTTTTGTTGCCACTTTTTTATGTAATATTTGTATGCACACTCATGAAAATCCGCTCCATATATATTTATTTAATCTTTATAGATTCGAGCAAGCGTACACAAACCTTCTGTTTTATATTTTACACAAAATTGTTCGTCTACATGGCCACCATCTTGGTCATACCGCCATGATCCAAAGGAATACAGGGCATTATATTTAGGGACAGCTTGGCTGCAGGAATTGCCGAAATGCTGTTGACAGCCAACAACTATCGGGACTTTACTCCAGGTTTTCTTTCTGGATTTACTTCCATATCCTTTTCCGTGTTTGGATATGACCACAAGGCATTGTACGTGTATAATCACGGTTTTCCTTCCCCTAGATGGACTGCCTTCCTGGGTTGTCGAGCTCCATCTACCCGGAGCAGCTGGTCATGAGGCACCAGTTGTCTGCCTTCACCCATTCTCCGTCTTCGAGATGGACTTAGTTGTCAGAGGCTATTTGAGACGCCTGCCACGGAGTCATTTTATAGACAGTGGGAACCAGTCCCCACTATCACCCCCGGCTACCTTCGGAATAGATACAGGGTGCGATGGGTAAATTGTCGCCATTTTATATTTTTAATTTCGTGCATGCGCGTTGTTTGTTTTTGATTTTGTCGACTGCACATTATAGTAGGGTTATTTGGGTGGCGTCTATGAAAAAAAGAGCACCCTGATGCAATTCAATCCGCCAAAAAAGCTTTAATATGAACATTTCAGAGTGCTTGAGTATCAATCTGAGGACAGTGCAGAGGATTCGAAAAGAGTTGAATGAGTCTAATGGTGATTACGAAGGTACGGCAGCTCGGAAAACTCACTCTGATCGTTCTGATAAGAAAAGAACTCCCAGATTTGTTGGTAAGGGTCTCAGACTCAACACGGAGGCCTACATCAAGTAGCTTAAGGAGGTAATACTGCCCTGGTTCAAGAGGATTGCTGCTGGAAGACCCTATCTCTGGCAACAGGACTCAGCACCATGCCACACAAGCAGGAAAATTCAGTCATGTCTGTCAGACAATTTCTACATCCACATCATCCCTTACATCTAGCCACCTAACTCCCTACACTGCAACCCCCTTAATTATTATGTGTGGCGCGCATTTGAGTGAGAGGCCAATAAATCTCCTTATAACTAGTGTTATAAGGAATTATAAAATGAACCGTAGGCAAGTATTATGGTAGCATTCACCAACTTAAACAAGGAGACCGTCCAGAAGAGTTGCAGGAGATTCCGACGTCGTCTTGAGGCCGTGGATGAAGCCAATGGCGAATTTATTGAATAAATTTACTCTTTAGTATTTAAAGATATTTTTGTGCAGTTTTGGTAAATATATCTGTTAAAATGAGGTGTCAGTGATATTTTGATTTTTGCTTAATTTAGACGACAATTTATCAATTTGCTCCCTGTATAATGTAAAAACATATATATATATATATATATATATATTACGTGTTTTAGAAGTTCCCAAAAAATAAACCTTTTTTTTAATATATAAAACACTAGTTAAACAAAAACGCTAGAAAGCAAGTGAAATTACAAAATAAACAAAACCAAATATCGAAACCTTTGCTAATGTTTTGTAAAATATGGCAGAAACAAAAACTGAAAATATAAATTTTATATTTCCTACATAATTAAATGGAGCAATGGATAACGGCTCGGATTGAGGAATGGGAGAGCAGGGTTCGAATTCCAATCGGATCCATTACATCCGCTAACGTGCTAGTACCTTGGAAAAGGTATGAATCCTCTTCTTCTCCCCCAGCTATGGGTAAATAGCAAGATAGACTGGGTTGTATAATCTTGGCAGCCGGTCTAGGAAATGGAAAACTCTGAATACAATACCGGCCTGTAGAGGACTGGAATCCGTCAGATTATCTTCCTCATGAAACACCACTTCTGTGGTGCAGTAGAAGTGGTGTTTCTAATAGAAGTACATGGTGCCCCTACGAACCGAAGTGGAAATAAGTATAAAACCTACCGTTTCAAAAATTAATTTTCTTGTTTTAACCCTTTTGGCATGTCCGTTTGTACAACCTTTATTCCGCTGTTTAAGGGTTAATTTTCGACCTTTGAAAAGTGAAGCGAGATATCTACACAGAAACTCATTAGTACGTAATCAAGTTGAAACATTTCTAGCTGAATCTCTTCACATAATTCTTGTCGTAAGCGTAAAAGATCACTGTACAGTTTTCTGAAGTTTGTATTTTTGATAGCAAATTGCAAGTTAAATGACAATCTGAAACCGTAAAATATAGATATACAGGGTGCGACAGAAATACCTCCCATATATACCTTCCAGAAATATCTTCCACATAATGGTAAGGCATTAACTAAAGGAAGACACCAATGCCACTAATGTCTTACCATTACGTGGGAGGTATTTCTGGGAGTGTTCAAGTATCACCACTGTCGACTGGTTGAGGCAGGAAAAAAAGATTAGGAATAAATACTTGAGAAAGCTCCTCCACATCTCCTACTGGGAACACAAAACCAATGACTATGTACGGAGCAGGGTCAAAAGTCCCGTTGGCCAACAGGAATCTCTTCTGGTTACTTTTAGGCGTCGGAAGATGTCATGGTTTGGCCACGTTTCACGTCATAACAGTCTCTGCAAGGTACTGTTGAAGGTGGACGCAATCGAAGACGGCAACGCAAAACCTGGTCAAAGAGTGGACGGACATGACAGAAAGTCACCGCCAACAGATTATCCTGGAGGAGGTTGCGTGTTTCATCTGCTCTTAGGTCCCCACCCATGACGATTAAAGCTGCCGAGGGACTGATGATGATTATGATGATGATGATGATGATTTCTGAGAGGTATACATGGGAGTTATTTCTGCCGCACCTTGTATAAAATCTTTACAAATGCAGAAAGAACAGTTTGTTTCTTTGGGGGTTTTTGTTTTTGTTTTTTTCTTTTCTTTTTATTGGTCGAAAACTTTTCTCTTGAAGTTTATAAAGGTAAAGTGAGTCAACACTAATTTCGTTCAGTGTCCTTTTGGGTGAAGTCATTTATAACGTTTTGGTGTTTTTTTTTTTTTGTGGGGGGGGGGGGTTCTAGCAATATTCTTTGCTGTCTAGACTTACAGTCAGCGTCCAATCACTTTTTTCTTTCTGTTCGTCTGCAATGCATGAAGTAAAATAATTTTGCAATTATGTCTTTTGTTACCTATTTCTTGTTTCTTGTTTCCCTGGCCATTTTTACATTTTCGTTTCTCTTCATTTTATTCTATGCAGTTTCATTCTAATGATTTTTCATTCCTTTGTGGCAATGGTTGCCTGATTTTTTCTGTTTTTTTGTTGTTTTTTTGTTGTTTTTGTTTTTTTTAATAACCATCGTTATATTTTGATGACGCTCTCCACTGACTTTTATGTTCGGTTCGATAAGATTTACTTTCCCAATTGAACGCTGGCATTTTCAGCAAATTTTATATTCCGAATGCATTTTATGCGCTTGTATTCAGAACATTTTTTCAAATATTACACAATATTTATACATATTGTATTTATTTTATATTTTACATTCCAAATGTATTTTATGTGCTTATATTCTGAACATCTTTTTCAAATATTGCACAATATATATTCATTATACATTTTATATTTCGATTTCTATACTTATACATATTTTATTCATTATATATTTAAATGATTTCGAATCTAATATGTCGAATATAGTGTCTATATTTACATTGAAAATGCTGAAAAAATACTCAGTTCCTTGTGCCATTTCAGAAAGTACCAGACTCCTGTCAAGAGTCAGATCAGACCAAAAATATGGAATATTCCATTCATATCTGGATTTGAATTTTCCAATTCTCACTTTCCTGTTTTGTCAAAGTTCAAAAGAGCTCAGGCTGCCTTGTGCGCGATGAATTATTTTCAACAATACAACCTCTTTCGCACAGACTAAAATTCGCAAGCTTATCGCTACTCTATCAATAAAAATATATATGGTATATGTTTAGACCAGCTACATTTTTTAGTTCCGCCAGTTCAGACCTTTACAGGTAGGACTTACTATCTGAACTCATGCCATGTTCCCTTGCTAAGGAAAGGATGAAGTTTCACTCAGACATCTTCCACAAAACTGTTATTTTTAGAAGAGACTCCCAAGATGATGCTTCCGAATCTTAACAAGTCTAGAATCATCTATCCTACATATCATCATAATATGTACGTTTTCTCCTTTTACGCATTTGCAACAACCTCATTCAGTAAACCTCTACCGTGAGTGGCTCTTGGAATTTGCATTTGGGTTAACATTTAATAAAAATTCAACAGATACCGGAATGTCTCAAAGATACATCAAACCGTTATTGCCAATAAATTCTTTTATTTTTTGACAACAATGACAACGATACCAGTTTACTTCGAGTTGTGATTTAAATTAATGCAAAAATAAATTTTCTACGTCATTCACCAAATCTATAAACTCCGTGAGTTTCACATCATTTCTGCTTGTTTTATTTTAAGATAGTTTCATTAAAATATTTTACATATTAAAAATAAAATATATATTTAATTTTTATAACGAAAATCTTGGTAATCCGTATGGATAATCCCAAGGAGGATGAAATTCGGAGAGCTAAATGTTAAGTCACAGCGAATAATTTAATTTAAAGGAAAAAAAGTCCACTTTAAGGTTTCATTGTTATAATTTATTCCACCAGAAATTTTATTTTTCTCTGGATCTTCAGAACTCCCTTTCAACAGTGAAAAAATGAATTTAAAATTTACACTTTTGAAAGACAGTATTAAGCTTATATAAGGTGACATAGAGGGTGGTGACTGATAGTGTGAGAGACATGGTCGAAATTAGAGAGGGAAGGGAGAGTTTTAAAATTTATTTTTATTTTTATTACAATACTTAATATTGAGGAGGAGGGGGGTAAGGATCAGACATTGACCTATTTAATCGGGGTGTATGTGCCTATCTGTGTCTGTGTGTTTGTGTGTGGGCGTTCGCGTTTATCTATATATGTATGTTATTAGCACAAACCGGGTCTGAAATTTTCACTCTATAGTATTCAGTCTTTCTCACTAATAGACAATATTTGAATATATTAAATTTACAATAAATCATATTTAGAAAATTTATATTAAATATGAATATATTTAAAGAAATTTTATATTAAAGAAAAAGTTTAAAGATAAAGTAAATTATACATTTATAACTTTAAAGATAAGATAAATTATAAACGATGCCAAAACATACCAAGTTATAGTTTTAAAAAATCGAAAAGACGTATGGAGAGGTGTACGTGATAAAAGGAAACAGAGTTCATAGAACAGGGAACAGTTATAAGATATGATTTAAAAATAAAGAAGGAATGGAGATATAGAAGTGAAATATAGAAGTGAAATATAGTTATACATTCAACATATGAAGAGTTAGAGAATCAAAAAGTATTACTTTTTAATTCTCTAACTCTTCATATGTTGAATGTATATTATCTATATTATTATAGAAGTTTAAATCTGTTTCTGTGACAACATTTTAAAACTAATTCATTCCTTTGATTTAATAGTTTTCCTTGATTACTGTATACTGTTTTCTAATTTTTTCTTCTAAACACAGGTTACACCTATCTTTAAGTCTATTACGAGTATGAGCGAAACCAATGATTTTCCAGTCTACCTGAGTTTTCAGACCTTTCCCCATCAATTCACAAATTATTTTAGAAAGAGTTGTCTGGTATTTTAATTTAATTTATAATATATATATATATATATATATATATATATATATATATATATATATATATATATATATATATATATATATATATATTGTTCGGACTGTTATCCTTATCTTCATTGCCATATTCATAACGTTTCGGCTGTTGTACACTCCGGCCTTCTTCAGGTGATTGGAATTTCGAACAGAACCCTTTATTTCGTCCACGGGGGTAGATTGTT
The DNA here is from genome assembly GCA_963932145.1 of Acanthosepion lycidas. Taxonomy (NCBI): domain Eukaryota; kingdom Metazoa; phylum Mollusca; class Cephalopoda; order Sepiida; family Sepiidae; genus Acanthosepion; species Acanthosepion lycidas. Next base: position 20,998,127 of record OZ010592.1, read on the forward strand.
CTAGCTCTATGTGCTACCCATACAGTGTAAAGAAAGGGATCGTCCGTTGCTTACAACATTGAGTCATAAGTGGCAACCCAGATATATATGAACAGGAAATGGTCAGTATAAGCAGTACCCTACAATGTAACAACTACTCGGAATACATGGCAGCAGCTCTGAAAAACTGGAATAGAAAGGTACAAGAGGGTAACAACACTCAGAAAACAGCTTTGGTCTGCCTACCCTATGTGAAGGGATTGTTGGAAAAAATACAAAAGGTCTGTAGCTCATATAACATAAGAATGACCTTCAAAAGTGGTTCAACCCTTCGCAGACACCCCTTCCGAGTAAGAACCCCCATAGAGGAGAACATGACTAAGGACTCTGTATACGCCATACTGTGCAGCTGTGGTAAGAAGTATAAAAGAGAAATAGGCCGCCTCGCTTAAGGTAAAACTTCAAGAACATCGTAAAGCCGTAATACCAGGGGAAATAGAAAAATCAAGCGTGGATGGAAAGGGGAGACAACCGCCCCTTTGGGATGAGGTTAAAATAATAGCCAGACACTATCACGGGAAATTACGTTGTAGAATATTGTGAATATGGCAATGAAGATAGCAGTCCGAATAATGTAAATAATCATAATAACACATCTCATATATATATAAAGACATTTTTATGTTTATACATTCTTTTTACAGATACAAATATTTAAGTAAATGCTCTGTTTTATAATAAACAGTATTCATAACATTTACCGGCTTGAATGTCCGAGAAATTTTCATAGAAAATAGTCGTTCTACGACAGGAATCGAACCTGTATCCTATACGGAACCGACATTTAGCCTGACGTGCCTTAACCGATCGAGCCACGGAGAATCATTCGATTAGCTAGGTCGATTTTACTGTTTTTAAACTTTAATCTTCCATGAATCTCTCACGTACATTCATATCTGCTCAAAGCGTATCCAAATGTAAACAAATGACGTCACACATTATGAAATGGACAATTATTTTAAGACATTTTTATGTTTATCTATAAAAAGAATGTATAAACATAAAAAATGTCTTAAAATAATTGTCGGACTTCGTCCATGTCATAATATATATATATATATATATATATATATATATATATATATATATATATAATTATTTATTTAAAAATATGATTCCAACACGCTACATAAGAGTTCTCATGTTTCAAAACAAGAGCCAAAAACTTCAGTATAATTATTTGAATTAAATTGAATTAAAGTAAGCTCCATCTTCAAGCGAATTTTTTTGGGAATCTTTTTGGGGAATTTTTGGAATTATGCTCTACTTTTGTATCGCGCACTATTTTTTTAAAATAATAACAAAAATACTAAAGAACTTTGGATTGTTTACCTAACCAGTTCTTTCCTATTTTCTATATATTTTCATATATATAAAACATATTTGGTTGAAAATATCGACGATTTTTTCTCTATCCTATTTTGATTATTTTCAAATTTTAGAATTAGTTATTTTATGTAATCGGTAAATTTATCAAAGTTCACTTTTTTAAATTATAAAGAAATCATTCGTTCATTTATTCAGTGTAGTAGCCACTGCGTCCATCTCACAATTGTGGTCTAAGGTGACATTCAAGGATAATACAATGGCTTACCAGATCCTTTTTTGTATCTCATCTCAAATGTTAAAGAGGTAAGAAGTTTGCATTCGGACTTTTCCTTCTCCTGTCGATGGTAAATGGTGAACGTGCAGCACCCAGACTGCATGGCAAATGCAAGAATGCAAGAATGCCAGAATTAACCAAAAACAGTCACGTAAAAATACACAAAACACAATCCTTGAAAACGAATGTAGTAACATTCGAAAGTACTTGAGGGAGGAAAAAACAAACATTTTACATAAAACAACTAATTCTTAAATTTGAAAAAGTTAATAAAATATTGGACAGACAGAACTTCCCGATATGTTTGAAAGGATCTTTTCTGCCAAAACAAGACATCTGTCTGTAACAGAGAAGAATAGAAAAGAAGAGAAAAGAAAAGAAATATATTCAAATCATTCATTGTTGTTGAAATTAAATCGACGAGCCGAGTTCAAATTCTGGTTTAGCGCTTACATTTACTTTCTAATGACCTCGGAAAAGCCATAAACCCATCACTCCACCCGAGTATGTGCTAAATGACAGAGCTAACTGGGCTATATTCACCTGCGTCCTGAAGTCACGGGATACGCCCTCTATTGACATGAATAGTCGAAGCTTCAAAGACGATCACTCAACTTAACAAATGTATTTACTGACTGTAAAATGCCGGCTCGGATTGTGGAATCGGAGACCCGAGTTCGAATTCCTTACGTGCTAAAATACCATTTGTGCTTGTTGAATCTGCAAGATGGTTCATCCGTCCTTCGGCAGGTCTTGTTTTTAATTCTACTATTCCTCACGAGTTCGCCTAAGCGGCTCGGATTGAGTAATCGGAGAGCCGAGTTCGAATTCCAGTTGAATCCATTACATTCACTTACGTGCTAATAATCTTGGAAAAGGTACGAATCCTCTTCTTCTCCCCCAGTTATAAATAGCAGAACAAACCGGATTCTATAGCCTTGGATGGCAACTGGTCTACCGCAGAATGAAATGGGAACCTACTGCGGAAACAAAAAATCTGCCTCGTCAGTCATGTATCGAAAGATACATGATCGCCTAAACATGTATCACGCATAGCACGTAACTGACTGAAAGTGCCACTTGCGACAGGTAAGTTTACTGCATTCGGAAAACCTCTAAGTGTATAAATTAGATGGTATTGTCTAAAATCATCATGGCAGCCTCCATGTCTACCAAAAACGTTTAGTAGTAAAAGCTGTTTGTTTAGTAGAAGAAATTTACACAAACGCGATGAAAATGCAATCCATACAGATCCTTTACAGGAAATATCGACAGAGACGCAGCTGAAAAAAAGTATCAAATGAGAGGAATGTGCGTTTGTGAATCAATAAATATGTAGCCTTACGGGGAAGAACATTTATTTCGCACAAGATTTTTTTTATATAATCTCCTTATTTTTCAATGCACTTAATTCAGTGGTGAATATTGATTTGCAGTGATTAAATTTTACAAAGTGGAAAATTTAGATTAAAATTTTAGTGTGTCACGTTAACGATTTATTTATATACCCTTGTAAATAAATTCAATTCACGTAACATAAAGGAAAGCTTTCTTTTGTTATTATTTTATTTCTAAAAAGTAAGAAGCCGACAGGATTAAGCTTTAAAATCTTTTTCTGTTAATTCACCTCTAAACATTAATTCACCCCCGAATAAATAGAATTTATATTTACTAAAATTCACACCAAATTCTCCCAAAGCGAGGCCCTTCCATTGCACTCCGGTTGGGTTGACCTTTGCGATCGTCCCAAATGTGGGCGACTCGAGTGCGCTATTTCTAAGTGTGGGGTCCATTCCGCGCTCACCCCGATAAACAAGCCAAAAACAGATTTTTTCTTTATTAATTGTAAAAAAATTCCTTGTAACTACCTCGAATATCATCCGCACTTACGAAATGTGAATGACTCTCTGATATTTGTTACATTTTTCCTTTTGAGGTTAGAATTGTTGCTAGGCAAGGTAAATAAATTTTGATTTAAATATAATTTTAAAATAGGGTTAAAAATTTAATAAAAAAACAAACAAACTTTGATTTAAAATTTATAATTTCTTTAATATTGGCAATGAGTAACTTAACATCATTTTCGGTAGATTAATAGAAAAGATTCAAGTTTTATTGTGTAGATTAAACGTGAAAGTGCAAAAGTAAACCATATATGAGTAACGAAAATTTACTTTCCCGCTTAATATATCACCATTAAAGAACAGACGACCTTGATGATAAAATGAGCGGCACAAAGTTGCTTTTAGCCATTTTAAAAAACGTTAAGCTAAGTGGTAATATATATTTTTCAACTTTCCATTAACTGACATACATTTTTTTATGATAAATAAGTATGAAAAATGAAAATAGAAGTCTGATGCATTCAAGGTTTTTTTTTGTTTTTTTTTATTGATGAATCTCGCTGTTGATTAGACGTGAGAATGCATTTGCTGAATGACGAATGACAGGTTTTCAAAAGAAAATTCGTTTTATTTATTGCATTGTAATATTAAAGTTTTTTACGAGCCAATTATGTGGCGTTTCGATGATCAGCGGGAAAAGAGAGATTGCTATGTTGAGTTCAAATTGGTTTCATTGTTTCACTTTCACAAACACACACACACACACACATATATATATATATATATATATATATATATATATATATATATATAGTCAAACCTAGAGAGCCAGACAAACCTACCAAGTTCTGTCTGTCTCTCTAGGTTTGACTAGGTCTGCTCTACTTTTGTATTGAGCACTTTTAAGTTAGTTGATTACTCGTATCGGGTTTTTTTCTTTGGGCTTTGGACCTGTATGCTGTACGAATATTTTCGACAGACGTTCATGTTCATAGCTCTTTCTATTTTTAAAACCTTTTTTCCTTCGAGATTGATTTGACCATAGCAAATCAAGAAACCGAAAGTTTTCCGAGACGAGTGTAGTTACCTATATATATATATATATATATATATATATATATATATATATATATATATAAATTTGTGTGTCTGTGTATTCGACTCTCCCGTCGAATTCGACGTATGAGAGTCAAGCAGATCAGTTCCAAGGAAACCAACAGCTTGACAACAACACATGAGATTTGATTATAGTGGTGAAGGTTTCGTGCAGGACCATCCCCACCATTTGAAGAGCCGAATACAGAGACCTGGTGCACTACGTGCCACAAGGTCCCCAAACGACCCTCCGCAGGTTTTGAATTCAGAGTTTTCCTTCTCCTAGACCAGTTGCCATCCAAGGCTATAGAACCCAGTCTGTCCTGCTATTTACCCATTTCTGGAAGTAGAAGAAGAGGATTCATACCTTTCCCAAGGCTATTTGCACGTAAGTGAATGTAATGGATTCGATTCGGATTCGAAATCCGCTCTCCGATTCCTCAATCCAAGCCGATATCCATTATTCTACCAAGCCTCCTATATGTATATATATGCATATATATTAAAATAATAAGAAAGAACAGTAAGATTTATAATCCTGTGTTCTTATTAATTTTTTTTTTTAAAAAAAAAACAGTGCTAGATACAAAACAGTAGAGCGAAATATTCTAATTATTTTCTTTTTAAAAATATGATTCCATCGTGACACAGAAAATTTCTGTTTCAAAAGTGAAACTAAATTTATAAATTTAATTATAAAAACTAAACTAAATCCATAGTCTCGTTCCATTGTCAAGCGAATCGGCCAAGTACGGAAAAATTCTATAAGTGTTTTTATGAAGAACCTTGTCAACAACACGACAATTGATAAACGTACAAGATCGTCTCTTTTGAATCGGCATATAGATAATGTCGAACCACGCCTTTCAATCCATAATGATTCATATCTATATTTAAACATCTATAAATATCTTTTACCGTGTGTAGAAGGTCGATCTATTAATTGGATTGAAACTCGATGAGTTCTAAGTTATTATGTGATGTATCCACTTTTATCTTGGAATTTTAAACTGAAAAGTTTGCGGAAATTTATTTAATAGGCTTCATCCAATGTCCCACCGAGGTACTAAACCAACTATATAGTTAGTTAAACCCAGATGCCATTGGCCAAGTATGGCAAAATCTATAAGTGTTTTGCATAGGGTATCTTCTTAACAATTGACAAACATACGAGATCGCCTCTTTTGAATCACTATATCGTCGCCGTCGGCTTTATCTCGTATCCAAAAATTTTATTTCTTCTTTGTTAACAACTTCCTTTATAATGACGGTGCTGATGAATATATTCACCGCCAACGTACAGATTCATGACTAGAAGCTTCCACTTTCACCAAACCTGCTCCCGTCATCCATTCCCTATTGCTGTTTGGTTTTGAAAGGGTTGATTGCAGGGGAAACAAAATCAATGTAGAAGAAAGTGCCGATGGCGTGAATTTGTTTAAGGTGGGCTTCAACTTGCCAGGAAGTGACACACACACTTCATTTTATGACCTTCCTCTACGGCACATTTGGAATGAAACATGCAGAATCCAGTTATGAAACTGTAACGAACGGCCGCTGATCCTGTTATAAATTCGTGTCTCAATACAGACGGTGTCCTTAAAGTTTAGACACATAGGAAATCTCATTAACTATATTTTTATACATCCACAGATTAAACATGGTTTTGTCAAAAGAAGACAGAACTGATTTCTTTTTCTGGAGTATGCTAAAGGAGAAGGTGTACTCAATGAAAATCACAGATGCTACACACTTGATTGAACACATAAAGAATGAATGTGCTAAAATTGACGGCAATGTGGAATTATTGCATCCAGTTCACGTGAATCTTGCAAAGTGCATCGACCTTTGCATCACAAATGATGAAAATCATCATGTTATTTGATAATAGTTGAATTCAATGAAATATTGTTGAAAATTCCATTTCTTGAAAATATGCATATTTGCTTATATTATCAGACTTTAGGGACACACTGTCTATAAAATCAATAATATCACACTGTCTATATTATCAGACTTTAGGGACACACTGTCTATAAACTCAATAATATGAATATTATGAAATTTTAACATATTTTTAGACCAGCAAAGCTTCCACTAAAACGTGCTCAATAAAAAAAAGTAATAATATATCAATTCTCTCTGTTGACTCTTTTTGATCATATAATAATTAAAAACTGTCAATTATGATAAGTCGACTGAACTTTTATTGAATATATATATATATATATATATATATATATATATATATATATATATATATATATATATATAATTTATTATTAGAATTTAAAATAGAATATATCTGTAAAAGGACATTATGAACAAAAACAAAAAGAAAACTTATCTTAGTCAATGCATTTCATCAACTAAGTTTTCCTTTTCCTAAATTTCTAAGACAAGGAATTATTCATTATTTACATTCAGACCAATGTCTTCATTTTTGTTGTTGTTATCATAACATTTTGGCCATGGTGTCTGTCAAGGAACTGAACACTTAATTGCTGTACCTTGCTACCTGACAATTGAACTCACAATTACTATCCCACCAAATTCATGAAAACAAAACATTAATCCTAAGTCTACAGATTTGGAATCAGTGGAAACAGGGTGATCAATAACTGAACAAGAATAAAAAGAGAATAAATGGAGGTATCTCTAGACTTGGACAGGGAAAGAAGAACAATCTGCACTCATAGATTAAATAAATGGTTCATTTTGAAATTCCCTGAAGATTATTCAGATCGACAAGCAACTGAAAGACAGTAGGGCAAAACCGCCAAAAATATTGTGATGACAACAACAAAGCTGAGGACATGAGTTGAAGTGTAGATAAAAGTGATAACATATCAATTCTCCCTGTTGACTCTTTTTGATCATATAATAATAAAAAAACTATCAATTATGATAAGTCGATTGAACTTTTATTGAAAATATATAAGCAAAATTTCAAATAGAATATATCTATAAAAGGACATTATAAACAAAAACAAAAAGAAAACTTATCTTAGTCAATGCATTTCATCAACTAAGTTTTCCTTTTGAATTCTGTCTAAATTTCTGAGACAAGGAATTATTCATTATTTACATTCAGCCCAATGTCTTCATTTTTGTTGTTGTTGTTGTTATCATAACATTTTGGCTATTATGCCTTTTGACCTTCTTTTGGTGTCTGTTAATTTGAGTAACCTTCAAGGAACTGAAACTTTAACTACTCTACCGTACTATCTGAAGATGTTATTTGTTAATATTCCAGTTCAATAAAATGTTGAAAATCTCATTTCTTAAAAATATGCATTTTCGCCAATGTGTCAAGATTTTAGGGACACCCTGTATAGATAATGTCGAACAACTCTTTTCAATCTATAATGATTCATATCTATAATTAAACATTTATAAATATATTTTAACGTGTATAGAACGTTGTTCAACTAATTAGATTGAAGCGCGATCATTAACTGAAATTAGCGCGCAATCTGTAGCTTAAGGATTTATAAATACATGGATTATTTGAAGTTGCATCGTATGTCGTGGCAGATAATGGAAGTCAATTTGAAAGTAAGTCGTTTTTAGAACAAAGAAAAATAAATTAAAGTAATTAAAAAAGCTATTATAACTCTTAAAGAATCATGACTCTCTCATTGTTGCCTGTTGTGCACCTCACTATATACAATACAATTAATGTGTCATTTTTCTCTTGTGCTGCAACTAGCTCCCCAATATTAATTTCCCAACTGTTGCCGCTTCTCGCACGATCACCGAAGTTAAGCAACGCCGAAACTGTTCAGTGCCTAGATAGGTGAACGCTTGAGAATATCACGTGCTCTAAGCTTTGGTGTGCTGGTGGTGTAATCGATAATGGCTCGGAATTGGAAATTAGAGAGACGAGTTCCAATTCCATTCGGGTTTTGTTATATTCACTTACACGTAAATACAATTAGGAAAGGTATGAATCCACCTCTTCATCCCCCCTATGGGTTAATTAGTAGAACTTGCATCAGTAAACCATTATTATCTGCAAACAATTATTACAAATTACTGGCTTTAAATAACCTGCAAAGGGTTGATAAATCATAAAAAACAAACCAATCAATAAAACCCAGCTATTTATCAGACTATTTTATACAGGGTGGGGCATAAATATATCCCACATTTTAAAGGTTGGTAAAAATACCAGGAGACTGCTATTTAAAAAAATATTTCACCGTTCTTTAAACAAAGGGATACAGTTTTCATTAATTTGATTTTAAAATGACATCGTCCAAATTGTGATCTATATTCGCCATATACTATTGTAGACAATTTCTAAAGCCTAGACATTTTCTGGAGTTCGTGCGCTTCGAGGTCTTCTTCCGGGTGACATTCTTTTAAGCGCTGAACCTATGACACTGAAATTTTCAACCCTTGGCAGTATCAATTTTCTGTCTGGAACAACCTCATTCTTCCGTAACCAAAAAGCTCTGTGTTACAATTACAGATTCAGCAGTCTTTAAAAAAAAACGTTTCAACAGCAAACGCACGGTGTACACCAGTCCAAGACATTATAGCAACAGGTGTATTTGAAAAAGATAGTAATACATTAGCTAGAGGAAGACAATATTGCTATTTGCCTAAGTTCATTAGAACCCCACAAGTGACAGTTTAAAATGTGCGAGGTATTTCTGCTACACTTTGAATTAAAATAATTCTCATTTTAATTCTAACTAAATCACCCATAAACCCGTTGGGTGCCTTTTTAAAAGCAGTTCATGATACAAAATGATGAGGTAACAATATTATCAATTTTATTATTAATTACACGTGTTCAAAATATGTAACGGCAGCAAACCAGCATGAATCTATTTATTTGCCATCAAGTCACATGACATAAATATAACCTCTTCAACTTTCAAGTAGTTGTTTATAAAAAAAAAAATTTAGTGTAGTGAATTTTATGAATATTGTTAAGGGGCCCACCCTTTTTTATACAAGTGGACTCGCCCAGTGTGTACTTGTACTGCTGTCGGTGAATACCCGGGAGTGAGACAGTGAGACAGTGAAAGTATGAGGTAATCGCTTTGTAGGAGTCACAGTTGCGAGCACGTAGACTCAGAAGGAAATCATACTTCGATACTGAATTTGCCAGATTGTATATATATTATTATTGCTACTAACCGCGTTTCTGGATCTACTAACCGTATTACCAATTGTATTCTTATTCATTCCTGCGTTTGTCATTCATTGGAGACCGGATTTCATCCCGGAATCCACAACAAATATATTTTGTGTTATGTATATTTAAATTTATTTAATAATGTTATTATGAATGTTTATTATTCTTCATGCGCATAATATTTGGATTATAATATGCAATCGCAGTACACTGTTGAAGATGATTTCTAAAGTTTTCCATCACCCGGAAGTTTGAAATTTTCCAGGTGCTTTTTGATTTTCTATCCAGAACAGCACCATTATGTCATAACCAAAAATGAGCATGAAAAGCTCTTTGTGTTACAATTACAGATTCAGCAGTCTTTTATTAGGTTGGTGAAAAAATAATGTCGTTTTCTCACATATGTTACTATGTGAGAAAACGACACTATTTTTGCACCAACCTAAAAAACAAAAAAAAACAAACATTTCAACAGCAAACGCACGGTGTACACCAGTTCAATACATGATGGTAACTGATGTATTTGGAAAAGATAAGAATAATACATTAGCTAGGTGAAGACAACACTTGCCTAAACAGGCGATAGTTTCAAATGTGGGAGGTATTTCTGCCACACCCTCTACAATGAGTGATGATTCATTAAATAGTAATTTTATTGAGGACTTGTGTAAAACTAAGCTCCAATTTGATCCCTAATTACTTTTTAAAAGAAAAATTCACTTACCTTAAATAAACCTTACATTCCAGGTGAACTTAAGTTTTGTCATAACGTATGATTTAGCATGGGCCGTTTTAGGAAATCTTTCGCATTGAGGAGAATAATAATATACAGAATCAAGTATATGTGCATAGACTGAAAACTGATTTTAAAAACAACTGATTCTGTAGACAATATTTCGAACAATTTAAGTTTATGCATAGATCAATTTTGTTGTAGCATAGTTACGGACGATAATGTGTATGTCCCCAGTCACATAAATGCAGTAGTAAATACTCTATGTTGGTCTGCAGTTGGAGATTCATTGTGGAATTCACGTGACTCACTTCTAGCAGTTGACTACTTCTAGACACCGCTGGTGAATCTTATATGTTTTGTTCTTGTCCTAAGTATTATCGTTCATTAGCAACCTTCGTGTGATTATTCTATTCAGTAACCTTCCATAGGTAACAACAAATTTCATACCGACAGACCGGTGATAAGACTGATTTTGACTGATATGAAAAGTTAATTATTAAAAGTTTGAGTAATTCTGATATAAATCATAACAATATTTCAAATATTCCAGGGAAAACCATCTTTAAGAAGATGAATAGCTTTCTTTGTAATCATTTCACCCCAAACAAGGATATTCGTATATAGCTAGTTTTAATGTTTTTTTTATTTATTCCAATTGTGTACACATGTAATTCCTTTCGTTAATAACATGTATTAAGTGTTGTTTGTTTTTAAATTCCATGTTTTATTATGATTTATTTTTACCCAGACTCACATAAGTCCGCCAAATATTGTTTGCGAGTCAAATGTGCCAGCAGGCATTAAACATTTACTAAAAAAAACGTCCACACCTCGCATCAAAGGTGTTGATTCCTGCAAACAGACCAGGCAACAAGTTGCTGTCTTTTAGGGTCCAATTAGCGACGTCACAAGCCTAGATGTAACCTACTGTTATAAGCAGTGTTTCTCAACCTTTTTACCCTCGCGTAACCCTTAAAATAAATGACATGTCTCAAGGACCCCCTGCGCAAAAACAAAATTATGTAACATATCTTTTTCATTTTATTTTCATCGTAGTTCACATAGTAAATACCATAGTATATATTTTTGAATAACGGGTTTAAGGGAAAATTAATACTTCGTTGTCAAATTTTCGGTAATGCTAAATAAAATTCATACTGTTCGTTTATAATACTTCATCAGGGAGTTTTTATTCACACACAAAATTTCTAAACTCAAACGTAAAAGAAAACATAAGTAACCAATATTATATACCTATGATATAAATGTAAACAGAATGTTACCAGTAATATTACGTATATGAAATTAAATAAAAAGTCAAAACTACATTAGAGAAGAGTAGTCATTTACTTATGGAAAAAAATTACACCAGTTTGTTTTCAATCAGCCCATGACGATTGCTAGTTGTATCAAACGGTGAGAAACAAAAAACAAAATGTATATTTATAAGTAGTATAAATTTTATCTTTGCTATTACGCATCAATCACTGTTTTATTACCAACAACACACACTGATATATATATATATATATATATATATATATATATATATATATATATAGAGAGAGAGAGAGAGAGAGAGAGAGAGAGAGAGAGAAACCTAGTGAGCCAGACAAACCTACCCAGGTTTCACCTAAGCGGATCGTCAAAGAAAGCTTTCCCTGACAATCCGCTTAGGTGAAACCTGAGTAGGTTTGTCTGGCTCACTAGGTTTGACTAGGTCTGCTCTACGGTTGTATTGAGCTCTTTTGTTAGTTAGTTGTTTACTCGTGTCGTGGTTTTTTCTTTTGGCTTTAAACCGGTATCTGTGCGATTTTTTTCGACAGACTTTCATGTTTCTAGCTCTTTCTTTTTTTTTTTAAACCTTTTTTTCCTTCGAGATTGATTTGATTATTGGCAAATCAAAAATTCGAAGGTTTTTCGAAGCGAGTGTAGTTACATATATATATATATATATATATATATATATATATATATATATATATATAGAGAGAGAGAGAGAGAGAGAGAGAGAGAGAGAGAGAGAAAGTGAGAGATAAATAATATTATTTGATAATTAGTAGGGATAATTCCAAAGAAGATATAAATCCAAAGAGAGCTCAGTATCCAATAATGATGAAAGCAGAGACTTTAGAAATCCATGGTAATAATTTATTTCGCGGGATCAGACTCCGTCTGTTCAGACAAAACAATATTACAACCAACTCTCTCTCTCTCTCTCTCTCTCTCTCTCTCTCATAATAAAACCTTACCTATATCTTCCCCTCTTATGTTTGAAATTTTTTTCACTTGAGTCCTGATAAATTTCAAAGTCATTTATTGTTGTAAAATTGTTTTGTCTGAAGAGACGGGGTCTGATCTCGCGAAATAAATTATTACCATGGATTTATAAAGTCTCCGCTTTCATCATTATTAAATATATAGATATAACTATATATTGGTTGATCAGTAGTATAAACAAAAAAGGTGTGGGTGAAAAGTTGGATTCATAATTTTCCAAGGGCATTTCTTAAAAAAAAAGGAACGCAACGTCTTCGGCCGGAATTTGAAACCGAAGTGTCAGCCTCACTATTCCACGCTATGGACACATCCCCCATTAACTACCAACGTCACTATAAACGTGCACATCTATTTCTATAAAGATATGAGTCAGCGCATGCGCAGAAAACACGCGTTGACGTTTCTGTCTGAACTTATATCCTCCTGTATACGATTTTGTTTTTCCTATTCACAATACCGGTAGACATAAACAAAAGAATGACTGAATATATATATGTGCTGAATATAGCATCAATCAGCTAAGTGACATATCTGTATTAATCATATATATATATATATATATATATATATATATATATATATATATATATATATATATATATATATATATATATAGCCATGTGTGTGTGTGTGTGCGCGCGCGCGTACATACGGGTATCTTCTGTTGGGACCACCCTCTGCAATCACCCTTCCCGTTTTGTTTCCGTGATTTTCAGTCACGTGACATTCGCAATCGATAAAGAGTCTGAGGTGTTCTTCGGGTCCGCCAATCGGAAGAAGTTGTTGCTAAGCAACCCGCCGGATTTTTCTTCGATGTCTCCGCTATCTCTCTGATCAGTAATCGAACGTCTTTCACGAAATGATTCAATCATGAAACGGACGGCGAAATAAAAAGAACGAAAAGGATAAAAGGAAAGGAAGTCGAAACGAAATAGGAAGAAAAAAGATAGAATGAGTGAAAAGTGTGTGGCTCGAGAAAGAAAGAAAGAAAGAAAGGTTAGGTTTAAATTGAAAAGAAAGAAAGAAAGAAAGAAAGAAAGAAAGAAAGAAAGAAAGAAAGAAAGAAAGAAAGGTTAGGTTTAAATTGAAAAGAAAGAAAGAAACAAACAAACAAACAAACAAACAATAGAAGGCTAGGTTCAAACTGAAAAGAAAGAAAGAAAGAAAGAAAGAAAGAAAGAAAGAAAGAAAGAAAGAAAGGTTAGGTTTAAATTGAAAAGAAACAAAGAAGCAAACACACTATGGAAGGGTAGGTTCAAATTTAGAAGAAAGAAAGAAAGGTTAGGTTTAAATTGAAAAGAAAGAAACAAACAAACAAACAAACAAACAATAGAAGGCTAGGTTCAAACTGAAAAGAAAAAAAGAAAGTGCCAAACTTAGAACTAAAATAAAAAGATAAATCTTTCATAAAAAGGAAAATCTTTCTTTAAAAAAAGAAATGAAAGCGAACTAAGAAAGAAAGAAAGAAAGAAAGAAAGAAAGAAGCAATCAAACAAACAAACAAACAAACAAACAAAGGTTAGGTTTAAATTGAAAAGAAAGAAACGAAGAAAGAAAGAACATCCGAAGGTTAATGTTAGATTTCAAAGAAAAAAAAGAAAGAATGAACGTGGGACGAAACTGCTTAAATTAAAAGAACTAAAATATAAAAAAATAAATTTAAAAGGTTATTTAAAAAAAATAAAATAAAATGAAATGAAAACGAACGGATAACAGATTGAGAAAGAAAGAAAAAAGAAAGAAAGAATTTAAGGCTTATGTAAAGTAAAAAGAATATAGTTAGAGGAAAGAAAACAACGTAAAGCGCTATGTATGAAAATAATAAAATCATATTAAATGAAAAATAGGACAAAGAAAAAATGAAAAGAAAGAAAGATTAATATATGAAAGGGAATGAAAACCACCAATATGAAAGGAAAGATTTAATGAAGTAAAAAGTAATGATAATGAAAAAAAAAAAGTCACTTCAAAGTTAAGCACGAACAGAATTGATATCGGAAAAAATCCAAACTGATGAAATTAGCCAAAAGTTGAAGCAAGCGACATTATTGTCCCATTTTTATGATTTCGAAAAAAATTTACGTATTAAAAACCAATTTATAGTCAGCGTAATTTTTCAATCTAAGCTCACATACGCACATCAACATACACATACACCCAAACGCATACACAAAATCATACATATATTATTATTATTATTATTTTTATTTTCTTTGCTTTCTGGCGTTTACACATTTCTTTCCGGGTCCCACCGAGAGACCTAAGGTTAGAAATGACATCATGACACTTTTCACTGACAAAAAAAAAAAAATAAATAAATAAATAAAATAAAATAAAATAAAATAAAAATTACATAGATAAAGCCCTTCGTAAAGTGTGGGCTGTACTTGTCAAAACAATTTTTGTATCTCCTTGAGGCATGGGCTTCAGGAATCCCTGCAATTAGTCTACTGCAATCTTTTCCAACCAGTCCTAGGGCTCCAACTACAACAGGGATTGTTGATGTTCCCATATGCCACATTTTCGAGATTTCTATTTCAAGGTCTTATTATTATTATTATTATTATTATTATTATTATTATTATTATTATTATTATTCATTCATTCATTCATTCATTCATAGACTTTAATCGTAACTAGTAACTGACACTAGAGATTAAGTGACAAGAAATCTCCTCAATACATCAACACTCTTCTCAGCGTCCACGCTGTTTTTTACAATATCATTATCACGATGGTTCTAAATCTTCCCTAAATTTCCACTTCCTCCATTTTTCCCAGCACGGCTTTTCGCAACCGTTCCATTATTTCCCAACGACAAGCACTACACTACCTTTTATGTTCCAGAACTTCCACCCCTTCTTGGTAAAACCGGATTACTACCTTATCACTTTCTTTTAGATCGACTCTGTGATCCGGCGTAACATCGAAATCCACGCTCTGACATATTGATTTTTGTTTACTACAACCAGATCTGGTCTTCTGACCTGGATTGCAATATCCACTGACATGTTTTCTGTTTCTTGTTTACTACAAACAGCCGTTCCCCCAGGAAGGCCCCATGCCTTGAGCGCCTATTGGAGATTAAGCTCAGTCCAGACCTCGAGTAATGTATACGATCCATCTCTAAAGACGCTGGAAAAATATGTCGGATACCCGTACCGTTCTAGCAAGTATCTGACACCTCCTGCTTTCCTCTGCCTTTAAAAGAGACAGATTAGGCCTAAAATGGAGTACTGCTTCCATATATGGACAGGAACTGTCCAGTTATCATTTTCTAGCCTCAATAGAATTTAATAACGTATCCGTGTCCTTGTAGGTGACGAATTATTTTTCAAACTGCAACCTCTTTCCCACAGTCGAGACGTCGCAAGCCTTTTGCTGCTCTATCGCGATTCCCATGGAAAGTGTTCAGATGAACTACACTCCTTTTTTTCCGCCAGTTCTAACTTTTACGGCTAAGACCAGCCACGCCACGTACATTTTAGCGAACCACCTTCATATTCCCCTGGTGAGATGTAAATCTTCTCAGTTATAAAGTCCCTCCCAACGGGTAGGTCTCTGAAGGTGGTTGTTAACGCCCTATCCTCTGAATCCCAAGCGATCAATACAAGCGTCCCTAATGTTCACTTCTTTGTTCAACCCTCTTTATGAATGATCTACATAAACCCTCTTTATAAATGCTCTACATAAATGATATGCCTAAGAGTATACTACGCTTATCTGTGAATATCTATACGATCTATCGCTAAAGATGCTGGAAACATGGTCGGTTCCCTGTACTACTCCAGCAAGTACCTCACACCCCCTGCTGTCCTCTACCTTTAAATTAGGCCTAAAAGAGTACTGTTGCAACATATGGGCAGGAGCTGCCCAGTCTTCAGTTTCCACGTCCTTGTAGGTGATGGATTATTTTCCACTCTACAATCCCTTTCCCACGTCTCAAGCCTCTCTCTATCTCTATTTCCATGGGGAGTGTCCAGATGAAATACACCCCTTAGTTCCACTAGTCTAAACCTTCACTGCTAAGATCTGCCATAGCACGCATATTGCAGGAAACTACCTTTATTCCCTTCATTTCCTTAGTGAGATGTAAGTTCCACTCAAGCAACATCTTTCCACAAACCACTGCCTTGTGCAACCGACTCCCAAGAGGTTGCTTCCCCGATCACTACAATATTAACCTGTTCAAGTCTAGAGTCAACCGTTATCTTTCACACATATTCGCACAAGCTGTTCTTCTTACTCTGCAACCTTCTACCTGGAGTTGTTCTCAGGCCTTGTACAGGGTGAACATCATTGTAAAAAAAAAAGATCC
Organism: Acanthosepion lycidas; assembly: GCA_963932145.1. NCBI lineage: Eukaryota > Metazoa > Mollusca > Cephalopoda > Sepiida > Sepiidae > Acanthosepion > Acanthosepion lycidas. The sequence continues at coordinate 21,015,194 of OZ010592.1, forward strand.
ACTCGTCTGACTTGGATTAGGAGGTCAGTTTGAAAATCGAAGCTCTAGAGGGTTTTATGTCTTTCATTGTTTCGGACGGTTTCTGTTCTGAGCACGTAACATTGATCGGTATAGTCAAAATGAAGTTGTTTGCACAGTTCCTCGTGGATAATCTTCCCTATCAACTCATACCTATTAGTATATTCTTTCTGAGCAAACTTTCAACATTCGGTGGTTATGTGGTTCACTGTCCTATCATTATTCCAACATTTGGTCTTTTAACTATTTCAGCGTTTTTATGGCCTCGTTTTGGACTACTATTAAGAGCAAATCTTTTTTTTTTTTTTTTTTTTTTTTTTTTTCATTATTTAAATTCAGCCTAATGTCGTCATTTTTGCTGTTATTATCACGACGTTTTGAACATTGTGTCCTCCAGCCTTCTTCAAGTGTCTGTCAGTCCATTTTTTTTTTTTTTTTTTTGCTTTTTTTGTACTACTTAGTTATTGCTTGATCTATTTACATTGAGTCTAAGCCTGTACTCCCCAGCCCAGGAGTACTGGATAGCGGCACGGATTGAGAAATCGTTGAGCCGAGTTCGAATTCGAGTCAAATCCATTACATTCACTTACGTGCTAATACCCTTAGGAAAGGTATGAATCATCTTCTTCTCCCTCCAGATATGGGTAAATAGCAGGACAGACCGGGGTCTATAGCCTTGGATGGCAACTGGTCTACCGCAGAGAGAAATGGCAACCTACTGCGAGAAAAATCTGCCTCGTCAGTCATGTATCGAAAGATACATGATCGCCTAAGTGTGTATCACGCATGGCACGTAACTGACTGACTATCCAGCCCAGCGCAATAATTATGCCATCAAATTCAATTTAATCCAGTAGGTTATTATTTTATTGAAGGTATATCGAAAAAAAAAAAGAAAAGAAAAAAAAAGAACCATTGGAAAATGCGTATTTCGTGAAAAACTTTACTATGTTTGTGAAATTCATCATTATTTTTTGCGAAATACGTCATTTTTGCGAAATACATTATTTTTGCCAAATACGTCATTTTTGCGGAATACGTCATTATTTTTGCGAAATACGTCACTTCGTAATAAACGTATCTTTCAGCCACACGAGTACCGTGCATGTCACTTATTTGCTGATGTTGTAATTAAATACTTCTATTAGGAATCTAATTCTGAATATGTCGAATGTGATTAAATCTCTCTGTGTGGTTTATTTATAAATATTTAACACTGTGGCTAAGGGATATCAACAAACGAAGAAAAATTCCGATTGCCAAAGATTTTCTCTCTTTTTCAGTCGTAGTTAGAGAAATACGCGATATAAATATATTCTGAAAAAAGCCCACCATGACATAAGTTGGTATGCATCTATTTGCTCGTGAGAAAGGCCGAGGCGCTTCATTATTACAATTGGTTATGTAACTAACCTGTGATATCACATCGCTACTACTGCAGTATGTACTGGCTTCACCTCAAATGATGTCAATGTACTTAGTGTCCTTCAGTGAAGAGCGTTATCCTAAGGTGACCTACTAGCTGCCGACCCACATGATTGGTCCAGCTTCACCTGAGATGTATGCGTGGGAAAGAACAGTATAACAGATATATATAAACATCCACCCCAGATAGGAGATGGACAGTCTCTCAGACATCACACACGATAATGTAAGGTCCACGTTTGGATGAGAGTTTAATACCATACAAAACGTATGACGCTACGAATGAGAGATTAAGTGCCGTGTCATTTTCATGACACTGGCATACAGCGAATGGTTGCATATGTAGTGACGCATCAGAATCTGGCGTCAAACAATAACTGCGGTTGCATTTTAGCATAGACAACTTTTTAACCCAGTGAATTCATTCGATGTTCCCTTTCACCATTAACTTTATCGCCATACAACTATTTATCCACCTGGTTTTATTCACCTGTTTTTCTACAATAAAATATTAAGGTTTTCCGGTGGAAAAGGACAAACAAAAAAACAGCATTAAGCACTGAAACTTACAATTTTTGACTCGAAAATTGTTTGAGTAAAGGTTAGCATTTATTCTGTGGATTTGCACTGAAAATCAGAGAAAAAAAAAGATTTGTCATTGGTTCGGATTTAATTACAGAACCCAGCATTGCATATTATTTATTCTACTATAAAAAATATATTTTACACCCAGAAAAAATGTGTCAATGGCGAGGAATATAAGCAAGAATTACCTCTCTCTCTCTCTCTCTCTCTCTCTCTCTCTCTCTCTCTGCAGATAGATAGATAGATAGATAGATAGATAGATAGATAGATAGATAAAATTGTTGCTGATATACTAAGGTAAGTCAAAAATTAGCCGCACTTTCGCCATAACATAGAGAGCGTATAATTTTTTACTTTCCCTCGTATAAAAATTGATAAATTCTTATATATATATATATATATATATATATATATATATATATATATATATATATATATATATATATATAATAGAAAGGAACAGTTAAAAAGAAGGCATTTTTTAACAAAGCCAAAACAAAACGACCGGTTTCGTCCCAGGACTTATCAAGTATTTATTCTGGGAATTTAAAAGCGTGTAAATTATTTAATTATCGAATGTAATTAAATGGGGGAAGAAAAAAAAAATTATGAATTACAAGGAGACTAGAGTCCAATAATATTCAGACCCAGCAACAAGTATTCCCTCTGTTTACAAAGGGAAGGCTCACCGGATCTGATATACAAGGACTCCGGGACCTTAAGGTGAAAAGTGGAGTGGGACCTCGATAAAATAATAAATCGGTCACCACTAAAATTTTCCACACATTCCCTTCTATTTATCAAATGTTCAGCAATAGCAGAACCAGAACTGTTAGTCAATTGGCTATTTCTAGAGGACGGATTCAATATCATTAAACAGCATTTACCCTCCAGGATTTTGTACAACAAAAAACTTATTTAAACATATATATATATATATATATATATATATATATATATATATATATATATATATATGATTTACAGTTTAAATTGTTTTCTAAGGAATTGAATTGCCCGCTGAATAAAATGTTTGGCAATGGGCAGGAATGAATGCAAACATTTTTGACCATATCGCATTATATGCTTTACAAATTATTATAAAATGTACTTTATGTTAGGAATGAGTTATTATCAATGATCATGTATGAATGTAATCTTATATATATATATATATTTTTAAAAAAAACAGACCACTTTAAGGTTCCATTATAATAATTCATTTCTCCAGAGCCCTTTTTTAAGGAAGCCGGATCATCAGATAGCACTTCCAAAAAATGAAACGAAAAATGAAAAAAAAAATATATATATATATATATATATATATATATATGATAAATCCAAGCAGTACGCAAATTCAAAATCATAAATTCTGTGGGAAATAATGTCATTTTACTCTACTATTTTGATTAAACTTAAGTCTATACCACTTTAACTGAAAAAACATATATATATATAGAGAGACAGAGACAGAGAGAAAGAGAGAGACAGACAGAGAGAGATAACTGTTAATTTCATAACCTCCTCTTATTTAAAACATATAATACATCCCATACTAATATTAATTAAAATATTAATTGCATAAAAATATTCAACAACCTCATTTACTCACATTTGTTTATTAGACATTAAATTATGTCATTTAGCATGCTCCATAAAATCATTAAATTATGTCATTTAGCATGCTCCATAAAATCATTAAATTATGTCATTTAGCATGCTCCATAAAATCATTAAATTATGTCATTTAGCATGCTCCATAAAATCATTAAATTATGTCATTTAGCATGCTCCATAAAATCATTAAATTATGTCATTTAGCATGCTCCATAAAATCATTAAATTATGTCATTTAGCATGCTCCATAAAATCATTAAATTATGTCATTTAGCATGCTCCATAATTTACCTTGACATTTCAGTTAACCTGATGAATATCTATGGGCGTTCTCGGAAATTTTGAAAAACTAATTTTTTTACTTTTGTTTATAAATTCTTGTTGCAAAATAAAATTTGCCTTGATGACGTCTGTCAGAGGACGAAACACTTTGGATAAAATAAGTTTTCCTTTTGTCTTATTCATATTGTCTTTTCACTTATATATTCGAGTTATATCTTAATTTTACACACATACACATACACAAACACACACACACACATATATATATAAACTCACTTTATGCTTAATACAAAAAATAAATACTCACAACTGTAGAATATTTATATATGTGTGTGTGTGTATGTGAGTGTGTGTCTGTTTGCACGTATATACGTAGGCTTATGTATGTAATTATATGGGAGATGTATATATGTATGTGTATATTTTTAGATCTATATTTTAATATTTTTTTATATCGATATGTATTTTTCATATTTATGAGTATATATATATATATATATATATATATATATATAGATAGATAGATAGATAGATAGATAGATAGATATAGCTCTGGTCGTGTGTCGATCGCCGGTCGTTGAAAATAATGTAGCGATGTTTTTATCTCTTCTGGACTGTGCAAAACGTTTTTTCTTGTCACTGTTTAGATAGGTGTGTACTTTTTGGTCTTTTTTCTTTGTTTATTTTTCTGTTCTTGTGTAGTCAATTTTCTTTTTCTTTTTGAATTTTCTTTGTGTCACCTGCCAGCCATTCTGTTAGTTGTTGCAACACTTTTTTTACATATATATATATATATATATGACATTTTTATGTTTATACATTCTTTTTATAGATACAAATATTTAAGTAAATGCTCTATTTATAATAAACAGTATTAAACAACATTTACCTTTGATACGTCATGAGCAGATATAAATGTACGTGAGAGATTCATAGAAAATTGAAGTTCAAATACAGTAAATTCGACCTTTCTGACCGAACGTTCCTTCGTGGCCAAATCGGTAAAGTCACGTCAAGCTAAATGACGGTTCCGTTTAGGTTACAGGTTTGAATCCTGTCAGAGGACGAATATTTTCTGTGAAAATTTCCTGGACATTCAGGCCGGTAAATGTTGTTTAATACTGTTTATTATAAACAGAGCATTTACTTAAATATTTGTATCTATAAAAAGAATGTATAAGCATAAAAATGTTCTAAAATAATTTTCGGACTTTGTCCATTTCATAATATATATATATATATATATATATATATATATATATATATATATATATATATATATATATATATGTACAGGTTTCATTAAATACGACACTGAAAAGGTACTGCGGTTAATTTTTTATTTAATTTTTCTTGTGCTGTTATAATTTTCTTCTTTTCTTGACATAAACTTTGTAGAAAATGTTCAAATGTTTTGTATGTACGAGTTCTTTCGGTTATTCTTTTAACCATCATCAGGGATTATATATTTTTACTTTTAACTGAATATATGGATTGTTTATGTGTGTATTTAGAGTTATATGAATGTTTTATTTTCCTAACACGGTCAGCACATTGCGGCTATGTTCATAGTATATATTATTGAGTTGTTTGGCTTTTTTTTCTATTACTAATGCTTCTATTCTTTTTTGACATGTGAATGAGGTTATTATATTTGTATTATCAACGGGAATGTTCCGGACACAGTTTGGCAGGTATTCACGTGCTTTTAAATGAGACCTAATTGTGCTATGGTCGGTGAGATACGACGTGCGTCTTCTTGTTAGACATGTTTTAGTATAGATAGATAGATAGATAGATAGATAGATAGATAGATAGATAGATAGATAGATTTACATATGAATAGAATGAGGTCGATACATAGATAGATATGAACAGGTTGACAAAATAGGCTCACTCGGCCGTTAGATGTAATATACACAGTTTAAAATAAAGAAACTGGGTGTTTCAATTACGGGTATCCACAGATTGTGGCAATATATATATATATATATATAATGCGTATATATATTAGGTTGGTGCAAAAATAATGTCGTTTTCTCACATAGTAACATATCTGAGAAAACGACATTATTTTTGCACCAACCTAATATATATATATATATATATATATATATATATATATATATATATATATATATATATATAATGCAGCATGTTTTCATTGACCATGTTGACACATGTTTCGTTGAATAATTTAGACATGTTCTGTCTACTTATTCTCGACAGATTCCTTTCATATTTAAATAAATGAAAGAACAAAAAAACAACATTGTTTATAAATTTAAATGTCCTCTGGGAGATTGTATCGCCAACAGTAAAAATAATATTTATGTTGGACACACGACAACAACGCTCTCACAGCGGCTAAGTTTTTATTTGAATAATACATCCAACACCTCAAAATATTTACAACATACCTGTCCACATTGGAAATTCAGGAAAATCCTGGTCGAAATACCTCCATACATTTTCGCGAAAAGAATAAGCAGAAACTAAAAATTCTTGATGCTATTTATATTAAAAAATTCAAACCAAACCTTAATAAAATTAATTATGTATACTCCACAAACGCTTTAAAATGTGTACAATAGATAGTTTGAAATACCAGGGTTTGTTCTAATAGTTCTTTCATTTATTTTTTCTACTACTCATTTCGTAAAATCTTTCCACAACATATCTCGTTACCTCCCTTTAAACGGTGTTCCGTATACATACCATGTCGCAACACTCCTCACTTCATATATAAGAAATTTATTTTTCAGATGATCACAACAATTTTTGTCTTTAACAACAATGAACACCACAATACTTATCCTGTAATTAACAATACTCTGATGATGATATTGTGCTATGTCGAAAGTACTCGGAAATAAATACAAGATGTATCAACAGGATGTTTTCCTCCGGTCTTTCAATAATCACATAAAAAACCATCGTAACAAGTTTGTTTAATTTGTTTGTTTTGTTTGTTTTTTTTTTTGGGGGGGGGTTACACTAAGATTCACCCTGTACAAGGCACGTAGGCCACTCGAGGTAGAGGGCTAAGTTAAGGGGTAATTTATATGAATAGGAGGTGAAGGTAATAATAAACTCTAGACTTGAACAGGTTCAGATTGTAATGATCGGGGAAACATCCTTTCGGGAGTCGGTCCCATCGGGCAGCGGTTCACGGGAAGAAGCTGTTTGAGTGAAATTTACTTCTCGCCAATGGAATACGGAGGGAATGTCGGTGGTTTGATACTATGTAAGTGGCAGAGAGGGTCCTAACAATGTATGTTAGACCTGGAAAAACCAAGGAATGTAGTTCGTCGAAATACTTTCCATGGAAGTAACGATAGAGCAGCAACAAGACTTAAGAGAGGTATGGCGGCGGGAAATGAAATGGATAATAGGATAGAGATTTGGATGGATAGTTAAGAGACAAACATTAATTCGAGCTGCAAAGTAGAGGAAGTTGTGAAGATCCATGATCGCTAAAGATTAATTTTTTTAAAAGTTTAAATTAACGGTATATATGCGTGCGTGAGAGGGGCACCTCGGTGTAGTGTAATGGGTAACCAGCTTGTCTCGCTAAATCAGTTACGACTGAACAGTGAGTTCGATCCTCATTGGATGACCCATACTTTCGGAACTTGTGCCACATCTAATCTACGTTGAGAAAATCAGTATAAGCGGGCATGACATGGGTGTCTCTCGGATGAAAACAGACCTTCGCTTTTAAATTTATTTCATGCCAACAGTTGAATTCTGAACTCAAAATGACAGCGACTACGCTTAGGATCATAGTGTCATTATGTATTCTTCTCGATATGCGCTTTGACAGAGATACAGGTTCGAATTCAAAGTTTTCCTTCTTATATACTGCATTCGAAGCACAGCTCAAGTGTACAGTCTGTTCTTCTACCTGTTCTCATACCTAGGAGGCGAGAAGTGATCAATTCATACATTTCGCAAGGGAATTGGTGAGAAAGTTGAATAATAACGAATTCAACAGAAATTCGATCTCGGCTCACCGATTTGTCTTTGTGAACAGCTAACCAATACTCCACCTGAACATCTAACCAATACTCCACCTGAACATCCTAATTACAAATAAATCAAGGTTATTTAAAAAAGAAGAGCGCAATTCTTGTCTTTCTGTATTTTTATATTTGCCAACTCGGGGATTATTTTCCTTTGTTTCGTCAAATCGTTTTCGGATGTATTATTCGAGCATTCAAGCCCCAAACAAAGAGAAGTTAAGAAAAGGAAAAAAGATGGGAAGAATGAGGAATAGCCCTGAATCAGCTTCATAGAATAGCGGATTGGTTTACAAAACATTTCTCTAACACCAAAAAGGAAAGACAAATAAATTTTACAGAAACACAAACAAATAAGCAAATAAAAATGGCGGTTATGCGCAAGGCTGTGTAATTCTTTGTTCTTCCTGCGCGGGTTAATCAAAATGTAGCAGACAACATGGCGGTAGGCTAATCTGTCTACGAAACAAAAGAGACCCAAATCACGCTCCTTCCGTCTTTATTTTTATTTTTGTAGTCAATATTGGCTTTTTAACCTCTTTCTTTCCCGTTTCTATCAAAGAAAGCACACGTAACTAAAAGAAGAAAGTAATGCATTAGTCAGATTGGATGCAAAATCGAGAAATCCAGTCGACCGTTGTCTTCTAAACACACGAGCAAACATGTTGTTTGTAAAAGGGCTGATGTCTCGCTGCACAATATGAGATAAAACAGGAATAATTCTTTTAAACAGGTTGACGGATGATTTTGTTGGCTTCTTTCAGAGAGACAATTTGGCATATCGAATTTTGAAAGAACCTAGAGAACTTGTTTGATACCATAATTATTTAATAAGACATTATTAATATTATTATTATTACTATTATTATTATTATTATTAGATGACGTACAAATGACGTCATGACAAGGAAGCTCTCAGAATAAATAGGGAAGAATGAAGGAAATATGATCTCAAATGGTCAGAGAAGTGATATTAGCAGTGACCATTGAGAATAATCAAGTGAAGCTCATGTGTGATATGACCATGTTGACTTTCGTAAGGTATGCTAAAATTGACGTTTTGTAACTTTTCCTACAGTGGGTCTTTTAGTATGCTGTCTCAGAATACGCGTACGTAAGTTGTCAGAAGATGCGTTAAAAAAAATGAACATTAATTTTCTCGCAAATTTCCTTGTAATTTTTCTAAAGAAGTAATGAATTTATTTATTATTCCGACAGATTTTGTTATTTAAACGTTATTTTTAGTCGATACTCATATTTGAGTAGACGCTCCGTTTATTTATTAAACGTTATATTTATTTATATATGTCTACTGGGCTGAATATTCGAGAAATCGTAAAAAGAAAAATATGCTCTCTCCGGCAAGATTCGAACCTGCGCCTCTCCGAGCAGAGGGAAACCGTCTTACTGTTTAATAAATAAACGGGGCGTCTATTCAAATATGAGTATCTACTAAAAACAACGTTTAAGGTGATAAATATTTCCTTGTATAGAAAAGTGTGAAGTTTTAAGTGCGTTACGGGTAAAAAATGTCCTTGTTTTTCGTTGAATTTTTGACAATTTGCATCATTTCTCAATCATCACGTGATTATTCCCGTATCACATTAGGCTCGAAAGAGCACCGCATATACTGCAGTCATAGCCTGATAACCTGACGGAGTCCATTCCTCTTCAGGATAGTTTTGAATTCAGAGTTTTTATTCTTCTTTTCTAGACTGTTTACCACCCAAGGCAAGAGAGCACAGTCTACCCTCCTATTTAATGCATGATTGGGAGAAGATGGATTCTGTCTTGTTCAAGAACATTAATTAACAAGAAGTGAATGAAACAGAATCGAGCGGAGATTGAACTCAGAATTCAGCGCGCTGATAACCGTAACATTAACGCGCTTATAAAAAAAAAGTTTGTTTTTAATGTTTTCATTATAAATTATTTTACATAGATATCTTGTAATAACAGCTACATTTACTCTCATCAAACTTGTCATATAGGAAAACATGAGTAACTACCGACACCGAGGTTCGAGCGTGACACTCTGAACTTATCAATATGTCTTCCGCTAGATGTATAAATAGCGATGTCAGGCTACTGACTGCAGTGATTGTTGAGCAATTATTGTGAGATTATTGAGTGGAACTATCTAGTCGAATTAGTGTGAATTATTGTGCGTCGAAGATTTGAGTTTAGATTTTTTTTTTTTAATTTACTTTAATTTTTTTTTAGTTAAGCCGAGCCGCGCTATTAACGAGGTATTCACAGAAATGGTTAATTATCTTTGATTGACTTTTGCTTCTTTGTTCTTGTTAACTATTTATTTGCGGTTGTAATTAAATACTGCTTTATTTTAACATTGAAGTCTTGAGTTATACTTAATTATTAACGGCCACCGTACGTCACAAAAGAACTAAAAGAGAAACTTTAACTATGCATCTTCACAGGACTTGTACATTTTATTATTATCAGATTTATTCTAATTATAAAACTTTACAAACACGTATTATAATCCGGATGGCTTAGTCCGCTAAGTTTTTAGTGCAACGTTCTAACGATTGAGCTGAAGTCAAGGTGGCTCATTTGATGACTCCATTAACAAGCGTATCTTTTTATTATTTTTTTTATATTTGGGAGTTTTACAAGCAAAACTCTATATTTATTTATGTTCTTTGTAATAGCTGTCTACATCTCCGAGATTAATTATTTCACCCCAACTAAGGCAAAAAGCCACTAAGACGCAAGGAGGTTAATGAATGTGAGAGAATATTAGAAAAAATGTTATTAAAGTGAAAAAAAAACTATAAAAGAACTATAATTAAGAAGACACAAGATAACGATTGGCATTTAAACTGTTGAAGATCAAAGTTTTCTGGGAATCAAGAAGACGGAAGAGAGTTCCACAAGCGAGAAGTGCGAAAGAAGAAACTGTTAGAATAGAACTTACGGTTGCATCTAGCCATTTCAACTGCAAAATGATGAGACGCCAATCTAGTACCGCGCTTAAATTCATAAAGTCTATGTACCATAGAGGAAAGTAATATTTATTTTGGGAATGCAAAAATGCGGCACAAGGCCAAAAGGGGCGATAGGGAAAGACTGGTCTTCAGACCGCCTTAGATAGCCACAATTACTGAGCTAAAAATACCACATTATTTCTTGCACCAAAAAACACTTTCTTATTTGCCAATCTCACTAAAGACACCGTAATGCCTCAAGTCTCTATTTAGTCCTGACTAGTTCTTATATTGTCTGTGATAGGGGGATAAAAATAACAACATTTAAAAATGAAACCCCAATGAATATTTACAATGAATACAATTTATATACAAGAAACTTAACGAAATATTGTTAGCAATAGCAACCTCCCACAACACTTAATTGTGGCAGAAAAATCAGTTAAATGGACGAAATTAATACGGAACTAGGTAATTAACAACACTCATTTGACCAAACATTGACTCAAGCACACATTCATACAGACATAAACACAAATACGAAATACACACTCGAAAAACGCATCCACCAGAGAACTGACATCTCTGTCACCTAACGGGGGAGGGGTTGAGGGATTATACTAAAGAAAGTGGGACCGAAATAAAAAGACACCAATGAGTATACATCGCTTAGCTAAGTTAACGATAAGGATAAAACAAACCTAAAATAAACTACCCTATTTACCATAGAAGAAAGTAATATTTATTTTGCGTAATACAAAAATGTGCCACAAGGCCAAAAGGGGAGATAGGGGAAGGCTGGTCTTCAGTCTGTCTTATCTTAAACTTAGCTAGCAAAAATTACTGACCCAAGCATACCACAGTATACACCAAAACAACACATTCTTACTTACCATTCTCACTGAAGCCACCATAATACCTCAAAGTCTCTATGAAGTGCTAACTAGTTCCCATATGTAGTTAGCACAAAGGAAAGTTCGTCAAAACAATTATCATGAAAATATCTATCTATCTATCTATCTATCTATCTATCTATCTATCTATTGGGTTGGGTTGGTTTGTTTTACGGCATATCAACATCAATGGATTATTTAATGCCGACAAGATTTTTATTGCTGGTAATATTTTTTTCCAAATATGTATTGCTGGTAATAATGTATTGCTTGTGATATTTTTTTCCTTAAAATATTCATTTCTAGTAATATTTTTTGTGCAAAAATATATTGCTGGTACTAAAACCTATTTTTACACTTTCATAATGTTTTGACCCTAGTTTGGGGGTTAACTATTTGCCCATAGCTAGGAGCCCTACAGGTGCTACCACCCCGGGTCAGGGTGGACCTGGGAACACCAGCAATTAGGAGGTGGTTCCACGCTCCTCAAAACCTCCTGATCAGAGGCCTTGCTGTTGGATGTAGTTTATCGTCTTACCCAAGACGCGGATGGAGTATATCGTCATACACAGAATGGTACTCACTTCAGTCATTGTTCCTATGTATTATTTGTTGCAAACAAAAGCATTGCAAGACATACGCAAAGATTAGAAATAATCGGATACAAATCGATCTTTTTAATCAACTGATGCTTTATATATTTTACGTTTTGCGTTGTACGGTGTTCTTTTTTTTTTTTTTTTTTTTTCCTTGCTGGTCAATTAATTCTTCCTTGTTATAGTTATTTATGTCTCTTTTATCTTCAATACAGAACGATCACGCGAACTAAACTAATCTATTGGTGGACTACTGAGTTCGTTTGATTTATTAAATAAAAGTATAGACATCCTCTATTTTAAATCGCGAATAATCTGTCACAATCGTGACTAATGGAAATGCACAAAATATTCAAAACCAAGACCGTTCCCAAACTTTTGACTGCAAGAATCATTGTCAGAGATGTGTACAAGTAAGGTGAAGAAAATCAAGTCTTTTAAATAATCAGTGCCGCCGAATTTACCTATAGGCTTAGCAGGCTGAATCAAAGGGCCTCAAAATTTAGGGGTCCTCCAGTGAAGGCACATAGTATTTTTAACACTCTCAACTCGCCTTTCTTAAAAATGCTGTCCTAACGCATTGTAGACTCAAAATAACCCTTCAGTAATTTTAAACACTGGTCATCATCCTCAGTTTTACTCAAATTGTTTAATTTAACACATCTTCTATTTTCCTGTACTTGTGACAATGGGGGTTTTGGAATATCCTCACAAGTGAAATAGCCTAGGTCCTCTCTTCATCTAAATCTGGCCCTGATTACATTCAAAATATATTTTAGTCGAAGCCATAAAATTATGTTCAAAATATTTAGATTTCAGTAATAAATAACCCATAGAGGTTGATATGCTGCTATGTAAAATCAAACAATATTCAGCCCAGCATGTAGATATCAATCTGTCAAAGTCTTCCCACTCACTACTTAGAAAATGTTTGAAAAAAATCACTTGGAGGAGGAAAAAAAATATTGTCGTTACTTCATAAATAAATTTAATGTTTTTTCTCTTTGAGATTGATGTGTAAATTTAATGTAAAAGAAATTCTTTAAAAATATTAATTGAATTTCATTAGAAGGGAAATGAAGTTGGATTATCAAAAATTACATTCAATGTTGGATTTGCCAATAGTCTTAGCAGGCTGAAGCCTAGGTTCTCAAAATCTCGGGGGTCTCCAGCCAAGGTGTATATTTTTGACACCGTCATAGGCCTTACTTACATATGCTGTCATAACGCATTGTAGACTCTAAACAACTCTTCAGTAATTTTAAACACCTGTCATCATCCTCGGCTTTACTCAAATTGTTTAGCACACTTCCATTTTCCTCTCCTCGTGTGAATAGATTTGCAGTGAAATAGCCTAGAGCCTTTCTTCATCTAAATTCGGCCCAGCAAATGATACATTTTAAAATGCCGATATATTTTTAAACTGAATCATATTTTTAGGCTAAGTGCAAAAAAAAAAAAAAAAACGTGTATCAGTAATGTTTTGAAAGCTGGGACACAAGCATGATTTAGAATAGTATGTACATTTGCAGCAGCCAGGTTTGCGGAATATTTTTACTCTTCATCTTCCTGTTTTCTTTAAAGAGTGAAATTAACGTCTACCAGCATAGTGATCGAAAGTCTTATTAAAGAAAACTTACCTCTCGTCTAGCCGGTTGACTGGTAGACATTAATATTTTAACTTTTAAAAAGCAAAGGTGGCGACTTTTAACGACATATACGTAGTAAATGTAACCTTTAAAGCAACAAGAATATATATATATATATATATATATATATATATATATATATATATATATATATATATATATATATATATATATATATATATATATATATATAAACGTTATTCGTTAGAGATGAATTAGACTAGGAAACAGTGAAAATATAAAGTAAAATAAAATTTTAATATGCAGGGCCTTTACATTTAAAAAATAGAGCAGACGATCACGCTACCAGCGTTTCAACCTTTCGGTATCTTCAAGCGATCCAGACTAAATAATTTCCTAACACTTTATTATTTAAAAAATAAATAAACGCACAACTTCTATCACGCTTCGCGTTGTGTGTTTATCTATTTTTTAAATAATAAAATGCTAGGAAATTATTTAGTCCGGATCCCCTGAAGATACCGAAAGATTGAAACCATGGTAGGGTGATCGGCTGATCTCCCATATATATATATATATATATATATATAAGACATTTGACATTTTTTATGTTTATACGTTCTTTTTATAGATACAAATGTTTAAGTAAATGCTTTGTTTATAATAAACAGTATTAACATTTACCGTCCTGAATGTCCGAGAAATTTTCATAGAAAATATGCGTCCTCTGACAGGAATAGAACCTGTATCCTATACAGAACCGTCATATCACCTGACGTTCCTTAACCGATTGGTCCACAGAGATGCGTTCGGTTAGCAAGGTGATTTTACTGTTTTTAAACACAATTCTCCATGGTTTTCTCTCATTCATTCATATCTGCTCAATGCGTATCCAAATGTAAACAAATGACGTCATACATTATGAAATGAACAAAGTCCGACAAAAAAACATAAAAAAAATGTCTTTAAAAAATAATTGACGGACTTTGTCCATTTCATAACATAAAGATGGAACAGAGCTTGGTACTTTAATTCAATTTAATTCAAATAATTATATTGAAGTTTCCGGCTCTTGCTTTGAAACATGAGAACTCTTATGTAGCGTTGGAATCGTATTTTTAAATAAATAATTATATTTATGCTCTACTTTTGTATCGAGCACTGTTTTTAAAAATAATAACAAAAATACTAAAGAACTTTGGATTATTTACCTAACGAGTTTTTTCCTATTTTCTATATATTTTTACACACACACACAGACATATATATATATATATATATATATATATGTGTGTGTGTGTGTGTGTGTGTGTGTGTGTGTGTGTGTGTGTGTGTGTGTTTCAGATGGATAAAAGACTCGTTCTGCTGTTTGTCGTTAAATGTTATTAGGAATGTTGATTTTAAGTTAACTTCATTCAGAAAGTCCACTTTTTTCTTGCAAATACTTATCTGTATACATTTTCATAATATTATGGAAAAAATAGAGTATAAGTGTTTGTTGATTGAAGATGAAAGAAAATAATCAATAGTATGGATTTTATCTTAAGAAAGTAAAAATGCAAATCTTACAATTTATGAAAAAGGTAATGTAAATAATCAAACGTGTCAAAATTGGTTTGCAAAATTTAGTACTGATCTCTGAACATCGCTCGAGTAGACGTTGAGAGCAATTAAATAATCACTATGAGAAAGAACAACACGAAGTGTCGTTGAAGAAAAACGGAATATAAAAGCAAAAATCAAAAGCCATAATGGCAGACATTTGCAACAAATTAAATTCATACTGGAATTAAACTTACATAGAAAAATAAGATAAGAAATGAAAAAAAAACACTGCCATAATACTTGTTAAATGGAACGATGATTAAAGACAGAGGCACTTTTATCATTTGTCAGGACAGAATTAGATTTCAAACAAGGTTACAATTAAAAACAAAACTATAAGTTGAAAGACCACTTTTTATCTTTTCTGTTTAATTCAGTCGCATTGTTCCGTGTTTTTCAACTTTCACTCTTTCTCAACATGAATTGTGTATAAAGCTCTCTTTGATGTTTCATTTATATCCGTCCAATTTATAAAAATTAATCAGTAGAAACAAAATCGTAATCACAGAAATTGTTTTGGAAACACCGCTCTTGCCGAACTACATCGACGCAAAAAGAATAATGATATGTTATAATTGAAGTGTCATCTGACATTTATTAATTATCCTGGCTTCAAGAAGCTATTGTTTGAATGGACATAATTCCGTGCAGGAAAAAAATTAACAAAAAAAAAGAATATATTAACTTCTCACACGCACACACACAAACTTACGAACTTCTATAAAGCCAAAACTTAAAATGCAGTGTTTAAAAAAGTTAAAATGACGACGTTGTAAACATACAAATGTCTTCTAAAATAGCTAGAACCAGCAGTAGAGCCCGGCGTTGCCCGGGGATGTAACAGTAAGAGATAGATCAAGTATCGACCATCATAAAGACTGAAAAATAAAATTGACAAAGATTATTGTTTAAGGTTGACGGACACGCATGTCTTAATTAGTTTTTTTTTGTTTTTTTTTTTTTGTTTTGTTTGTTTTTTTTACGAATTGGTCAAACCCAAACTCAAACAAAAACAGTGTTTTCAATCGTTATGAGTCTACCGATTGAATAGAATTTTATTATAAACAATTGTCTTGTAGATGGAATTTTTAAAGCATTCTGAATGTAAAAATAAAGAAAAAAGTGTGCAAGACAATAAGAAACACTACCTGACAAAAAAAGTGAAGTTTTGTTGAAATCGGTTGAAAAATGTAGGAAATCCGATCCCATATATAAAAGAACACACGTACACACACACACACACAAACAACCTGGGTTTTATAATAAGTATAACACGATATGAGTTGTCCCCCTTTCATTCTCGAAACAGCGTGTTTTCAAATTTAATTCGTGCAAAAACAATTGTGTTTTTCAATTTTTGGCACTGTCAGAACCACCGCAAGGTAATTTTACGTAGTCCTGTGAAATTTTGTTGAAATCGGTTGAAAAATGTAGGAAATCCGATCCAATATATGAACGAACAGACACACACAACCTGGGTTTTATAATAAGTATGATTTCATAGGAAGATATATTTACAAATACTAGGAGCCTCTACTGTTTGTCTCAAGGTTCTTGATAAAATCCAGAGACGGATATTCAATGTAATTATCCCTGATCTGGCATCTCGTCTGCAGTTGCTCTCTCACAGACGTGCCGTCGCCTCTCTCTGTCTTTTTTACAAATATTTTCATGGTAACTGCTGCGATGAGCTGCTTTCGCTGGTTCCCAGACTTCATGAATTTAAGCGCTCAACTAGGCTGGCATCTCGCTCTCACCCCTTCACTAAAAAAACTGTTAAATGTAGCCGTCTCTTCTACAATAGCTTCATGTCTCGCAGTTCTCGCCCGCAGAACTCCCTCCCCTTTTCTTGTTTCCCTGATAGCTATAATCTCCAACTATTCCAATGTAATGTCAATCGAAACCTCCAGATGCTTTGATCTATCTCCTATCCTTCTCTTCACCCCTTCCTCTATCACTTCTATTTGCTCTCGCTCCAACTCTCTGTAACCCCTTGCGTGCTAGTGGCTTCCTATCTTGCTTGGGGTAAAAACCTTTAAAAAAAAAAAATAACCGTAAATCAGAAAAAATATCAGAAACACAGAAAAGGTGAATAAAAAAAAATTGACAAGAGTTTGTTTTTTAATCAAACATGTATCAATGAAAAACTCTTGCCTACATACACCCAATATGTATACACTACAGTTCAAAAGAAACGACGGTCGGTCGGGGTCAGTCGATGTCGGACGACAGTTAGTCGAATACGAAAGTGTCAGCGACTACAACAAGATTACTCTGCGTAATACCTATTATATCAAGTTCCTAACGTTTGTACGTCGAACCTATTGTAGGACCGATTTAGTACAAATACAAGCCTCCACTGCGAAATTACTCTACAACACAACGAATTCCCCAAAATTGTGCTGCAGTAATCAATGTTAAAGGAGGATATTTTGACGAGAGCAAAATTTAATTATAAAATGATTTTTTTCGTTTTGTCATAATAAAATTTCTAGCAAAAATTTGTGTCTCACATTTTTTTAACCATGTATAATAATTTTCTCTTATTTAAATTAGAAAAACTACTTTTGGGGCCAATTTAAAAAAATTATTAGGGATTGCCTCAAACTTTTGAACTGTAGTGTATATATATATATATATATATATATATATATATATATATATATATATATATATATTGTGTATATTTAGGCAGCAATTTTAATACTAAGCAAATAGAACATAATACTGCTTCAACTAATCCCAAACATATTAATCTCTTATATCGTAGTCAAATGCATAGTAATTATAAACAAGATGAAAATGTATTAAAAAATTAGTAAATATTAATATAGCTACAACAGATCCTAGCAAAAAATTAGGTTAATCATATCCTACACTAAATCTAGTATAGCCAACTTAATTATTCTCAATGATTCTTCCCCACTCCCTGTTAGCAATTTGCAAAAAACCAACATAGTTTACAAACTCAAGTGCACTTTGGGAGATTGTATCTCCAATGAATTAAATAATATTTATGTTGGTCGAACCACAAACTCGCTTTCACGACGCTTGACTCTACATTTGAATGAAAACTCTAACATTTTTAGGTATTTAAAACAACATGACTGGCCGCGTACACAATTCCGAAAAATCCTTGTTGAAAACACAACTATACTTAAACATGAAAACAAAAACTAAAAATTCTTGAAGCTATGTGTGTGTGTGTGTGTGTGTGTGTGTGGTTGCCTATTTGCTATGTCTCGTTCAACACGACTGACAAGGCAATTTTGTTTAGAATATTATCCATTACATCAATCGCACTTCCAAGCCTCGGTGATCGTACGGGAGCGAGAGGTGTTATTGAATGGAATTATTGTATAAACGTAGGAAAGAAAAATAAGTACAGATAATAAGGATATATAGGATAGTTAACGTTTAACCTAAGACTTGAAGGGATTGAAGAGTGTAGTGTTCGGGGAAGCATCCCCTTGGGAGTCTGTTCAATGGAAATCTGCCGGATGTCAACGGTATAAGCCCATCTCTATTTGCACTGATCTACTGCCAATTATTTTTTGAAACAACCTTCCAATGCTACTCGCCACCATGAATAAATAGACAATGTATTCTAATATTAATTTACCTGGTTATACAAATGTCTGCCAACTAACTGTAAGATTCATTGTCAGTTTTGACGAATAGACGCTGGTGAATGTAATATTCATGATTATACTTTCATATTGGAAGTAAATATGAACAAAGACTCAATATATATATATATATATATATATATATATATATATATATATATATATGTGTGTGTGTGTGTGTGTGTGTGTGTGTGTGGCCTGACGAGTGCATATAGCATGAAACAGACTCTCGCCTCTAAGTGTTGACTTCTATGTTCACTTTTATATTTACACACGCTCTATCTCTGATATTGAGCACTTTATTCTATAAATATAGCACACCTTAAGACTATATTTCTTTATAATATATATATATATATATATATATATATATATATATATATATATATATATATATATATGCGTGTGTGTGTGTGTGTGTTAATTATCTGATAACATGGAGTCTAGATGGTTAAAACTGGGAAGAAAAATATCGACCAAACATCATTGGATATTAATGAGGTATTCGTTTCCTGTCTCTGATAGAGTGACCTGTCATGAAACCCCTGCTGAAAACTTAACGTTTCATGCCTAGGGCAATTTGAAATCATTGTGAAAAGACTGATATAGGCGTCTTCCTTCCAGTGTGTTGAATGAAATGTACTTGGACTTCTGGCCGACGGACATTTAACCGAATGGACATTTTCAGTGAAATGCCCCTCGGCCAAATGTCCCTCGGCCAAAATCTCTGTTCAAATGTCCGGCCACGGAATGAAAACAAAAATAAAAAAATAGTCATATTCACGAAAGATCTACAATTTCAAGTATTATAACTCTTATGTTGATTTTTATAAACTCAAAAAGTGTTTTTCTTAACTAAATATTGGCTCTATCAAAAGTATTTTCATTTTTTAAACAACACTATTTTTTGTTTAACCATTTCACCCCAAGCAAGGCTATAATGCCACTAAGACGCAATAGGGGCTGAAACAGAAAACAAGTGATAAACATCTATTCCTGTTCCATAAAAGAAGAAGGATTTTGAAACCGGGTGATAGGCGAACATATCACCTGGTTTCGTTTCGATGGTTCATTTCCGGTTTCGTTTTAAAGCAACGTAATCAACAACTTCAACATCATTATCACCAAAGTTGTGTAGTGGTTACCAGGGCGGATATTGCAATCGGTGAGCCGAGTTGCCAACTACCTGGCTATTGGGGGAAATAGCAAATAGTTGAAATTCCACCTAGTTTGTTTCGTAATAAATGCCCTTGAGAAAGAAACAACTCCATCTTTCCCCCTCTTAACACCCAGCTATGGGTAGAGCAGCAGGTTAGATTTGGCTACCTACCCTGGGTGGAAGATAGTCTCAAAGGAAGACAACTTTGAATTCAAAACCGTGACGAAGGTACAGGAAACGATTGCATTTTTTTTTTTTTTTTTTGTTATGCGCAATGTTTCTTCAGGACGTCGGCGATCACGGCTCACCACGACTTCTTATCTTTGTAACCCTTAGCAACATTTTTTTCGTTTAACATCGCTCCCATCCCCGTTCCACTATACACGTTTTTTATATTCTCTCAACATTCTTTCCTGATTATGTGTCCCAGAAATTTCAACAGACTTTTTCTGATTCTGAAAGGCTTACGGCCACATAACGTTGAAAAACCAGTATGAATCCACCCCTTTCTCCCTTAGCCATGGATTAAATAGTAAAACTAGTATCACTAAAACCAATATTATCTCCCCACAACACACCAAAAAAAATTTTACAACCTAAAAATATTTTCTGGCTTTAAATAACCTACAACGGGTTGATAAACCGTAAAAAAACGAATCAGTCAATCAATCCATCGATTGAGTCTTTGGCAATGTTTGGTTGAATACTTATTAACAAAAAAAGGATTAATGTGGAAGTATTAGGTTGGTGCAAAAATAATATCGTTTTTTGACGTTAAAAAATACGTAAAAAAAACGATATTATTTTTGCACCAACCTAATATTATTTAAGAATCCCCCGTACGATCACTGAAGTTAAGCAACGATGAGCCTGGTCAGTTCCTAGATGAGTGACCGCTTTAGAATACCAAGTGTTGTAACTGGATGTGCGTGTGGTGTAATGCATAATGGCTCAGAATTGTTAATCGGAGAGTCGAGTTCCAATTCCCGCTAGGTTGGTTATATTCACTTCCCTTACACGCTTGGGAAAGGTATGAATAAAAGTCTTCTCCTCCCAGCTATGGGTTAATTAGTAAGACTTGTATCACTAAACCATTATTATATAAAAACAAAATTATTACAATCTAAAAATATTTTCTGGTTTCAAATAACCTGCAACGGGTTGATAAACCGTAACAAAACGAATCAAACAATTATTTCTGATTCTGAGTGTAAGTGCCCTTTTTCCCATTTTACTTTACACTTCTTCGTTGATTTCGTTGATTAAGCGCTCAGTTTATGGTATTCTCAGCATCCTTCTGTAGAACCACATTTTTGTTGTCTGCAGTCTTCTCTTTATCTGCAAAGAGACTGTCCAGCATTCGCTGTCATATACAGGGTGCCCACTAAAAAAGCGGCTAATTCAGAAAGACGTGAGACAACCATTGAATACTGGTGACGATTAATGTGACTGAAAAATTCAAGGAGAATTTTGCACTTTTCGTCAATCCCTACTTCGCATATACTTCTTTGAAAAGTACGATAACTTGACGCTTAAAATCAGTGAGTTGTTTAGCCATACGAGTAGGGCAGAACGAAAGACGAAAGTTGTCTGCAAATAACCTTTACATGACGAGTTACAAGATCGAGCAGCAATTAATCAATCACAAAAGAACCCAATCGATGTGGTGCAATGATTAGCAAGCTTGTCTCGCTAGAAGATTTAAGACTGAGTAGTGAGTTCGATCCTCACTAGGTGAGCCATACTTTAGGCTTTGTGCCAAACCTGAACAACGCTTTGAAAATCACCTCATGGGCACTTCGACGTAGTGTAATGGTTAGCAAGCATGTCTTGCAAGAAAAATTATGTCAGAGTAGTGAGTTCGATCCTCACTAGTTGACCCATACTTTCGGCCTTGTGCCACAACTAAACAACGCTTTGAAAATCACCATAAAAGAACCAATGATCCATTACACTACGTCGAGGTGCCCATAAGGTGATTTTCAAAGCGTTGCTCAGGTTTGGCACAAGGCCGAATGTATGTGTCACCTAGTGAGGATCAATAGCGATGATTCGATGTAATGCTTTCTCCATCATTGCGGCTGGAAGAGGATAGCAAAAAAAAATTGTTTATAATTTCTGGAATTGTTATCAATGGTCAACTGAACTTGCTTTGTTTCAATAAATTTATTTTTTTCAATCAAAGAACTAATCAGAGTTAAGCAATTACACGAGAGTCGAACAATGATTATTCAAAGTCAAGAAATTTATTCAAAGTTATTCAAGGTTAATTATTAAAGCGATAATAAATTTGCCGTCTTTTTTTTTTTACTGGTCAGCCTGTAAAAGGTTTAATATTGCATAGCAGTTGAACACTTTGTTTCTAACGGTATTTTAATGTTTTTAATATTTTGTTTTTCGAAAACAACTTTTGCTATTTCAATGTTCTTTCGCATTTCGGTATCAGATTTACTCTCTTCTGTTATAACATTTCCAAGATATTTAAACCTCTGTATTTATTTGATTTGGACATTTTCAATTCGTAGCACTTATCTAGGGTTGTTCCGCTTACTCATAATCATAACCCGTCTTTTCGCAGCTGATAGTCAGTCACTTACCATTTTCTTTTACCTTCTCTCGGCTAGAAGTCCCTTCAATTTCTTTTCTGTGTCTATCATCAACACGGTGTTATTCGTATGTGTTATTCTTCTTCTGTATGTTGCGTCTCTTCAGGACATAGACGATCATGGCTCTCCGCAACTTCCTATCAATCATGACCCTTAACATTTCATATCCATTTACTAACATCCCTGCCCCGTCCCGCCATCTGTTCACAAAAGCTCGCCAGATAAGTGGCTTGCTGCCTGACTCTGCTTTCCTTGTCAACAAAATTGTCCAGAAATTAGTTAGTTCCAGCGTTTTCGGTTAAACTGTTCGTTTTTTATATATATATATATATATATATATATATATATATATTCTGTCAGTGAGTTACGTGACTTTCGATACATGACTGACGAGACAGATTTTTCTCGCAGTAGGTTGCCATTTCTTTCTTGCTAACCCAGGCTAAAGAACCCAGTCTGTCCGGCTATTTAACCCATAGCTGGAGGGGAGGAAGAGATTGATTCATACATTTCCCATTTATGTGCGTAATTGAATCTAACAAAAGCGACTGGAATTCGAACCCGGCTGTCCGAGTTCTCACTCCGAGCCTGTATCCAATAAACCAAAAGGCACATAATTTCTGTGTAAGTGCTGTTGGAGAAAGTATAAAAATTGCTGAAAATAGATATATTCTTCACTTCCAAATATGACCAATACTTTGTCGCCGTGTTCATAATCTGATGTAATGAATATGCATACACCTGGGTTCCCCCTCACAGTAATATGATTGGCTGGTATCAGCCATAAATACAGACTGATGTGGAGGTACATGGACGACGCCTATTGTCTTCGCCTATTGCCTACTACTACGACGAGGACCAGTCCATTACGGTTACCTGCTAGATTGTCCTACCCGATTACAGTAGGCAACAATTACTTTGCTACTTCGAACAAATATATCTCTTTCCGGAACATATAATCAATGTTACTTTGGGTTGGTTATCACAAAGTTTCGGTCCTTGTGAACTTTTTTCACTCATTTTACTCCACACAAGGCAATGAAACTTCTAAGATGCAAAAGGCGTACTAAGTGTGAGAGAATATGAGAAAAAAAACTTATTAAAGAGAGAGAACAATAAAAGAACAGGAATTAAAAAGCCAGAAGATAACGATTAAAATTGCTTTCAAAATTTTGAAGATCAAAGTTTACTGGAAAACAAGAAGCCGTCACTTTTTCACTGTATAATTAAACTTGTTAAATATTGGATATGAACGACAGAAATATCTTAATATTACTTTCACACTAATACTTTTTTACTATCTGTCTACAACTCTGAGATAAGGTATTATGATTACTTGCATTATTTGCATTATTCGGGCTGTTATCCTCATCTTCATTGCCATATTCACAACGTTTCGGCCTTTATACGCTCCCGCCTTCTTCAGGTGATTGGAATTTTTGTGAGGATTAAGTTTTCCAAGCCCACCCTCCTTATTATGCGTCCAAGTAATTTCAGCTGTCTTTTTCCTGATTTTGATTATAAGTGTTTTTTTCTGTTGCTATTTTTTCAGACTTCCTTGTTGCTTACTCGCCTCGTTCATGACATTTTTTTATGTTGTCAAAATTATGCCCATCAATAAGAAATGTCTATTCTCATCATAATATATCATTTAAATTTCAAAAAAAATGTTTCTTTCTTTTGAATAAACTGACTCCGCCGATTTTACCCGTGTGCTACAATAAAACTGCGCTTTAATTGCAAATACAAAAAACTGAGTTTAAGATTAAAAAAAATACGAAAAGCAGTAGAAACAGTGGCTAATCGCCAGATAAACAATTAACGTACACTAGAAGATTTCCTGTAGCAGTATAGCTACACTTTCCTTACATTAAAACAGTTTTTACCTGCTTCAGCGGGGGGTAATTCTAACCTTGAACAATCCAAGAAAATACGGTAGCGGCCGGTCAGGCGAATATAAAGCCTCACCCAAAAATTTGGCCTCAATTGTTGTGAAACACGCAGTACATAAGACAACGGTGCACATCTTCCTTCTCTCACTCTCTCTCTATATATATATATAGTGATTTTCCAAGCGTAGCTTAGTTGTGGCACAAGGTCGAAACTATGGGGCACCCTGTGAGGATCGAACTCACTCGTAACTGATCTAGCAAGACAAGCTTTCTAACCATTACACCACGTCGAGGTGTGTGTGTGTGTGTGTGTGTGTGTGTGTGTGTGTGTGTGTGTGTGTGTGTGTGTGTGTGTGTGTGTGTGTGTGTGTGTGTGTGTGTGTGTGTGTGTGTGTGTGTGTGTGTGATGCTATGACTTTGCAAGAAAAATTTGGGGATGGTCTTACCCATCTGTTGCCGCTCTGAGACGATTAGTAAAACCTAAACGGCAGAGGCATGATTTTTCGCATCGACTTTCGGGGAAGGATCGGCATCTAGCAAAAGAGGTTCGAGGTCAGTTCGAAAATGATCCAACCATCGGAAGAAAAAAAAATTCTGTTATGACGACCTGTGTAGCTTAACAAATCGGGTTTCGAATTCTGGCGCCGGGGAGAGGGTTTCTTAGTTACTTCAGCCCCAATACAGATATGATGATGTATTATCTATTATAAAATATGAAACACAGTCTAATTTTATATATTTATCAGTCATGTCTCCTGATGTCCCTTCTTTAAGATAATGAAATATCTCTTTGTTATATTTACGCAAATAAGCGAGGATGAATCAGAATAACTCATTGGTAAAAAGGGCATTGGTTTTTTTTTACTGTGTAATGTTTCTTGGATATTTTTATTTTGATGATTCAAAAGCTAGAATTCTTTCTTACATACGACAATCGAGATAACAGTAAAGGCAAAAATAAAAAATTAGATTACTTATCCAAAAATATAACTAATGCAATTTCAAAATTAATTATTTTCGCCATTAATATTTCTTTTTTACCGCTATACGTTATTTTAGCTTTCTTCGGTTAGTTTTACTTTTAATCTAAGATTCCCGAAAATATAAACATTTCAATCTAAAAATTACTTAAATATTTCCGCCATTTTTTTTTTATCGGTAGAGATCATTTTTTCTTTCTTGAGATATTTTAATTTTTAATGATTTAAAAGGGAGAATTCTTTCAGTATCGGTCTATATTTCTGAGACTAGGTATTATGTACACTATTTACATTATTCGGACTATTGTCCTCATCTTTGTCGCTATATTTATTACAACGTTTCGGCCTTTCAGTATCTGTCTATATTTCTTAGATGAGGTATTATGTACACTATTTACATTATTCGGACTATTGTCCTCATCTTTGTCGCTATATTTATTACAACGTTTCGGCCTTTCAGTATCTGTCTATATTTCTTAGATGAGGTATTATGTACACTATTTACATTATTCGGACTATTGTCCTCATCTTTGTCGCTATATTTATTACAACGTTTCGGCCTTTCAGTATCTGTCTATATTTTTTAGATGAGGTATTATGTACACTATTTACATTATTCAGACTATTGTCCTCATCTTTGTCGCCATATTTATTACATTGTTTCGGCCGTTGTACGCTCCAGCCTTCTTCAGGTGTTTGGAATGCCGAACTGAACCCTTTATTTCGCTCACGGGTGTAGACTGTTCTAGTTTCACTTGCCATGTCTAATGGATATCAATTATCCGTTATCTCCTGTTAATTCCCCTCTCCGGGCTCTCCACCGCCTTAACCGGGTATTGAACTCAGACTCTTTGGGTCCTGTCACTGAATCTAACTAACGCCTTTATCCACATAATTTGGCACTGTGGATAAAGGCGTTAGTTAGATCCAGTCACAATACACAAAAAGTGTGAGTTCAATACCTGGTTAAGGCGGTAGAGAACTTGGTGAGGTGAATTAACAGAGACATGGCACGTGGAATTAGAATGTAAAATAAAGGGTTCAGTTCGACATTCCAACCTCCTGAAGAAGAAGGCCGGAGCTTACAATGGCCGAAACGTTGTAATAAATATGGCGACAAAGACGAGGAGAATAGTCCAAATAAATTAAATAATGAAGAATTCTTTCTTGTATTTGAATGTATAGCTGGCCCCTCCTATTCCAGGATATCCCTCTATTGGATGGCTAGCCAATCCCTATTGCATACGCTTACTCAGGCACATTTGTTCAACACCCACAGAGCCAACCTGTGTTTTATACTGTAACTATGCTGAGCAGACCTTATTACAGTTTCTGAAAGAGAACGTGTTATCTAGCGTGATCAACAATTGGCCATCGATGACTTGTGACTTTCTACTAGCACAGCTATCGACGGTCCGTGATATGGCTTTCAGGTAACATCCTTCCTGACAAATTGACAATGGTGAGATTCGAACCCGTGTCTCATGATCAGAATGAGAACATTCTAACCACTCGGCCATGTGCCCATATTTTTGCTTTTGAAAATAATGTTAATTGTAGAGATAAAAGTCCTATATTCCAGAAAATATAACCACGTCAATTTCAATATTTCCACCATTTTCTTTTTTTGTTGCTATAAGTCAGTTTTGCTTTTTTCAGATAATTTTATTCTTGATAATTTAAAAGGAAGAATTATTTCTTGCATTTGACATTAATGGTAATTGTAGAGATAAAAATCCTAGATTATTCTGACAGAAAATATAACCACGTTAATTTCTAAATCACTTAAATACTTCCGCCAATTTTACAATAAATGTAAACAAGTATATACAAGAAAAATAAAGATCTTTTTTCTTTTCATTCATTATTCCGCTCGTACATTTACTTTCAGTGCAACTAAAACAGAAAAGAATGTAACGTTATTTTAGCATTGTTACAATAATACTATTTGCATCGTTCAATTTACTTTTTTTCTTAAGTTTCTGATTTTTTCGGATATAGACGGAATCCAGCGGATCTAATTGCCTTTTTATAGCAACTTCGAAAGATCTAAAAGGTAGAATATCCTAATGGTTGAATTCTACTGGCATTTAAAACAAAACACGCTGAGCAGCCAACGAGTAGATTCACTGAGATATCCTCGCATTCTCCGTAAAGATGTGTCAATAAGATCTCTGCTTGATAGTAACAGTTTTAAAGGTCATCTTCGAATCATTATTTGAGCTCAGGCTGCAGAACAACCTTACTCATTTTATCCGTATTTAGTACTCCACTAATCCGACAAGCACTAAAACTGATCTTAAAAATATGCATTAGCGTTCTTATGTATCAAGTCACGCCAAACAAGTTTGATCTTCATTGCACACAATTCCTTATGCAAAATCCCGTAGGAAAAATATTCAACTTCCGGTTGGATAATAGAGAGATAGATATGAACAGACTGAGATAGATAGATAGATAGATAGATAGATAGATAGATAGATAGATAGATAGATAGATAGATGTGAACAGACTTAGGCAGATAGATAGATAGATAGATAGATAGATAGATAGATAGATAGATAGAGGTCAAAGAACAGAATTCCGTCCAGATACACCCTCTTTCGAACACGCACACGCACACATATTTATATATATACATATATTGATATATATATATATATATATATATATATATATATATATATATATATATATATATATATATATATATATATATATTGATGCATCTTTCATTAAATAATAAAGACAAGTTTTGTCTATTTATTTTAAGTAAATTCCTTTCATAT
>OZ010592.1:21048849-21078849 GCA_963932145.1 Acanthosepion lycidas
CTCACTCTCACCTTCCCTCTCTCTCACTTCCTCGTTCTCTCTCTCTCTCTCTCTCTCTCTCTCTCTATATATATATATATATATATATATATATATATATATATATATATATTCTTTTAATACTTCAAGTATTTTAATTATTTTTAACATCTAAAAAAAAAAGAAAGAAAATGAAAAATTCTTAAAACAAAAAGTTTCAGTATATCATTAAAAGTAATTTTCTAAAACAAGCAATTGCTTCTAATAAGGTTGACGTTCCCTCTCAGTGGATTAGGGTAGGTCTTGGCCATCCGATCTCGTCATTTTGTCTTGCTTTCCCAGTTTCAAGCTGGCTACCTCTGCGGAAGCACTGGCCAATACTGGCTCAAGAGAGGAAGTTGAAGTTGAAGAAGACGACAAAACGAAACGCCAGGTGTACGAACCTTACGAGTTGCAGATCTACTCGGATCTGACCACTGAACACGATGATTCTATTGAAATCCTCTCCTGTCAGCTGGAGGCTGGCGAATCGATCTATTACAAGATGGGCAGCGGTCCAACCGCCACTTGCAAAGAAGTTGTCAAAAGATTCACCAAGAGAGAACCGACCAAGAAACAGAGAATCATTGCTCGTATCGTCATGGTGGTTTTCATGACCATGCTGACCATGAGTGTCCTGCTGGTCATTGTATCCCTCACCATGGCCGAACACATTGACGATTTAGGTAAGTAATTCGATTTATTTTTATTTTAACACATTGACGACCAGCGATCAATTATGAAATCTCCATGTTTATAAGAGCCAACTTAGGCAAGAAAAAAATTTTATGAGTCGATTTATAGTTTCATCTAAAGTCTTAGCATTGATTTTACCCTAAAAGTATTAGGTTGGTGCAAAAATAATGTCGTTTTCTCACATGTGAGAAAACGACATTATTTTTGCACCAACCTAATATTACTGTGAATAAACTCGTTCTTGACACCAGCAGATTAAATTTTTTAAAAAAAGCCATGCTCGACAAAACTTGTCATTGACGTGATAATAAAAACTGTCAACCCCGAGTTATCTACCGAGGTGTGTAATATGAGGACACTGTTGGTATTTATTTATAAGTGAAGACACGATCATCCCGCAACTATAAGTCTGCTTATTATCATTATTATTATTACTAATTCAGAAATAAACTAAACGAGAATATAATAGTATTATCATTGTGTAGCCATTTATTTATTATTGCATTTGATAACATATAAAAGACCCAATTAATTCAAAATTTTATTATTACTGTGTTTTCCTTTGCGTTGTGCTGTACATGTTTTTCCAAGTTTCAACGAGACATTTCAAGAGATAAGATTTTTTTTATCGGAAGTTACAGAAAGATGAGTTACCATGCAATCGGGAAGAAAATATGTAATCCTGATCACTGGATACAGAGAAATGTAAGCAACATACGAAGTACCTCAAATGTTTTCAAAGATGCATTTTTATCAGTTAGGCCTGCATCATCTATCAGAAGATAGATGTTTCTAACTCGATTTTTCCCAATTATATCTGCCATATTTGTCTGGATCTTCCTATCAATCAATCTAATCGCTGAAATTCCTGAGCATGGTAACCTCTTCATTCTGTAGAGTTTGTGATGGCTTATATTCCTATCAATTCTGCTTGTGAGGGAGTCTGAATGCGCAATATATTAACCAATCTATCTCCTAAGTAGCCTAATCATTCCATTGCAAGTACTCTGTTAGCGCCAGTCGGCCATACCCATAGGCTTAGAAAATCACCATAATGTTCTAGTATAGAAAAACAGTGCTTGATACTGATAATAAAAGGTTCTAAACTGGCATAATGGGGTATAGTTTAGAGTCGCCTATTTTTAGCCCGAGCTATGGAGTAGGCTAGTCTAAGTTATACACCTGTGGTTATTTTAGACCAGACTAAACAAGACCCGGGTATATTCTAGGAAGGGAGTTAATCTGGGTTATTCCATCGGTTTTCAACTATTCATTTCGTCTCTTGTATTAAAAAACGAGCGCTGGGAACTTTTGCACACACCTTATATTTAATAAACCTAACCAAAACACAACAAGCTGCTTATTCATGCTTTTTTAGAAAGACATAAAAAATAATCATAACTATTATCAGAGTTTAAGTCAATGATTCACAATGTGCGGCACATACCCCACCGGTGGGGCATGGTAATATTAGGTTGGTGCAAAAATGACGTAATAATGTCGCTCTCTCTCTCTCTCTCTCTCTCTCTCTCTCTCTCTCTCTCTCTCTCTCTCTCTCTCTCTCTACCCCCAATACAAGCCAATATTCTATCCTGCTATTTAATACCTTTATAGTAGATAACATCATCGATTATTATTCCCTGATTGCATTGGGTTACGTCATCGATTATTCCCTGCTTCCGATACAGTAAGGAGTAATCAATAAAGTAACACATTGATAGAGACGCATTCCTGCATTTTCCCAAAGGCATTATTGCAGAATGAATACAAACGACCTCAACAAAAATATGAACTCCGTTCGCCGAATTTATTTTCTTCAGGCCACCACTGGCCCCTTAATAGGTTCGACAAATATCTGCATTTAAAATATAGCTAAGGAAAATAACTCTATACTGTAGAGGGGTTATCAGGCTTTACATCACATTTGAAAGCAAATGCTGAATGATGCTTGCTCATTGTACTAACGCGCACTTTGTCCATTAGGTATTCATACGCAGGTAAAAACAAGGTGTAAAGACCGACTTTAAAATCAAATAGACTCTACACATTTATTACCTAAGAAGAAATGGACAATGTCTACCTTTTCTCGAATGTACGTTGTCCAAATACTTATCATCCTATTTATCAGCGTAACAGTAGATAGGCAGATGGCTAACGAAATCGAGTGACAGTTTTAGACAGAAAGCTAGATCACATATGGTACCAGGGTGTCGGAAACTTTCCTCTTAACCGGCTGAGTAAATATTTATACACAAGGATAAAATGGTTTAAATTTACAAAAGTCGATGTAAGCTAAACGTGTTCTTTCTTTCTTTAGTTTCAAATCAGAACAACATACAAAGTAAACATTCACTTTGAAGATAAACAACAAACAAAATAGACAGAAAACATCGACATATAGATACAATAATATAAATGAATAAACGTAGATAGTTAGTTAGTTAGTTAGATAGATAGATAGATAGATAGATAGATAGATGTGAAAAGACTATGAGAGATAGAT
This sequence comes from Acanthosepion lycidas, assembly GCA_963932145.1. Taxonomy (NCBI): domain Eukaryota; kingdom Metazoa; phylum Mollusca; class Cephalopoda; order Sepiida; family Sepiidae; genus Acanthosepion; species Acanthosepion lycidas. The sequence goes on from OZ010592.1 coordinate 21,052,067, forward strand.
AGATAGATAGATAGATAGATAGATACGAACAGACTGAGATAGATAGATAGATAGATAGATAGATAGATAGATAGATAGATAGATAGATAGATGTGAAAAGACTGTGATAGATAGATAGATAGATAGATAGATAGATAGATAGATAGATAGATAGATAGATAGATATTAGGTTGGTGCAAAAATTATGTCGTTTTCTCGCATATTACTATGTCAGAAAACGACATTATTTTTGCACCAACCTAATACATAGATAGATAGATAGATAGATAGATAGATAGATAGATAGATATTAGGTTGGTGCAAAAATAATATCGTTTTCTCGTATATTACTATGTGAGAAAACGACATTATTTTTGCACCAACCTAATAGATAGATAGATAGATAGATAGATAGATAGATAGATAGATAGATAGATAGATAGATAGATAGATGGGAAAAGACTGTGATAGATAGATAGATGTGAAAAAACTGTGATAGATGTGAAAAGACTGTAATAGATAGATAGATAGATAGATAGATAGATAGATAGATAGATGTGAAAAGACTGTGATAGATAGATAGATAGATAGATAGATAGATAGATAGATAGATAGATAGATAGATAGATGTGAAAAGACTGTGATAGATAGATGTGAAAAGACTGATATATAGATAGATAGATAGATAGATAGATAGATAGATAGATAGATAGATAGGGTACCTTCTTTTCTCATATAAATATATAATCATGTATTTTGCATTTTACAATTGTTATTAGTCCTCCTATATGGCAGTGAATGCTGTGCAATCTCCTCACAGATGAAGAAGAGACTTGAATCGACAGAAATATAGATCTACAGAAAGATCCTGAAGATACCATGGAGCGAACATGCGAGCAACAGCGAAGTTCTAGAGACAATGGCAACACAAAGATATATACTTAATATCAAGAAGAGACCGTATAAATATCAGAGGAATATAATGAGGAAAAAGGCTTGGAAAATTTTATTTTTACAAGACAAACTTAAGGTAAGAGGGTCAGAGGAAGCCAACTGGAGAGCTTTGGTGAATGGGGTGGGGTTTGATACGCATTGATACGCATCGAAACACGACTGCAATTGTGTTGAGAATTTGACATGTTTTCGATGTAACATCCTCAAATAAATATATATAGAGTACGACGAAAATAAATGGACACACCCATAGAAAGTCGATTTTTGTATTTTTACCAAAACAAGCGATTAATAGAATCCGTTTATTAATACAGGCTATTAATACAGATGTACATATGTACATCATACAAGTCAAAAAATGATTTAGTATTTTGTTGGACAACTTTTTGCTTTAATAATGACCTTAATTCTTCGTGGCATGCTATTAACTAAATTCTTTAGTAAGTCAACGTCCTTCGCCACATTTTTGCCGCATTCCTTTAATTCGCGAAAAAGCTCATCTTCTGTGTTAACTTTCCTATTACAAGCACGCTTGTCAGCTTATCGCCCAAAAGTTTTCAATTGGGTTAATGTCAGGACTGTGACTAGGCCACTGGAAGAGTTACAATTTATCCTCGTCGCACTTCCTCTCTAGATAAAGTTTATTCTTTAAGACAATATACTTAGTATCGTTATCGTTACTAAATCATTTTATGACTTGTATGATGTACACATGTACACCTGTATTAATAAACGAATTCTATTACTAACTTGTCTTGGTAAAAATACAAAAATCGACTTTCTATGGATGCGTCCATTTTTTTGCCTCATGCGGTATATATATATATGTGTGTGTGTGTGCGCGCGCTCGTGCGTGTGCATATTTTCGTCCAGGTTCATACAACATTTCACCTACCTTGATAGATCGATTATCACAATGTGGGATGCTTAATAACAAGGTATATAAACATACAGAGAAAGAATCTAGAAATGAAATGGACTAGACTATATACATCAATCTATATTTTTTAAAAAAGAATTAAATTTAAAAGTTTAAAATTTCAGCGCTTTTCCCCGATCCCTACCCCCGCTTTTCGTAGCTACATCAACGTAAACATCAGTTTATTCCGATGTAGTCCTGAAGTATGAATGAAATTCGTCACGCAGATGTTTTCCCTTTGTCCTTAATTTTCCGAATATGTTTCTGATATATATGTGCAGATAGATAGATAGATAGATAGATAGATAGATAGATAGATAGGTATAAATTTCCAAGAGCATAGAATCCAGGTAGAGCTCAATGTCCAGGAGAGATCAACACTATAATATAAAAGGCTCAAACACTAATATTCCATGGTTATAATTTATTACATTGGAATCGTAATCACGATCCAATTCATCAAACCTTTGAATTTGTAGGTCTGATGAATTGGATCGTGATTACGATTCCAATGTAATAAATTATAACCATGGAATATTAGTGTTTGAGCCTTTTATAATATATATATATATATATATATATATATATATATATATATATATATATATATATATATATATATATATATATTATTCAGGAAAAATAGAAAAATGACATGTATACATTCACGAGAAATTTTCGCTACACTTCCAATCTTTGAATTTCAACATACAAATGCGTATGTATAGACACAACACCACCCGTATACATACATATGTCATATCCGAAACTGCCCACATATGTTTATATATGTATGAGTCCCGACGGACGACCAAGTATGTATGTGTCTGCGTACTCCATTAGGCGTATGAACATACATCGATGTTTGCGTTAGTACGATGACATCACGACGACGTTTCCCCCCACTTTCTTAATAACACCAATACACGCAATCTAGATAAACCCAAAATTTAAAAAAATTAATCAGTTTGTCTGACGATCGCAAAAGAGTGAAACCCAGGCTCACAAACTCACATGAATCCAACCAAATATATATATATATATATATATATATATATATATATATATATATATATATATATATATATATATATAAGTGGAAATATCCAGAGGCGTCAGTCTGTTTTATACTTGAACGCAATTGTAAGGCCCTATGCGTTGTATTTTTGGTGGGAGGGCGGCTATATATAATGTTGTTTTTTTTACTTATTATTGATTATTTTATTGGTGATTGTTATTATTACGTTTTCTTACGTTTATGCCTGTCTTTGTAGTTGGTTGATTTGTTTATTTTAATTCATTTTAATAATTTAATTAATAAGCAGAAACGCTGCAATTATTTCCACTAAATAGCCTCTAGAATAATTCGAAACATAACCGTTACCGCCCATCAAAATAACTGTTAGAATAACACAATAGACTATTCACAATGAATCACTCAACTGTATATATAAATAGTCGAGCAAAAAGACAACGCCGATGACTTGATGATTGCGTTCAAGCATGAAACAGACTGTCGCTGCTGGGTGTTGGCTCCAATGTCTACTTATATATGTATGTATGCATGTATGTATATGTATGTATGTATATGTATGTATTTATAGTAAAATATTTACAATCATTTCTGGCTGGTCATCAAGTCTGTGGTTAACAAGCGTGAGAAACGTACATCATCTCTGATACAACGGTCCCACCCAGTTTATCTCAAGCCAAGTGAAAATATGATTGTCTGTTAAGGCAATCAACTATGACCTTTCAGGTATGTTGTTTGAACATCGTCATCATGTAAAGGTGTTAACTTTTTATTCTCATTAAAACGCTGTTCCCTATATTTGCCGACCTCATAAAATGGAAGTCTTACCAAGGTTATTGGCTCTACCGAAATTAAATAAGTGCAACAATTTAGATTTCTGGGAAGCGTTTTAATAGAGGATGGAAATCCGTAGGCACTCATACTTAGCATTACGAAGAGACAGTTGAAATGTCTGTGGTACATAATGAGGAAAGAGGGCTTGGAAAATTTGACACTCGCAGGTCAGATTGGAAGCAAGGAGGACAGACGAAAGTAACATATAACCTACCTAGTGAGCTTAAGTGGTTGTATGGCAGAGCGAGGTTTGGGGGGATGGTAAAAAGCGACATAAAGAAGAAGAAGAAGAAGAAGAAGAAGAAGAAGAAGGAAGAGGCGAAGAAGAAGGAGAAGGAGATGAAGAAGGAAGTGGAGAAGAAGTTGATGATGAAGAAGGAAGAGAAAAGGGAGAAGAATGCATTGTTGTTACATCTGACCTGGTGCTTCTACTATGTATTTAGAGATTCTTGATAAACTACAAATATGAATCTGCAATGTTATTGGTCTTGACCTAGAATCTCACCTTCAGTCACTTTTCCATGGACGCAACGTAGCTTCCCTGTGTCTTTTCTATTAATATTCCATAGCTATTGTTCTGATCAGCTTTCCTCTTTGGTGCCTACACTTTATGAATTTAAACGTGCTACTAGATTGACGGCAAGATGTCATCATTTTACAGCTGAAATGGTCAGATGTAACCGTAACATCTATGCTAACAGTCTCTTCTCTCGCTTATGTACCGCTATGTCGGCTTCTTGCTTTCCAATCAACTTTGACCTTCAAAAACTATAATTTTTGTCCTTTTATTGTTCTCTCTCCTTAATAATGTCTTTTCATACTCTCTCACACCCAGTAAATTCTTGCGTCTTAGTGGATTTATTAGGATGAAATGATTAATAAAAAAAATACATGCTTGATGTTGAACTTCTCGACACTTGGAAATTAAATGCATGCTTAATTAACTTATCACTCGACAGTTATAGCAACGTAGAAGTTACGAATTGAAAACAATCAGCTGTTGTTCAGTCTGCACAGCCACATCTACATTTGAAACTTGTGGTGCCCAAACGAATGTTCTCGTAACTAAAGCAGCGGCCATTTTGTTTTCAACGCTTCGATAACCAGGATCAAAGTAGTAATTGCTGCTCGTGATAATTTTGAAGAGAGAAACAGTGACTTAAATAGGTTGTCTCTCTCTCCCTCTCTCGCTTTCTTTCTCTTTTTCTTTCCTACTTTTTAAAATGATTTAATTTGTAATTTCTCCAAATCAATGGGACCGAAGACATCTCCATTTTCAAGATAATCAATGGAAGTAGCAATAACTCAAGGACACGTCACTGTGTAGTAATGAAACTATCTTTACAGACTAATGATTAATTACTTCACACCGCTGACCTGGTGCCAGGGTAAATTAACAGAGTTCCTCGTCGTGGGAATTTTCCAACTTTTTTTAAAATGATGTTCATCCTGTTCCAGTCCCAAGAGCCACTTAAGTTAGAGGGTTACACAGTAAGAAGTACAGCTTATGTAGATATGTGGGGAAGATGATGCTACCCTAGATTTGAACAGGTTAAGATTGTAGTAATAGGGGAAGCATCCTCTTGGGAGTTGGTTCCACAAAGCAGCGGTTCGTGGGAAGAAGCTGATCGAGTGGAACTTACATCTCACCAATGGAACACGAAGGGAATGAGGGTCGCTCGCTACAATGGGTGTGGCATGGCAGGTTTTATCCGCGAAGTTTAGAACTTGTGGAACGAAGACATAAAAAGGTGAGTTGTAGGATGAAAAATAATTAATCACCCATAGGGACGCGGAGACACTTTGGGACTCTGTCGCGACTGAAAAGTGAAGACTGTGTAGCTCTCTCCAATATATGGCAGCAATACTACATTTTCGGTTTGATCTGGCTATTGTATAGTTAGAGGATAGCAGGATGAGTCAGGTACTTACTGAGGTGGTACAGAGAACGATTTTCCTATTATCTTTGCCAATGGATCGTATGTACGAGCTCCACTTGAGGTCTGGGTTAAGCTTAAGTCTCAGAAGGCGCTCAAGGTATGGGGCCTTCCTTGAGAGAATAGCCGTTCATAACGACAGACGAAAATTCTGGGTCCGCTAACTGATGATGGAACATCAGTATAATTTGGTGCTCAGCCAGTTTCAACCCCGACACCGACTGAGCTGTTAAAGCTATCTCAGATAAGAGATCAGCTGACTCTGGTCACTCCCACCCCTTCCCACTGAGCTTTTAAAGCTATGTCAGATGAGACCCCAGCTGGCTCTGGTCACACCTCACCTACCCACTAAGCTTTTAAAGCTATGTCAGATCAGCTGGCTCTGGTCATCCCATCCATTCTCCTCAGCTGTTAAAGCTATGTCAGATAAGAGATCAGCTGGCTCTGTCAACCCACCCCTTCCCACTGAGCTTTTAAAGCTATGTCAGATGAGTGATCCGCTGACTCTGGTCACACACACCCCTCCTTCAGATCTGTTAAAGCTATGTCAAATGAGAGATCAGCTGGCTCTGGTCACTCCCCCCACCTCCCCACTAAGCTGTTAAAAGCTATTTAAGCTGGCTCTGAACACCCCACCGCTCCCAGCTGAAGTTATGTCAGCCGTTCGAGTTCTGGTCATTTAATGTTTTGGAGGTGCACCCATAAACCGTTGTATTATCTGCATTCGTATTTAACCTCTTATTCATAGATATATAGCGTGTTAGTCCAATTAGTATACTAATTCAGTATTTTAGTAAATTCGATTCTGAATAGCCACTCTTTTAACAGTGGCTCCGAGAAAAAAACTATTATGAATTTAGTAAAATGTCTGTATATTGTGGTGTCTACATCGCTCAACGTTTAGTAGGTTTGAGTAATTGTCGGGCGGGTGCTGAGGGGAATTGGTAGCAGGTAATGTAGCGAAACCATCGACGGTTCCCATATTTCCGTCCACCAAATTTAGCGATGTGAGTTTTTGTCTTTTGTTGTTTTTTTGTTTTTGTTTTTTGGGGTGATTTTTGTTGTTTTTTTTTTTTTTTTGTTTGTTTTTTTTTTGGTGGTTAGTGTAAGATATATATTTTGATTTCTGACTATATCTATATAAATGAATATCAGTGTGTCAAACTTTTTCAACTTTACTCCGAGAGGCCGTAGCCCAACATATACTATTTTGGGATCAGGCCGGACGCACGATCCTGAAATTTTGAATTCCCAAATTTTTATTACTGCGACTGTTTTCAGCGATTTTTACGTGGTTTTCGCGATTAATTTTTGCATAACAGTTTTTTTATAACTTGTATATAAATTTGGAAATAACTGAAATGAATTGCAAAGTCCAGCGAAATTCGCCCATGAAATAAAAAGAATTGTTTGTACAGAAAGGACCTACGTACATCAAATTGTCTTTAAATTAAGTGGCAGCAAAAGAATTATCGTTGAACTTTTGAAAGGTAAGCTTAAATATTAATACAATGCTTAAATGCGGTTTTGAGTTCTGGTGTTTATTGTTGCCTATCGCATACGGCAATAGTATGCCTCGCAAAAAGAAATCCCCGATAACAGAGGATCAGATTGCAATCAAAAGAACCAAGACTACAGCGAGAAAAATAAAGTGCAAATGAAAACCCAGATCAAACGGAAGCCAGGTGAGCTTCCAATGCTCAGAATTTGCAAAGACTTAGGGACTCACAAACTTCTGAGCAAGCCGAATGCCCAATCAAGAGCCTCCGCAGAAGCTAACTTAAACGCCACCGGATAGGGCGGCTTTTAAGTTAGTTTTATATTAGGTTGGTGCAAAAATAATGACGTAATAATGTCGTTTTTTGACGTTATACGTCAAAAAACGACATTATTACGTCATTATTTTTGCACCAACCTAATAACAAAGTATACTCTTAGGCAGATTAATGGAATCTGACAGAGAGTCGGACCAAGAAGCGAGCCTCAACTTATAAAAGAAGAATCTTGCAGCCTCAAATAAACGTTCCGCCGAGAATTTTTACATAACTTAAAAAATACGTGGAACAAAATAATGGTGCCCCGGATAAAATTATTTAAAAAGTAAGACTTCTGTATCAAATAACCACTATTCCTGCGTAAGAAAGGTGAAGGAAATAATCGTGCTGGCATCTGTGTTTTTTTCTCCTTAGACAGATAATTTTTGCAGGCATTAATGAACAAGTGGTGTGATGGTTAACAATTTCGTCTCGCTGGAACAGTTACAACTGAGTAGTGGGTTCGATCTTCACTTGGCGCCCCATACTTCCGGCTTTGTGCTTCATCTAAACAACGCTTAGAAAGTCACCATTACTGAACTAGTGGTGGCTGGCCGCTCATATCCTAGTATGCATGTCTAATAAGGCGGCTAGCAATCCCTGTTGCAGACGTCTGCTCAGGCACATTTGTATTTGTTCAACACCCACAGAACTCGCCCGTGGTTTATACTGCAACTATGCTCAGCGGAGCTTCTGGAAGAAAGTGCATTATCTGACGTCAACAGTATGAACAAGGCCGGTACGATCAAACCCTCGGTCACGATGACTTGTGACTTCGTGCTTGCACAGCCATCGACGGTTCCCAGCTACCCAATTTCACAATTGAGTCAACCGTAGTATAGCACTTAGTCACTTTTCAAAGGTGACGCAGCCTGAGATCACCTCCCCTCTCCTCCCCAAGCCGATAACATTCAGAAGTCACCTTCATGATTAATCGTCCACAATGAGATTCGAACCCCTGTCACAGGGTCGGAAAGCGATCATTCTAACCGCGCACGCATATATACTTACATAACAAATAAACTTACTGAACAAGTACGAAAACTCATAAATCAATTTCGCCGTTTAAGGCAATAAAAGTGCATAACTCCGTTGTAAGGTTTTTATCTTTGTCTTGCATTTGAATGGCTTTGCATGCAAGGAGATTTGTTCGTGAATGGGTTCAAAGGTAAATCAGGAAAATATTGATTTGATCTTCAGGAAAATACTGATTTGATCTTCAAGAAAATGTTGATTTGGTCTTCAAGAAAATGTTGATTGGATTTTCAAGAAAATATTGATTTGATCTTCAGGAAAATATTGATTTGATCTTCAAGAAAATGTTGATTTGATCTTCAGAAAAATATTGATTTGATTTTCAAAAAATGTTGATTTGATCGTCAAGAAAATGTTGATTTGATCTTCAAGAAAATGTTGATTTGATCTTCAGGAAAATATTGATTTGATCTTCAAGAAAATGTTGATTTGATCTTCAAGAAAATGTTGATTTGAGCTTCAAAAATGTTGATTTGATCTCCAGGAAAATATTGATTTGATCTTCAAGAAAATGTAGATTTGATCTTCAGGAAAATATTGATTGGATCTTCAAGAAAATATTGATTTGATCTTCAGGAAAATATTGATTTGATCTTCAGGAAAATGTTGATTTGATCTGCAGGAAAATGTAGATTGGATCTGCAGGAAAATATTGATTTGATCCTCAGGAAAATGTTGATTTGATCTTCGGGAAAACGTTGTTTGATCTTCAAGAAAAAGTTGATTTGATCTTCAGGAAATTTTGGTTTGATCTTCAGCAACGTTTATTAATGATTAACTGAGTAAGAGACAGAAAGGAAACTACAAGAACGCCTACAGAAGGTAATGAAGGAAAGCGAGAAGAAAGGACTAACCATCAATTTAAAAAATACAGAATCTGTGGTTTCAGTAAAAGGGAGACATCAACATGCAAATTACAAATATGAGATTTAAAATAATCAAGACATTACAACTATTTAAATATCTAGGAAGCGTGACACCAAAATCAGTGTGCGCATTTGCCTAGTGAATGATGCCTTCCAAAAGCTAAGCAAAGTATTATGAAACAGGAGAAAATTTCGTTAGAAACAAAGAAAAGTATACTTAACTGTTATTTTATATCGGTACTCCTATATGGAGTTGGACAATCTACTCACAAATGAAGAAGAGACTTCAAGCAAGAGAAATGTGATTCTACAGAAGGATGCTGAGAATACCATGAACCGAATATTAAAATGTTTTAAACAAAGTTTTAGAGAAAATGGAAACAAAAATGACACTTCTACTTAACATCAGAAAGAAACGGCTGACATTTCTAGGATATATAAATGAGAAAAGAGGGCTTGGAAAATCTTACACTCACAAAATATTGAAAGAATGAGGGACAAAGGAAAATATTGCATAACCTACCTATCGAGCTTGAGCAAATGAATGGTAGAATAGGGCTTAGGAAAGATAGCAAAAAGACAAAATTTATTAAGAGCCATAAAAGACAGGAAATTGTGGAGAGCCATTATCGTGAATGATCTTAAGTGATACAGAGACAAAAAATGAGGGAAAACCTGTACTAGGGCGGAATGATACAGTGATGTGCAAACATTAAATGATTGTGTGAGGGGCATTTACCGAATACAAATACTGTCTGAAATAATCCTGCCGGTGGGAATGATTCAACCTATAAAATAAGCGTACCACATTAAATAAACGTTCCGCCTGAAATTTTTATATGAGTTTAATACCAGTGGAACAAAATAAACGTGCCGCAAATAAAAGTATTTGAAAAATAGGCTTGCCGTTCTAAATAAGCACATTGAAGGGTTGGAGGCTTCAAGCCAATAATTTAAATCGTATTTAATTTGGCAACGAAATGAGATTGCTTTATCGAATGGAGTAACGCAAACATAAGAATTTGTAAATGTTTATTTGAATTTTACAAAGCTGAAAGCTGATGGTGTGTATGTTTTAAAAATGCCAAGGTGATTGATTATTTTTCAACATTACAATCACAAGCACAGATGGGAAAAAATGGTAGAGATCATTTAGACATTCCGTGCATCGCAAACGAATCTATTAATAGAAAACAGTGTTCTTGTTTTACTTAAGAATGCTAGTGCCCTGGCGATGATGGGGGAGATGCTGATGACATCTTTGGCATGAGAACAAGCAATCAGAATTCTTTACCATGTGGTCCAAGAAATAGGACTTAAACCTTCTCAAAACAGAAACTATGATCTGGAATTGAAATGAGAGTAGTGATGACACATAACCAGCATCCATCATAAAAATTTAGAATATGGAATTAATAAATTCTAAACACTTCAGATATCACGGTGTATAGACAGTTATAACAAATTTAATATACCAGATAAAGAAATTGAAAACAGAATAGTTTGTACTGGGTGTACTTTCGTCCACCACCTCAAGATGCTAGTAAACGAAAATATTAACCTAAGAAATTAAGTCCTATTCTTAAATAACCTCGTCAGATCTAAACTCTCATGCGGATGTCATGCATAGCATCACGTTCAGAAATAACGAAAATATCATCTATATACAACATTTTTCCCAGATCAATTAGAAATGGCTTCAAGTGAATGAATCCTCCAGGTTTAAAAGAAGACTGGCCCTACAAATTTACAATAAACTATACAAAAATAACAAAAATCACAACGGCCGAAACGTTGTGAACATGACAAAAGAGATGAGGACAATAGTCCGGACAATGTAAATAATGTAAATAATTAAAATACCTCATCTCAGAAATATAGACAGATCTTAAAGAAGGCCAGAGCGTACAACGGCCGAAACGTCATGAATATCACAATAAAGATGAGGACAACAGTCAGGACAATGTAAATAGTGTAAATAGTGTACATAGCTCATCTCAAAAATATAGACAGAACCAGAAGAAGGCATAAGCGTTCAACGGCTGAAACGTCATGAATATGACAAAAATTCGAGGACAACAGTCCGGACAATGTAAATAGTGTAAATAGTTACAATGCCTAATCTCAGAAATATAGACAGATCCTGAAGAAGGCCAGAACGTCCAACGACCGAATCGTCGTGAATATGGCAATAAAGATGAGGACAACAGTCAGGACAATGTAAATAATGTAAATAGTTACAATACTTCATCTCAGAAATATAGACAGATCCTGGAGAAGGCCGGTGCGTTCAAAGGCTGAAACCTCGTGAATATGTCAATAAAGTCGAGGACAACAGTGCGGACAATGTAAATAGTGTACATAGCTCATCTCAGACATACAGATGTTAATAGTCTGGTTAATATTTTGGTATTGCAGGAAAATACTCCTCGTGCAACATATGCTGTGTTCAATTTCCTTTTCTCCTATACTAAATTTTCTCCTATACTTAATACAGGGTTCAGTTCAAAATCCTATGAAGATTATCCAGACTGACAAATACCCGATGTACCCTGGAGGTGTGATAACAACAAATATGATGGCAATAGTCCGCTTGTGAATATTTTCGCAACTCATTTCAAATGTAAGCTCCACCCTGACTGGATTCTTTTTATTTGTTACTTTTTACTTTACTAGGATGAAGTAAACTTATTAAAGATCAATATTCTTTTAATTGTTATTATTATTACTATTATTATTATTATTATCTTTTTTTATTACCGTATATACTCGTGTATAAGTCGACTTTATGTATAATGCGACCCCTGAATTTTTTGGCATGAATTTTAACACCTCCAGAAAAGATTTACCTGTGTATAGTGCAACCAGTCACCGAAAATGCATGGTTTTTAACGTCTTCAAAAATTACCTATGTATAGTGCGACCCTCTGTTTTTCGCATATATAGTAATATTTATTTTTACTTGATTTTAATTGTTTTTCATTGTAACTAATCAGCCCCATATTGGATGTTATTGTTTCGATTTAAACTAATAAATGACTTCGAGCAAGTGAAGCCCGAGGGTCTTGGCAAAGACCATCCTTCTTCGAAACTTGTGGAATGGCGCTACGGTATCAAAAACAGAGAACTATACCAGATAATTGAGGACTTAAAACAACTAAAATGGATGTCACATGTCACTCGAAGAGAAAATAATGACATTATCAAAATGTTGACATAACACACTGTAAATACTGGAAAGATCAATAACAGCTACTGGACAGGAGAAACCTATTTTCCTGAAAAATTGTTTTAAGAGAAATATTTTATAAATTTCAAACGACAGTAGTACTGCCTGCTCGATCGATGAATGCCGACCGTTTCCTTATAAAAAAAACGGTTAATATTACCATTACATTATATATATATATATATATATATATATATATATATATATATATATATATCATTCGCAGAAAGTATTGTTTCGCTGTATCACATCTCCTCAGTGCGGCTAGACAACCGAATATATATATATATATATATATATATATATATATATATATATATATATATATATATATCATGCCTTTTAAATTCCTTGATGAATATAAGGCCGCAAGATATCGTTGCGGTTTCTATAACAAGTCAGTTTTTTTTTCATTGAGTTGGTTGTTCATCTACTGCACAACTCCCAATCTGGAGGATCAGGTTTTGTTGAATTCAGTGTTGGCCTTCTCTTAAACCAGTTACCACTCAGGATTATAGAACCCGGTCTGTCCTGCGATTTACCGATAGCTAGGGAATTACAAGAGGATTCATACCTTTCCCAAGAGTATTACCACGTAAGTGAATGTAATCGATTCGAGCCGCTATCCTTTACCTCCATTATACATTATATTAGTAGTGGTAGTATTATCTTGAACTATTTTTATTAGATGAAGCATTGTCAATCATTATTAATTATTGACTACTATTTTTTTCAACTTGATTTTAGCTGCATTTTATCTAACAACACTATTTGCATTAATATTATCTGGAATTGTTTTTTATTAGATTAAGCATTGTCAACCATAATTTATATCTTACTAATATCTCTTTCCTTTTATTTTACTTTTTTATCTCGTAGTTTATTCGCCGGTAAATTATCTTCAATTTTTTATTAAACATTACACTATCAACAATTCATCATTTTGATCGCAACAGCTTCAGCTGCTTTTCATCTTAACTTTTCAAACTGCCATTCTACTCTCATTAATAAACAGTACAAATAAAAAAGAACTCTTATCAAGATTCGAATACGTGTGGAGCGAAAACTGTTTGGTTTGGTTTGGTTTGGTTTGGTTTACGGCATATTAACCTCAATAGGTTATTTAATGCCGACAAGATTTTTTTGCTGGTAATATTTTTTTAAATTGTATTTTTGCTAATATTTTTTTATTTAAAAATATGTATTGCTTTTCAAAAAAGTATTACTGGTATAAAAATCAATTTTTATACTTTCATACTGTTCTGACCCCCTTTTGGATGAGGGGTTAATTATTTGCCAATATGTGGGACCCTGATAGGTGCTACTACCCCGGATCAGAGTGAAACACCAGCAATTAAGATGTAGTTCCACGCTCCTCAAAATCTCATGATCAAAGGCCTTGTTGTCGGGTGTAGTTTATCGTCTTATCCAGGACGCGGATGTAGATTATCGTCATACCCAGGACGGAGCGAAGATGAAAATAAAGACTTATAGGACAAAAAAATTGTTTCTGGGTCTGAGGATTGCGTATTCTTCCGTCTAATAAATTAAAGCTTTGGAAATAAATATTTAACATTTTTCAACCAACAGGTCACATTCCCGCAAACAATAGAAAAAAAAACATGCCTCGTGATCCTTTTGAAGGGTATTTAAGCAAAGTTTCTAGACATACAAACCAGTAAGAAGAGACAGACGGCAAAAGACAGCAACAGTTCATGACGCTCGGCGTAAAAGAAATTTCCTTTCTCATTCACCCGTCTACCTCGCCAAGCTACGTGAAACTTACACTTTCCTCCTCAATTTCTCCCTTGCTTGTATTTTCTCACACATACACGCGAAGAAATACATTTCTTTTCTCCTTAACAAAACAACTAAAAGCAAGTACTGTAAGAACTTTAATACCCATACACAATAAGAAAACTTTTGTTGTAAAGAACACGTAAATAAAAATATCTTATATTTTTATATTTAAACACCTTTTTCTTTGTTTTGAGTTGATTCAAATCCGGATTCATACGCATCTTTTGGCACCAGGGACTCTATCTTACCGTGGCAGCTGATCTTACCGATTAAACTACAAGAACCCTCCGGCTAACAGATCAAGTCTGATCAAAATAATTCATTTTTTATTTTCGTCAATCTTTCTGTACTATATTTGATGTTAATGATTTTATTAACTTTAGTAGCATTAACAATATTTCCTGAGTATTTTAATAGATGGGAGAATATTTCACTATTATTGATATTTCCAATTCTGTGGGCGTACCTATATGTCGTTACAGAACTTACATTACCTGCTATTGACGTGTATATACGTTTTCGAAACTTACTTATACGCTATTAGGAAACATATTGCCTGCTCTCGACATATATATATATATATATATATATATATATATATATATATATATATATATATATATATATATATATATCGTTTTCAAAGCGCAAGTATACGTTATTATGAAATGTATATTGTCTTCAGTCAACGTGTAGAGACGGTTTCAAGACACCGTGAAATGTCGGTCCCTCCAATTTTTGTTAAAAATTTTCCAAACCATTGCCAACACCCAGTACCATACAATACCACTTGTGTGACTTATTTTTATTATATTGTATGTTGGGGTTGTCATTTAGCGTAGTTTGTACTTCAGAGTATCCTATCGAAACCAAAATGGCGACGCCCATGACAAATCACCATCTGTATCTTTATAATCATTGGCTATTTCCTATTTTTACCAAAACGGGCCAGCACAGACTGCAAACAATGTCATAACAATGCAGCAATGAAAGTGTTAATATCTCATCCTGATTGAAAGACAGAGTAATACAATGGAAGAAAAACTACTGTTATTATTTATTAAACTTAACGTATTACACCAAACAGCGCCCAGTGAGGATCGAACTCACTACGACAGTAAAGTTTTTCTAGCATAGATTTTTCTTCTTTATGTGCTATGCCGCCTGAAGACATAGGTGATTATGGTTCTCCACAACTTCCTGTGCAAAGTGCAGAGACACATCCTGTAGCTAAATAATATTCAAACAGCGGGAAGAAATATAGCGACAATAATTTCGATGCTGTAATCATAAAGGTACACCTGCAGCTCGTTTCACAAGCCTTTTTGTTAACACGAAATTTGATCGACCCTTTCGCGCCCGCTACAAAGGCGGGGTGGGATGATCTAGGTCAACGATATCTTGGTTCACTTCACCAAGAGTTTCTCAATATCACCTGTCAGGTGTCATGTTTGATCAATTGGAAAATCATAAACCAAGGACACCGATATCGTCTGATTGTTCCCTATTCTGTAGACACGCAAATGTTTCTACCGTCTCTGTGTCTAGTTAGTCCAACGGATGGGTAAGCGGTTGGGCGTACGACTATGGAAAAATAAAATTAGAACAGTACGGTGAGTGGTGGGTGCGCATGTCCTTCACAATGTATTTCGAAAACTTCGTTCGTTCAGTATTTTTACCTGACTGGCACTAAAAGGATATCCATTAGGTTTATTCGTCTGACTGTAAAGTTTAATTTTACAATATTCCGATTGATTGCTCTTCATCGAGCGGGAAAACGAACCTGGAAATATGTTTACACAAGAATTCTGTCTGTTCGTTTTGAACGGAGCTGCTTTCGGCATTCATCATATATATAAATAGACGGATTCGCCTATCGTCCGGTTTGCACTCCGCCCCGGACTTTTGAACAGGAGTTAGAGATTTATCCTTTGTTTTCTGTTTGGGATTGGGTTTCTGGTTCCTTCTAAAGCCTTTTCATTCTCTTTCACTACCAGTAGCCTGTTGTACTTTAGTAACATTATCGCATTGCTTAGGGTGAATTGATTATATATATATATATATGTATGTATGTATGTATGTATGTATGTATGTATGTAGGAAATCCAGTTGATATATAATCCAAGCGAATCCTATTAATATAAAATAAAACATTTTATTCTTTTTCCGTTTGTCCTTTCTTTACTTCTACCCGGCATTTAAAATTAGTGTTAAGTCAGAGTTACATATTGATTTTCTTGTTAACCTGATAGATTTGAAAATACTTACAGATTAGTTTTAATTTATAAGGTGAAATGATCATCATCAGTATTATAGAGTAATCTTAATTCCTATTGTTTACAATATATATATATATATATATGTGTGTGTGTGTGTACACTGAGGTCTGCACCAAGCAGTGACAGTTATTTTACGTACTTAAATGCAATCTTCAGTTCAAGCATCACTGTTGCCGCTTGGTGCTGATGTCCGTGTCCATTTTTATATTTATATACGCTCTATCTCTGATATTGAGCACTTTTACACCTAAATATAGCATACCTTAAAATGTACACACACACACACACACACACACACACATATATATATATATATATATAAAGAAATATAGTTTTAAGATGTACTATATTTATGGGATAAAGCGCTCAATATCAGAGATAGAGCGTATGTAAATATAAATATAAAAGTGAACATTAAATTGAGCCACAAATTGCGTGTAGCATGAAACAGCCTGTCGCCTCTGAGTGTTGACTTCAAAGGTCACTTTTATATATATATATATATATATATATATATATATATATATATATATATATATATATATATATATATTACAGTAATGCTTTGTAGTGTTATCACGGAACTTTTCAACTGGAACTTTCATCTCACCAATAAAATATGAAGGGAATATCGGTGGTTCGCTCCAAAGTCGTAAAGGTTAGGACTAGTAGAACAAAGGAATGTTGTTCACCTGAACACTTTCCATGGAAATAACGATAGAGCAGCGAGACCCTTTGCGTAATCTATAAACACAGGTACACGTCTTTTTCTGCTTGTTCTTTTTGTTTGTTTGTTTTGTTTTGTTTTTTAGATATAATTTATCATTTCTGTAATCTTGTCTATGCCGGAATCGTCTAAGGCTGCCAGCATCTCTATTAGAATTCCGTCTGGCCTTGTCTCTTTGTTTCTGTTCAATTTAGCCAGTGTAGCTTCCACTTCAATTTTTAATATTTCTGGACTGTCTATTTCTGTATATTTCTTCATGGAAGAGTTCTCCGATATATTCGTTCCATCTCTGAAGTATTTTTTCTTTATCTAATTTCATCATTCCATCCTTGGATTCTATGCATTCTGTTGATGAGTATGTCTTTTGTCCTGTTCTCTTATTTTTTTAAGCATATCTGTTTTATTTGCGATACTCATTATTTCTTCATATTTTTCGTTGAGTCATTTCTCTTTAGCTTGCGCTACATTTCTTCGTTATTTCTTTTTGTAGCGCCCTGTGTTCTGTTCCGTGGCATGATTTTTGTCTCCTTTTCATCATGTCAAGAATTTCTTCTGCCATCCATTCATTTTTTTTTCTTCGTCTTACTTCTTCTGCGATGATCCCTATTGCTGGTGTTACTAAACCTTTTCACACTGTCCATATATTTCTCCTTCAGTTTTGTCTGTCCTATTGCAATTTGGGATCTACCTTAGTCCCCATCAATTTCCGTAGTTCCACTTTAAGTTTGCATATCGCCGGGAGGTGATCGCTTCCACAGTCGGTAATTGGATATCTTTTGTAGTGTAAAACTGCATTCCTGACTATATATATATATATATATATATATATATATATATATATATATATATATATATATATATATATATATATAATGGAGTCTCTCGTCGGTTTCGACGTATGGGGATCTGATTCACTTATGAATTTTTTTGCGATAATATTAAGTGACACTTAAGACCCGCCAGTGATTTACAAAGGAGGCCACGTATGAAACAATAGTGAGGATTGTGAGATGAGATCACTGTTAGATTGACTGACCTTTTAGATCTTACTCTCGCTTTTGAAAATGATTCAGACAAGCAGATTGAAAACTTCTGAGTCCACTAAAACACGTTGATCTCCATTCTACCCGCTCCAAGTCTTAGCGTTCAAGGATATTATGTGGTATATTGACAGCTGACAAGTTGCTTTTCAGCTTGTCTTTGTATCTTAGCCATGGGCGTCCTACACTCCTGTAGAAGAAGAACTGTTTCTCTTTTGATATGGAGATACCATTTCAATTTCCTCTTCTTGGCAGTGATTACGAGTTCTTCCAGTGGGCCTGTTTCTTTCCTGATGGTGTCTCTTGCAATACGGTGTATGTCGAAGATGCCCCGGGTGGTTCTGTAAGATATCGTTTTCCAATTCTTAGATTCTTCTTTATAGTTCTATACTTACGGCCATATCTTGTTGAAACGCAGTTCTTCGTATGATTACCTAAATTAAGCACCGATAAGCCCAGTCAGTATCTAGATGGGTTACCGTTTGGGAATACCAGGCGATGTAAGCTTGGATGTGTGGATGGTGTAATGTATGACGTCTCAAACTTTGAAATGGAAGAGCTGCGTTCCAAATTGTACTTATTATTTTCGCTTACATGAAAATACCCTACCCCAGTGGACGAAATAAAGGGTTCGATTCGAAATTCCAATCACCTGAAGAAGGCAGGAGAGTACAACGGCCTAAATGTGAATATGGCAATGAAGATTAGGATAAAAGTCCGAATAATGTAAATTTCTGAGACATATAATGAGAAAAGAGGACTTGGAGGAAATTGATACTCACGAGATTTATTGAAGCCAAGAAGGGTGGATGGAGATAACGAATAACGTGCTTAATTATCGTACAAAAACGGGTGGCTGAACGTGAACCCGAAGAGATAGTAATTAGACAAATATTGATTAGTGCTACAAGGGATAGGAAATTGGGGAGAATCAAGTGATGAGATACCGGAATCAAGCGCTAGTGGTTGAGCTAGAGAAAGACCTTGAGTACTTTGAAAAACAGTAATGGAAATCCCGCGTTTTTAAGCCAAGACTTGTTTAAAATATATGCAGCTATATTAAGCACAAAGAACGCTTTACGTTTAAAACGGAACACTATCATTAGTATAGTGACTCCCCCACCCCAGTGAAGTTAGAACTTACGACAGCAGTAATAGTCGGTAAGACAACTACATACTCTTGAGTTCATTCAGAAATCTGATGCCTGATTTCTGGATTGTGAGACGAGTTAAGCAATGCGGTGATAATGCACTTGAAGATTTTAGAAGTTTCTCTGATAAAACGTCGTTACGCGCATGTATGTGCGCATGTCTTGAGTTGCTGTAGTTGAAAAAAAATCTCTGATTAGAGATCAGTCTAAGCGTTTCTCTTACGTCACCGGAACTCTGACAAGTGCCCGAATTCCACTCTCTCTCTCTCTCTCTCTTTCTGTATTACTTTATTTATTCAACTTCTATGCCTGATCTATGCCTCAAGAGAACCCACAGCATTTTAATTCTATAGCCGAGATAAAGAAGACATTTCTTGTTGTTCATGTATGCTGACATTCAATAAAAGCAGAAGAGAGAAGACCGCCGAATATGATGACGAAACAGAAGCATGAGATATGATACACGTAGGAGTGATACAAAGAAAAGACTGAAAAGAAATCTGTTGCTGTTTGTTTTGTACGCCAACCCTACGACTTCGTTTCTTCCCAGTACATATACACATAGAAAGAAAAAAAAAAGTTTATTATAAAAAACATAATTTTTGAAAAAAAGTAGTTCACATGTTCTTGTAAAATATTTTTTTAAAATCTCAGTAATGAGTCTACAATTGGGTGAATTCTATTTAACACTACGATATTATAAGTTATAAATCTTCGCTACAACAAATTATTATGATTCAATAGATTCAGATTTCCTTTGAAAGTAGTATAATTCTACCTTTTTTTAAGAATCCACAATATCGTTGGTCCTAACCTGGCATCTCGGCTTCTGTCACTTTCCCACCGCCGTAATATAGCTCCCTTGTGCTTTTTCTATAAATATCTCCATGGTAATTGTTCTGATGAACTCACCTCCATGATACTTAGACGCTATGAATTTAAGCGCAGCGACAAAATCTCATCATTTTGCAACTGAAATGGTAAGATGTAACCATAACTTCTATGCTAACAGTTTATTTTCTTACACTTCTTGTTTGAGGAACTCTCTTCCGAATTCTTGCTTTCCAGTAAAGTTTGATCTTCGAAGATTTAAATGCAATGTCAATCGCTATCTTCTGTCTTTCATTTTTGTTCTTTAATACATACGATTAATAGAGAGCAGTTACGTTTTGGAAGCCATTTCTTGCCCTGTTTAACAACAGAATATAGGTAATTTTTTTAGACTAGATGCCCACTTGACATTATTAAACCGATCAGAGTTACTATTAAGATATGAGTAAATAGTTGTCATCAACATAGATACTGAGTTGAGAACTGATGACATCTGGAAGGTCGATTATGTAAATTAGAACCAAAGTCGGTTCAAGGACAGAGCCCCGAGCAACACCTGCATTATGCCAAACGATCTAGAAGAGTGGCCGTTCAAGGCAATCTTCATTTCGCGATTCGATAAGACGGAATCAGTTGAAAAAATCATTCAACTTGAGAAGATCGACAAGACAAACCCTGTCAATTGCCTTCGAGATATGCAAAGCAGCTGCCCGAGTCTCACCATTCTTTTTATGTATATATATATTATATATATATATATTATAAATTAACTGATTTAAAATATGTTTTTTCGCTACACTAATAATCATGTTTAAAAAATGGAAGCTAAAAGCTTCAAATTTAATTTTGTAATTAAATTAAAAACGTTAGTTCCATTTCATCCTCAAGCGAATTTTGGAGTAACTTATTTTTTTAAATTTACTGAGTTTTAAAGGCACAGAAAAATTCATAATCATTCAGACAAGGGGTTCTAGCGTGTTCATTTTTATTAACTTTTGTTTTATCAGTTATTAGTTACGTTCAAAAAAGGGGTTATGCTTAGGTAGGGTAGGGATGTATTTTACAACGAATTCTGACATCCGTTAAATGCATGTCGTCTGGGGTTTTTAAAAAATTTTATTGTTAACGGCAAAAAAATTCTTACGGCATTTTTTCTATTTGTATAGTTTTGGGGGGTGTTTAGGTTAGAATACGTTTTATTTAACTAGAATTTTAAAATATTTTCACTTTTAATTTTTAATGGACTATATTTCTTTTAAAACAAGTAAATGTGCTAGAATTACTTACAGTATATAAAATTATTTTCTCATATCAAATATAAGTATGTATATTTCCAGGTCACTTTTTTTTATTTAAATTTTATTTTTAAATATTTTTAAGGAAAATTTTTAACAATGACGGGAAAAAATAGCTAATTCATTTCTCTGATCCAGTAAACTTTTATTTTTTATAAACTTAGTAATATATTGTTTCTCATGTATATACAAAGTACATGGGTCATTTAATGACCTACATATTCTAGATTTTCTTATTAATTTCATTTTCAGTAGGTGATTTATTGGATTCTTTTAAGTGCTAGAAGTACTTTGAGAGAGATGTTTAGGTTAGAATATATTTTATTTAACTACAATTTTAAAAGATGTTTAGGTTAGAATTCGTTTTATTTAACTACAATTTTAAATTATTTTCTCTCATAATTTTAATAAATTTACACTGAGTACTATTTTGTAAAAATAAAAATATCAATAAGAACACCGGATTATATATCTTACTGTTCTTTCCTTCTATATATATATATATATATATATATATATATATATATATATATATATATATATATAAAAGAAAGAGGTTGTAGTGGTCCCAACGAGAGAAAAGTATGTATATTAAAAAGAAGAGAAGAGAGGTGCCGTAAACGTTTTTGGTTGTAATGTGGATTTTTTTAGAAAAAACATATGCTTTATTTTCCATAATTTTACTACACGTGTTTCTGGTCTCGCGACCGTCTTCAGGTAAAAGGTGGAGATTTCCACATATTATTAAAAATAATTAATTTTTTCCTTATGTTTTTCAATGTTAAATATTCTTGATATGAGACATTCTCTGTTTTTGTGTTAGTAATCTGAATGTCTTTCTTGAATTGTGTATATATATATATATATATATATATATATATATATACACACACACACAACTAGTCGAGGAATCTAAATGGAATAATAATAAAAAAAATCGAAAGAATATTAATCTACAACCCACTGTGTCTAAAGATTTTAATTTTTTTATTTTCAATATATATATATATATATATATATATATATATATATATATATATATATATATATATATATATACATACATATATACATACATAAATACGGAGAGAGAGAGAGAGAGAAACTAATTAAAACACCGGTTCTTGTACGATCACCGAAATTAAGCAAATCCTGCCTTTTACCTATCGAGATGGATGACAGCTTGGGAACATCAGATGCTACAAGCTTGGATGTGTGGGTGGTGTAACGGATAAATGAAAGTCAGAGAGCCGAGTTCTAATTCAGTCGGGTTCGTTATATTCACTTACACGCAAATACCATTGGGAAAGGTATGAATCCTCCTCTTCTCCCTATGGGTTAATTAGTAGGACGTGTATCAGTAAATCATTCTTATTTATAAAGTATTCTTACACTCTAAAAATATTTTCTGGCTTTATATAACCTGTAAAAAGGTTGATAAGCCGTAAAATACAAATCAATCAAATCACTCTAATGATTACGTGTAATTGTTCGTTTAGTTAGTTAAAAAATTTTCCTGCTTTATAAGCAGCGCGATGGAAATATTAAGACCCAATTTCGTCATCAGCAGTCACTATGACTGTGGATGCGAGGTGTTTGTAATGGATAGCGACTCGGAGTTAGAACTTGGAGAGCCGTGTTCGAGTTTCAGGCGAGTTCTTTACATTTACTTATGCGCAAATACTATTGGGAAAGATAGGAATCCGTATCTCTCCCTAACTCCCAGCTATGTGAAAATAGCAGGATTGACTGGGCCATATAGCAGCTTGGTTGTCAGCCAGTCTGGGAAAACACCGGGTAAATATACCAGTCTAGGAAAAGCTAGACAAAAGACTGAATTCGAAACAGCGTGGAGAGTGTTGTGCTCCGTCAGACTTTATTGTCCAAGACACATCACTGCTGCTATGCGGCGCCCTTATGTAACTAAATGGTTACAAGTCTCTAGAATTTGATATCCTGGCGCAAATAACTGAAAAAAAAACTTGAAATCATTGTTAGTTTTGTCCAGACTTGAACGACAATAAACTTAATATTATCTTCGATTCTTTTTTTTTTTTATCCCGAAATTGATTTTATTGTGACATCACCCCGATTTCCCTGTTCTCTAATCTCATCACCTCTGAATTCGGATCGACTTCCTCCATCTTCAGTGATGTCCGATGTTGTAGGTAAGGAATTAAATGAAAGTCCGGACGTCGCTGGCATTGATGTCGGTGTCTATTCGTGTCTTTTATTGATCTGTAAAGAATGAACGACGAGCTGAGGAAAAAAAAAAAAGTAAAAAGAATTAAGCGGGAGAAGAAAGAATAAGATTCATTTTTATAAAAAAAAAAAGAAACAAAGAAAAAGATAATGAATGAAAAGAAAGAAAAAGAAGAAAACGTATGAGGAGGAGAAAACAAGAAAACTTAAAAGTTATTCTTTTTGTTTTTTTGTTTTTTTTTCTTTTTCTAAGAAAATGGGGAAGAGCTCCAAATAGAGATGGTTAATGAATGGGATCAGGATTATCTGTCGCTATGGTGACAGCTAAATTTAGCCAGGCGTAAAATGCTCTCTGTCCAGACACGATTTTCAAAATACATGTATAAATTACTATATGAGCAGATTTATAAATTGATATATTAGACACACACACACACGCATACATATACATACACACACACACACACACACACACACATATATATATATATATATGTATATACATACATACACATTCACAAGCACATATATATATGTATACACACACATGCATACATATATATATATATGTATGTGTGTGTACACGCACATTCTTATTACAGAGTAAATAATTAAGACAATAAAATCCAAAATCACCTCATATGGGGAATAATCTTATTTCAACCGACGAGATTCGTCAGTCTTATTCAACCCTGGTATAGACTGAGTTCGTGTCGGAATTAAAAATTTAATTGTGAAGGCTACAAAAAAAAAAGAACGGTTGAAAAACTAAAACAAAATTTATCTATTTCAATGTTTCAGTCAAACGAAAGGCACGAGGCAGTTGTTACAAGAGGCTGGAAGGTATTTGTCTAAACGGGAAGAGGTTTTATAATATTAAACCCGGATTTTAACCTTGGGACATTAAATTGAGGCTATATGATGAATGAAACGTTAATTTGAAACTAAGAGAGGACTAAAAAGGGTTTAAAACCTTAAATAATATAGATAAAGTTATGTTTAAAAATACAAGATCATACTTAAAAGTACTATTCTAAAGACAAGCTATATTTTAAAATAAGATATATTTAAATAAGTAATATTAAAAATAAGGCATATTTAAATAATTTATATTAAAATTAAGTAAAATTATATTTAAAAATAAAGTATATTTAATATAAAATCAACAGGTTATATTAAACAATAAAAAATATTTTTAGAAATAAAAATATAATCAGAAAAATAAATTACGCATTTAAAAATACAAATATAATTGAATAAATAAATTAAATAAAATAAATTTTAACTTTAAAGATAAGTTAAATCAAAAACAAGTTATAATTAAAAATATAAAGTTATACTTAAAAATATTAAGTTATATTTTTTTAAAAAAACCCTGATATATATAGATAAGGTGTAAGTGAGAAAAGGAAAGAGAGTTCTTAGAACAGGGAACAATTATGAGATATAATTAATAGGGCATAAAAATGGATATATAGAAATTAGAATTAGTTATACATTCGACATTTCAAGAGTTAGAGAAATATAGTAGCTAATAAAGTAAGCTATATTGTGGAAATTTGAATTTGTTTTTACGTCGACATTTTAATACTAATTCATTTCTTTTGATTCAATAGTTGGCTATGATTATTGTATTTTATTATTCTAATTTTGTCTTCTAAACATAAGGTACACCAATCTCTAAGAAAAATAAATTATCTTATCTAACCCCTATAACACTGAAATATCTAAAATGAAATGTAGACACAGAAATAAAAAGAAAAAGAAAATTTATATGGTTCACCACACCTCTTCTGTAAACTGTCAAATATTGATATCGGATAGTATTTCTAAAGTTAATAAATAAACACGGTTGAAATAACCCTTATTCCCCATATAAGATGATTTTGGATTTTATTATTTATGATATATATATATATATATATATATATATATATATATATATATATATATTGTGTGTGTGAGTGAGGAAACAAAAAGCATTTCTTACCACTTTAAGCCGAGCGTGTCGCCATATTACTTACCAGAGCGAAACCGTTACTGCGTTTACTTCCTTTTTTATGGAAGAGCATAGATTGCTGGTGAACCGGAAATTATCCGTGAGTGGGCTATAAAATACGAAGAGGATTCTCAATATGTGATTAAAAATGAGGAAAGTTGTAGCTGACGGATGGCCCACGAGTCGATACCCGATAAGAATAGGCTGGGTCACCGTAGAAAGCGGGTATGATGTTGAAAGACCCGAAAACACTAATGACAGTCAGTTATGTGGCATGTGTGATACACTTAAGCGTTCATGTATCTTTCGATACATGACTGACGAGGCTGATTTTTTTCCCACTGTAGGTTTCTTTCTGCGGTAGACCAGCTGCCATCCAAGGATATAGAACCCGTTCTGTCTGCTATTTACCCATAGCTGGGGGAGAACAGGATTAATACCTTTCTCAAGGGTATTAGCACATAAGTTTGTTCATTACTTCGTTGTTGATATTATAAAGATTACAATTTCATTTCCAACCTCCATTTTGGTTATTCCTTATTCAGTAACCTTTTCTAGGTTACAATAAAGATCTGTCTTTATTCTTCGTTTCTTTTTCTTCTAGACTGGTTGACAATCACGACTAGAAAGTTAAAATTTATTTGCTATTTAACCCATACATAGGGGATAAAATGGTTTCATACCCTTTCCCAAGGGCATTAGAGAGAAAGTGAACGTAACGTACTCGGCTGGAATTTAGCGATCCCACTTTCTCTGCTGATAACCACTACGCTACGAGAACGTCTGTATTTCTGTAAAATTTGGGTAAATTTATGACTATCGAAAAACAAACGGTATATACATCAGTTTTAATATTAAG
>OZ010592.1:21083849-21101349 GCA_963932145.1 Acanthosepion lycidas
TTCTCGTTTTCGTTATTTTCATACTAAGTCAAAAAATAATTTTTGCGGTAGTTATTGGTATTAGGTTGATTTTTTTTTCTCTTTGTGTGTGTGTGTGTGTTTGTGTACGTGTTGACGTGTATGTATGGCCGTATGTGTCGAATATCGCGATTATTTCTCCTTTTTATTATTTTCTTCTCTCACTCTATTCTTTTCCCTTCTTTTTTTTTCTCTCTTTCCTCTTTGAGTGTCAGCGATAATGTTACGCATATATATATAAAGACCGGTAGAAGTAAATAGTGAAAAATGAGCGAATGAAATGAGGATGAAGATATAAACACAGACCAAGACGTAAGTCAACAGACAGATAAACTAAATAGACTGATAGCTTTTGGAATTTCATAGAAAAGGCCGTTGAAAATAGTAACAGTTAAAAGTCAGAAAGATCAGAAACTAAAACGATTGGTAAAAATAAAAACGTGAAAAGAGACAAGATATAAATAAAAATGAAAAGAATAAATGATTAGATATCGTGAGAAAAGCATACATCTCTGATAAACATCAATCAAATAAATTGAAAATCAAATAATGGACTCGAAATAAAGGCAAATAAAGTGTTATGATGTTGATTTGGGGTTAGTAGAGACAAACGCCAAATAACACGTAACAATAAAAAAGGGTTTTAATAGGTTGGTACAAAGGTACAGAAATCGCCTGAGTAGTCAATAACTAGCTCAGCTAAGAACTTCTCTGTCTCTCGGTCTGGTATTTATCAATCCACCCACGAGGACCGAATGTGGAACAAGGCCGGTTTAATGTGGGTATCCCCGAGCCCGTAGGCTCGGCCAAAAATATGGCCTTTCTGAACCCGCCTAGACGGGTTCAGGCCTTGTCATCCTCCCCGGACGAAAACCTTGCCCTTCGGCAAAGCCTCGTCCGGGTTCCCCTCTGCTAATGCAGAGAGTTCGACAGCCGCCGAGAATCTGTCTATCGGTCTGGTATTTATCAATCCACCCACGAGGATCGAATGTGGCACAAGGCCGGTTTAATGTGGGTATCTCCGAGCCCGTAGGCTCTGCCAAAAATATGGCCTTTCTGAACCCGCCTAGACGGGTTCAGGCCCTGTCAACCTCCCCGGAGGAAACCTTGCCCTTCGGCAAAGCCTCGTCCGTGTTCCCCTCTGCTAACGCAGAGAGTTCGACAGTCACCGAGAGTCTGTCTCTCGGTCTTCCCTCATGTCAACTGTCATGCCACAATTCTTTGTTCACAGACGCAGACAAGTTCATCTTCAAGAGGGGTGGTAGGTTTCCGACACAACATAAAGAAAGTAGGAGAAATTATAAAAATCAGTTGAAAAATGAGAAATAACAATGATTCTATACGGATTTGGAGACCAAATCTACTTTGTTTTGTACAAATACTCTGACAGGTCCTATCCTACCAACGCAGGTCAGGATGGACATGAGGTCACCATCAAAACCTCCTGTTCAGAGGCATTCCTGTTAGATGTATTTTTGATTTTTTTTTTTTTTTTGTTTTTTTTGCTTTATCAACCTGAATGGTTTATTTAATGCCGAACAGAATTTCTATTGTTGGTAATATTTTTCGAAAAATGTGTTACTGGTAATATTTTGTTTTTCAAAAAATGAATTGCTGGTAATATTTTTTTTCAAAAATGTATTGCTAGTAATTATTTTCTTTTTTAAAAAGATACTGCTGGTAATTTTCCCAAAAAAGTATTGCTGATATTAAAACCTATTTTTATACTTTCATAGTGTATTGACCCATTTTGTGTGGGGGGTAACTATTTGCACAGAGCTGGGACCCTGACAGATGCTACCACCTCGAGTCAGAGTGTACCTGGGAACACCAGCAAAATTTCCAGTTCAGAGGCCTTGATGTTGGATGTATTAGGTTGGTGCAAAAATAATGACGTAATAATCTCGTTTTTTTACGTTAAAAAATACGTCAAAAAACGACATTATTACGTCATTATTTTTTCACCAACCTAATAGTTTTGGCTTTTGTTTTAGAGCATATCAACCTCAATCGGTTACTTAATACCGAGTAGAATTTCTATTGCTGGTATTTTTTTCCAAAAAGTCTTGTTGGTAATATTTTTCCAAAAATGTATTACTGGTAATATTTTTTTCAAAAATGTATTGCTACTAAAATTTTTCTTTTTCAAAAACATACTGCTGGTAATAATTATTCAAAAAAAAATTATTGCTGGTATTAAAACCTATTTTTATATTTTCATTATGTTTTGACCCCTTTTTGTGGGGAGGTAACTATTTGCACATAGCTGGGACCATGACAGAAGGACCTGAGAACTCTAGGAAAACCTCCTGTTCAGAGGACTTGCTGTTGGATGTAGTTTATCGTTTTACCCAGGACGCCCCGATCTAGTCATCGTAAACAAAGACGTGAGCTGTCTAATATAGAATGTCACTTTTTCATTGGAATATTAATTGAAGTCGGAAGAAAAGGGAAAAGAAGAATTTCTTTTTGCTCCCTGATTTTCAGGGAGCAAAAAGAAATTATGAAGATGATATTTGTAGGCAATGTAACTGAAACGCTTGAAATGTGATGTAATGAATATGCATACACCTGGGTCCCCACCAACAGTAATATGATTGGCTGGTGTCATAAATACAGACTGATGTGGAGGTACAGAACGACACCTATTGGCTACACCTATAGTCTTCGCCTATTGCCTACCCCTACGACGACGACCAGTCCATTATGGTTACCTGCTAGACTGCCCTACTCGGTTACAGTAGTCCAAAATCACTTTGCTACTTCAAACAAATATATCCATTTTCGGACATATCAAAATCTTCTGTAGGGCCGTTGAAAAATGTGGAGCAACTGAGACTATTCAGAAAACAGATAACTCAAATCGACAAAAATATGAAAGAATTTCCTGGAGACGTAAGAAAATTTACTGTTACTTGTTATCCACAAAAGTCACCAGATAACAGCGAAAAATCAAATATGATAAAGATACCGAAAAATTAACACTGATAAATACGACACCAACAAATAGTATGCAATCACAGGCCTATAACATGCCTACCTTTAATGAAAACAATATTTGGAAGAAATATGTTAAGTGCATCATTATTCATGTATCTTTCGATACATGACTGACGAGGCAGATTTTTTCCCGCAGTAGGTTGCTAATTCTTTCTGCGGTAGACTGGTTGCCGACCAAGGCTAAAGAACTCAGTCTATTCTGCTATTGAGCCCACACATGGAGTTGAGAAGAGATGAATTCATACCTTCCCCAAGAGTATTCGTGCGTACTCGACTGGAATTCGAACTCGGCTCTTCGACTCCTCACTCCGAGCCCATATCCATTACCCCACAACGCATGTATTAGAGAATCATAAACTAACCAAATAGAAGAGAAGATTCCAACAATTTGTCAAAGTGATCAGCTTAACTTATTTATTGGTCAAAGCTTGTGAAATAGATAAAAGCAAAGAATAATTTTATAAATTATTTGGGTAGACAAGAATAAAACCTGAGTCGTCGCACTCACCTCACAAATTAGATCCTTCACTGATTAAAAGTACAGAAAATAGGATCAAAATTGTATCCAAACGAGGACCTGGAAGGTTGAGCAAACTGACCGATTTATCGATATTTTTCATGGCTTATCAACCTTTTGTGAGTTATTTCAAACCGAAACATATTTTGAACTCTAAGAATAATTATATTTCTTTGTGTGTGAATATTACATTAAAATTTATTTGAGAATAATACTGATGCTTCCATATACAGATACTGTTATTTAATCCATGTGTGAGGGAGATATATCGGAAGAACCAGCAATAGTCAAAGCATGAACGAATGGTAGACTTATAAATATGTAAGATAAATTCGGGCGAGCAAAATTGTCTAGCAGGATAGTGCGAGCCAACTTTTCTAGCAGCGGCCCTAGCTACTGATTCAATATAATCTTTCCACGTCATGCCAGCAAGAAACGTTAGCCAGAGAAGACGCGATGAGTCACTCTGCTGGAGATTCGCATCAGCCATGCTGATGGAAGGTGATATGTCCCAGAAAGGAATATATTTGATCGAAGTAGCTAAGTGGTTTGGCTACTGTAACCAAGTAGTACGCGGTAGCAGTAATCGACTGGTACCCGTCGTAGTCGCAGGTAATAGGTGGAGACCAATAAGATAGCCAATGACGTAGTCCAATGGGCGTCGTCATAGACTTAAACTCTGTCGTACCTACACGTCCGTCTGTATTTATGACGGACACCAGCCAATCATATTCCAGTGAGGAGTAACTTAGGTGTATGCATATTCCATTATATCAGAAGGCAAAAAGGGTTCTTTCGGGTAATAGCAGTTTCGTTTTGAAGAATACAATTTACAAAATTTACAAGCTATTCCTTGCCCCAGTCAACAACAGAATGTAAGTTATTTTTTAGAACAGCTGCCAATATGAACTTTTCGAACTGATCAGACTTACTATTAAGACAGGAGTAAATCGTTGTGTCACCTGCATAGATACCGAGATGAGAACTAATGACATCAGGAAGGTCATCACATGAATGTAACGAACCCGAATGGAAGAGAGTTCCACAAGCGAGAGGTGCGAGAGAAGAAACCATTAGAATAGAACTTACACCTTGCAGTTTTAATTGTAAAATGGTGACAGCTAGTTGTCAACGTTTAAGTTCATTAATTCGAAGTATCAATTCGGAAAGCTCATCACAACAATTGCATGAAAATATTTATAGAAAAAGCACAGAAAAATGACTGAAGCCGAGATGGAAGGTCAGATCTGATAACATTGCAGATTCTTCTTTGGGGTCTGTCAAGAATCTCTAGATACTACATATCAGCAGCACCAGACCAGGTATGGCAACAATATTCACAGCACGAGAGAAAAAAAAGCCTTATGAACTTGCCAGACAGATTCGGGTAATGTTTCACACGACTGATTTGTTTATAAAAAAACGCATACGAATAACTAAAACAATTATTCTTCTATTTAATCCATAAGTGAAGTGGGGGAAGCAATGAGTTCCTGCCTTCTCCAAAGGTAATAGTACGATTTTTGATTGGATGTGTTTTTTGGGGGTTTTTTTTGTTTTTGTTTTTTTACGGCTTATCTACCTTTTGTGGATTATTTTAACCCTTTGAGGCCTAACCACCGCTTTACCGGTAACAGAGAAAAATTACATAATGCCCAGTCACCGGTTGAACGGTGGTTAAACACTTGAAATTATCTTTATATCTACGGTGAAACATTACATACCAATTATTTTCGAATCTTGACTCAGAAGCTCATGCAGAAAGGTTAAAATTGATCAGGAACGCAAGGTTCAAAGGTTAAAAGACAACCATGTAAAAAAAAATTAACAACAAACCGCATGAAAATGGCTAAAGAAGTATCCGAAATCGCTTTAATAAGAATTGACATTTTTTTTTTAAACAGAAGGACGCCAAATCGTATTCTAGTCACATTCTTTTCGCTGGGAACGCAATAAACACTACTACCATTCAATCAGCATCACACAACACCTTCTTAAAACTTTGAGCCCTGACCACCGCTTTACTGGTGGTAGAGAAAAATGACATAATGCCCATCTACCGGTTGAACGGTGGGTAAACACTTGTAACTATTTTTATATCTACGGTTAAACATTACCAATTATTTGCGAATTTCGACTCAGAAGCTCAGGCAGAAGGGGGTAAAATTGTTTAGGAACGCAGGGCTCAAATGGTTAAGAAGAAACATATTTTAGATTATAAAAATATATATTGTTTTTTGTTTTTACGTGTGAATATTGAGTTAATTTTTGGGAGATAACAATGATAAAAAAGAAGAAAAATTGTTTACAATGAATAAAGTTTGTATTTGTTTTGGGTTTGTTTTTTTTTGTTGTTGTTGTTGTTGTTTATGCATATGTTTTATAGAAGAGCAAACAAAGATCATATCTGCGTGAAGGCCAGTATGTCCGATTAAGTGTTAAACAGGCCCCATTCAGGGGCTTATAATTTCAAATATCGGTTTCTCACCTTCGCCTTTTCTCTCACCTCTCCTGCTGAGGTCTGCTTTCAAATGACTGTAGCGTTGACAGCTTCATCCACTTTAAAGACGGCTCGTAGCTTTTTCTGCTTCCTCTTCCGCTGAGCTTCGGCGTCAGTGCAGCGTCCTTCATTTTCTCAGAGCCGGAATGTCACGTGATGCTTCCGACACACGTCTGCACTTTGATACCTTTTGCAAGTAAGATATATAAAAAAAAAAAGAGAATAAATAATTATATAGAGAAATGACTTTCATTTTAAACAGATTTATATCAATAAGGGAATTTTTAAGAATTGAAACCGATAATCAATGACAATAATATCTTAGATAGATAGATAGATAGATAGATAGATAGATAGATAGATAGATAAACAGACAGTAAGACATGGAGTCTTTTGGAGTTAATACTGTAGATTAGGGAAATGGCAGACTAATATAAGATCAATTTAGACTATTTACATAATTCTGTCTTCTTATGTATTGCCATATTCACAACGTTTCGGCCGTTGTACGCCCCGGCCTTCTTCAGGTGATATACGTTGGAGATATAGACAGATAATATACGATCATACTGAAAACCAATTCGTCCCTGTAATAGGTTCGATTCGTACTAAAAGCTAGACTACTGTAGACAAGTTATGGCTTTCTCTTGGCGCAACCCTGGAGTAAAACCTTATTTTGCCGTTACATCACTCGTAAATTCGATCCTCAGCAGGTGAGATTTTTAAAGCTGTGTATCCTTTCAGGGTGCGGGTGATAATGGTTCGGCAGGATTTCCTGTCTTTTATAACTTTATATATTACAAGTAATTTTTACTAATTTTTTTATTGCTATATACAGTAGCGTCCAAAACTAAGGGACAAAATTTTAAAACCTAATATTTGTTAGAAATAACAACTGTGAAAAGCTGTTTTAAGGATAAAAATTACTTAACCCTAGAACACTAACCATGGGTACCCATAGTACCCAGCGGAAATTTTCCTCTTTTTAATTACAATTTTCAGTACCTGATTTTCTTACCTAAATAATGTTTTTCAGTTCTTATTAACGTTAACTTAAAGTACAAAGTTTGAAGTGCCTGTATGTAAAATATTTCAAATAAAGATTTATATTTAATATTTTTTTTTTATATCTTCAAAATCGGGTATGATATACCCATGGTTAATAGTGGTGTAACTTTAATTGATGGTTAGTGTTCTAGGGTTAATATATACAGTAGCGTCCAAAACTAAGAAAAAATAAGAAAAATAATTATAACAATTATTTATTTATTTTCAAATTTGGAACGTCCAAATGTAAGGGACAAAATTGAGAAAAACAATGTAAACAGCAAAAAAACAATAAAAATACATGTACAATCAATATTTAGTAAATGAGCCCTTGCTCTCAATGACAGCTGCACATCTTCGACTACAAGAACGAATCAGTTCTTGACAATCCTCGATACTAATTTTAGACCATTCTTCTTGAAGCTT
Source organism: Acanthosepion lycidas (assembly GCA_963932145.1). Taxonomy (NCBI): domain Eukaryota; kingdom Metazoa; phylum Mollusca; class Cephalopoda; order Sepiida; family Sepiidae; genus Acanthosepion; species Acanthosepion lycidas. The sequence goes on from OZ010592.1 coordinate 21,091,358, forward strand.
CACCCACAAATCCTCCGTGTTAGTGGGATTTCTTTCCATAACTTTCACTCCTATTTCTATTGGATTTAAGTCAGGACTTTGCGGTGGCCAATCCATAATTTCCAAATCTTGCTCGCTAAGGTAACTCATTACCACCTTTGCCTTGTGACATGGGGCATTATCTTGCATAAAGGTAGCCCTATCGAAACCTGAATTCTGTATGATTGGCACAACATGATCTTGAACAATGTTTTTATAGATCTGCGCGTTTACACGAGTTTGTAACCGGACAAGAGGCATTGTACCTTGACTAGAAAACATTCCAAATACCATGACGCTTCCGCCCCCAAACTTGACAGTTTTCTTAGTACACTTTGCACTTAATCTTTCACCAATACGTCTCTTTACATTGTTTTTTCCATCATTTTCAAATAAATTAAACTTGCTTTCATCACTGAAAAATACTTTTGCCCTATTTTCATATGTCCAAATTACATACCTGTTTGCAAACTCTAATCTCTTCTTCTTATTCTTCGAACTAACAAGTGGTTTCTTCCCTGGGGTTCCATTAAACAGCCCTATTTCTTGCAGTCGTCTACAAACAGTCTGTCTTGACACATTAACACATGAGGTACTATTCATAACCCTTTTAATTTCTGTGCAAGACTTAAAACGGTCCTTTAATGACATACGCTGCATTATTCGATCTTCTCTTGCCGAAGTTTTGCGTGGTCTGCCGGTTTTAAAAGCACTATTTTGCCAGTATCATTGTAGGATTTAACAACCCTGCCTACAACACTCTTGGAACGTTTCACTTTCTCTGAAATCTCTCTAATGGCGTGCTTTTCCTTGTGTAGCTTCACAATAGCTTGTCTCACAGAGTAATCAAGTTTTTGGCGTTTCGCCATGGTGCCGGCTGATGAAACGTTTACAAATGACTAAGTAAGACTTATTCTTTAGAGGAAATCAAAAAATTTGAATATAGCATACTGTTTACATAGTTTTTCTCAATTTTCTCCCTTACTTTTGGACGATCTTATTTTGAAAATAAAAAAATAATTGTTATAATTCTTTTTCTATCCTTTGCAAATGATTCAAATTTTAGTATGTTATTATGGATGATAACGACTACCAGTTGTCAAAATTTCAGCTTTTCACAGTTGTTATTTCTAACAAATATTAGGTTTTAAAATGCTGTCCCTTAGTTTTGGACGCTACTGTATATATTAACCCTAGAACACTAACCATCAATTAAAGTTACACCACTATTAACCATGGGTATATCATACCCGATTTTGAAGATATAAAAAAAAAAATATTAAATATAAATCTTTATTTGAAATATTTTACATACAGGCACTTTAAACTTTGTACTTTAAGTTAACGTTAATAAGAACTGAAAAACATTATTTAGGTAAGAAAATCAGGTACTGAAAATTGTAATTAAAAAGAGGAAAATTTCCGCTGGGTACTATGGGTACCCATGGTTAGTGTTCTAGGGTTAAGTAATTTTTATCCTTTAAACATGCTTTTTTTACCACTATTCTGCCAACCATTCAGACAAAATCGTTTAGATTATTCTTGTCGAAAGTGCTTGGAATAAAATCAATATGCATAAACATGGTTATTTTCTTTCTTTCTTTAATAACGATACTAAGAAACTTGTCCGTAATTAAGAGCGGATTCTACTAAAAATAAGTAGACAAAACATTTATTGAGACACATGTCTTTATATATATATATATATATATATATATATATATATATATATATATATATAAAGACATATACTCTTAAGGTGTGCTATATTTATGGGATAAAGTGCTCAATATCATAGATAGAGCGTGTGTAAATATAAAAGTGAACATAGAAGTCAACACTTAGAGGCAACAGGCTGTTTCATGCTAGACGTAATCGTGGCCTGACGATTGCGTCTAGCATGAAACAGCCTGTCGCCTCTAAGTGTTGACTTCAATGTTCAATTTTATATTTATATATATATATGTGTGCGTGTGTGTAGTGTGTGTGTGTGTGAATGGGAGGAAGGGTAAATAAGTAGCCACAACTAAAATAAATTTATTATTAAAACCAAAAAATAGGTGTAAATAAGCTCCTAGTGAGCGTAAAACAAAAACGAATTGCTCACGACCCACCCATAAGGCACAGAGAACGAAGGAATTTCTACTTTTACCTACACAAAATCAGTCGATGAAGCTTGATGTAAACCGCTTCTAAAAACCGTAAATGTTTTCACCGACCGAGCCCTGTGCAGCGCCCTGGACGCTTCGTCAAAATATTCGGATCGCAACCCGGTTACCGTGTATGGAAACGGCTAATATTAGTATTACTATTGTCATGCCGTAACTACTGCATGGAATGTGGTTGCGATTTGAGCCAGTGTCGCTTGCCTGTTACCGCAGACAATTCTAACCAGATATCTCTGTTCATAATCATTAAAAACCTGTTTTTGGCCATTGCTGTTGTCCACGATAAAGTCCTTTGATCGTGCCTGCCATGTCCCTCTTTGGTAACGCTGTTAAATATATTACAAGTGTAAAATGATACTTTTAAAGAAGACTCAAAATTTCAATCGATACATTTGATGCACATCATTCGTTTTCAGCTCATCCTCCTAGAGTCACTTTATATTGATGCCTTCTTTTCTCCAGCTATTGTTACTAATTTAATTAAAGTCCGTAGTCCTGGGTATGACGATAAACTACACCGGGCGGCAAGGCCTCTGATCAAGAGATTGGAGGTTTTGAGAAGCGTGGAACCACCTCTTAATTGCTGTTGTTTACAGGTCCACCCTGACCAGAAAATTTAGATTTCGGCATTAAATAACCCCTAGTGTCCCTCCAACAAAAACAATATGAAATTATAAAAATACGTTTTAATAGTAAAAATACCAGTAATATATTTTTATATAAAAAGACCAACAACACATACAGTAAAATGACCAACAGTACATTTTATCTGTTGTTGAAGGCATACAATTGCGTTTAAAATATATTTAGTTGAAATCATAAAATTGTGTTCAAAATATTTTGATTTCGACATTAAATAACCCATAGAGTTTGATATGCCATTAAACAAAATCAATCAAGCAACAATACATATTTACAGTAAAATGACCAACAATACATTTTATCTGTAGTGGTAGGCATACAATTGCGTTGAAAATATATTTAGTTGAACCCATAAAATTGTGTTCGAAATACTTAGATTTCGGCATTAAATAACCCATAGTGGTTGAGATGACGCTAAACAAAATCAACCAACCAATTAAAATTCGTATTTTCCTGGCTGCAGATAAAAAACTTAGAAATGTTCAAATATATTTCGGTAAATATTTCAATTTCTAAAATTATAGTTTAGATATATAGAAGAGAAAATAAGGCATCATTTTAAACTGACGCCAGAAGGATACTTCGGGTGTTTATTTTAAAAACTTCATTGCATTCTGTATTCAGCATTGAAATTGGTTTGAGATTCTAGGAATGTCTTTCATCAGTCAAAAGAAATTTAAATAATACAGTTAAGCCTGTCCCACCTGTTTCCCTTGGTCTAAATACATAATAAGCGTTATCTTTGAGAGACGAAATCATTGGCAATATTGAAAATAAAACCGTTTGATTTATTAGTAAACAGGAGAAAAGAGTAAAGCAATATTTGAGAGAGAAAAAATCTGTAGAGGTGACAAAGAAATCTATGGAACAGTAAAAGTAAAATATTTCGATTGCCGACATTCGCTTGGCAATATCGATTAATAATGAAAATAAAAGAATTTGAAGCGACAGACATCGCTTCCCAGTAAGAAATAAAGAAAATATGACGTCATGATAGGATTGGTTATTTTGATTGTTTTTTGTAATTTCATACACGATCCCACTTCTAATTGTCCTTCTCCTTGGGTTAATGTTCTACATTTTTTTTCTCTTGTCTTCCCACGATCTCTCTCTCTCTCTCTCTCTCTCTCTCTCTCTCTCTCTCTCTCTCTCTCTTCATCATTTAGCATTTTTCATCTCTTTTTCACTTCCTCTAATGTCGTCTCTTTTTCTTTCTCTATATCCTTTCGTTCGATCTTTCTTATTCTCTCTTGAAGCGAATTGTCTCTGTCACTTGTATTCTCTCCATTCTTCTCTACTAGACTATACATTCTTCAAACCTTTCAACTGTTCTGTTTTGCAGTTTTGCCTATCAAACCAAGTTTTTATTTCTCCCTTCCTTTTGCCTTCTCTTCCCCTACTTTCTCTCTCTCTCTCTCTCTCTCTCTCTCTCTCTCTCTCTCTCTCTCTCTCTCTCTCTCCCCACACACACACATACAAACACTCACAAACGCACAAGTCTACTCAGACTTTCTTCTTTTCACTTTTTTACAGTTATCCTCAATCCAGCTTTGGAAGTGTGTTCCTAAATTGCTTGAAATTTTCTAGACCATTTTTTTCGACTCTCCATCTTTCCCTCTGTCTCTTGCTCTCTTTCTTTGTCGCTCTCTGTTTTCTCTCTCTCTCTCTCTCTCTCTCTCTCTCACACACACACACACACACTTTATTTCGCACTCACTCTTGATCTGTTCTCTCTTTCATTCAACGATCTGGCCAATTTCTGTCTGTCTGATCTCTCTTCATGATCTGTTCTCTTTCTTGCTTATATTTTTCGCTTTATCACTCACTGTCTCTTTCCGTTTGTTCTCACTTTCTCCGTCAATTATTTTGCTTTCTTTCTCGCTCTGCCCTCTCTCTTTCTCTATCTTTTTCTATCTATGTCCATCACTCACAGCCTTTACTCCCTATATATCTCAGTCAGTTCCTCTCACTGATTCGTTCCTCTGTCTCCCTCTCATTCTTTCTTTCTCTATCTTTTTCTCTCTGTTTCTCAGTTTGATCTCTCTGTCTCTGTCTCTGTCTCTCTCTCTGTCTCTCTCTCTCTCTCTCTTTCTTTCTCTGTCTATTTCTCAGTCTGTTTTCCTCTCACTTTGATTCGGTTCTCTCTATCTATCTATCTATCTATCTATCTATCTATCTATCCCAGTGTTTTTCTCCCTCTCTCATTCTCTGTTTTATTTCTCTCGGTCTGCTCTCTCTCTCTCTCTCTCTTATTTCTCAGTCTGTTTTTCTCCCTTTCTCATTACCAGGTTTTTATCTTCCTCGATCAGATTCTCTCTCTCTCTCTCTCTCTCTCTCTCTCTCTCTCTCTCTCTCTCTCTCTCTCTCTCTCTTTCTCAGCTCTACACCATTTGACATCATTTTATTCTCTTTCTTTGTTTGGGTTTATATCTCCAATTCTTTTCCATTTATTTTTAAAATTGATATCTAGTGACCGCAGACTGAAATGAACCTCGACTGTAATTCCGCAAGAAATAGCCTCAAACTAAACTGTGAACATATTGACTGTTTGACAGAAATATTGACTGTTTGACAGAAATATTGACTGTTTGACAAAAATATTACAAGAAATGCACAATACATAACTTAATTATTTTTGTGTGAAATTGTATTTTAGTGACGAGATCTTCCGCACAATATTTTGCTTTTATATATGCGTGTGACAGGAAAATGTCACGTAGCTGTTTATTTCGAACAACTCCATCCCTAATTACAGATGACACTAACGTCATCGTGTTTCATCGCTTTCTAATTGTCACTTACTCCTTTTATATTTATTTATCTGTTAGCCATATATACAACAGCATCACTGATATTGGGATGTGGTGGCGCAAAACTCACAGAAAAAACAATTAAACATTTTTTTATTATTTATAATACATAGTGATCGGAAACATAGCCCCCACCCCAAAAAAAAACAACACGAGATGACACTGCGTTGTAGAAGACTTCAGATCCAGAGAAAGAAATCATGCTTTCCGGGGAGCAAAATGATCTTAATTCTATATGATATTCTATTATTTTTATTTTTTACTAATTGTTTACCTAATATAAGGCTCAAGAGCTAATCAAGATAGAAGATTACTGAATGATGTTGTTGTATGAACGTAAGAGAAAGAGTTAAGGCGTACATATTATAAGGATATGTAGAAAAAATGATGAGTGATCCTAGTCTTGAAAAGCTTAAGATTGTAACAATCGGAAAGCATCCTCTCGGGAGTTTGCTTCGACAAAATAGCTGTTCTTCGGTAGAAACTATCCAAATGGAACTCCCTACTTACTAATGGAATACGAATGCCCGTCTTTTGTTCTTGTTGTCGTCTAGTGTTGTTTTATTTTTGTTTGCTTTTATTTTATTTTGTTTTTTGTTTTTGTTTCTTTTTAATTATTTTACCTCAAGTAAGACAATAGAATCACAAAAACGCAAGGTGTTACTGGATGTGAAAGACTATGAGAAAAATCTTTATTAAGGATAAAGAAGAATAGAAGAACAGGAATTAAGAAGATGACGATTGACATTGAATTTAAATTTTTGAAGATCAAAGTTGTCTGGAAAGCAAGAAGCTAGAAGAGAGTTCCACAAGCGAGAAGTGTAAGAGAAATAACGGTTATCATAGAACATACGGTTGCATCAAGCTATTTTAAGTATAAAATGAGGAGGCCTCGCCGTCATTCTAGAACAGCGATTAAATTCGCCATGTTCAAGTAGCAAAGATGAACATTTACCATGAAAATATTTATAGAAAGGGCACAGGGAAACCACGCTATGTCGATGAGGAAGCGACCGAAGCCGAGATGTCAGGACAGGATCGATAAAATAGCAGATTCTTCTTTTGATTTTATCAAGAATCTACAAATATCAAGCAGAAGCACTGAGGTGTGACAGTTGTGTTTTTTATGTCTTTAGTTTTTTTTATTATTATTTTTCTTGTTGTTGTTGTTTTTTTGTTTTTTATCCGGTGACCCATCAAGGTCGTAGGGGCACCATATGTACTGCAGCTGCCGTAGAAATGGCGTTTCTTGGCCAAGATAACCTGACGGAGCCCATCCCTCTCCATCCCGGTTTCTAATTCAGAGTATTTGCTTGTACTAGACCGGTTGCCACCCAAGGCTATAGAACCCAGTCTGTCCTGCTATTACCCATAGCCGGGGTCTATTAACACGTAAGTGAATGTTTTTAGCTTTAACTAAATTTCCAGGCAACAATATTCATGAGAGAATTTCGAACAGTGCTCCTCCATGTATCAAATTGTTTTGTTTAAAATTTGTAAAGTTTGCCAAATCAAAAGCTTGATGAAGATTGGGGGTTTCAGCGATAAAAAGGTTGTCATAAAGATGAGAATATTGATATCGAAGACGCATTGTATTTATAATAGTAAGAAAATCTCATATCAGTAATTCAAACGGGAATCTTATCCCAATAACAACTTTTACGGTTTAGTTGATTTTGTATTAAGGCATATCAGCACCTCAGTGGGTTATTTAATGCCAACAAGATTTTTAAGATAGTTTCGTATAAATAGAATATGCATTGTTTGTAAGAAATCAGTTTGTTGATCAGGTTTCATTGACGGATTTTTGTAAAGAGGGTTTTTGTCGAAAGTCAAATCTATTGCTGGTAATAATTTTGTCTTCAAAAAAAAATCTCTGGCAATCCTTTTCTTCCCCTTTCAAAAATGTATTGCAGGTTTTTTTACTATAAAAATTTATTTTTATACCTTCATAGTGTTTTGACCTCAGTTTGGCGGTTAACTATTTGCCCATAGACCTATCAGGTGCTACCACTCCGGGTCAGGATGAATCTGGGAACAACAGCAATTAAGAGGTGATTATACGCTCCTCAAAACCTTCTGATCAGAGGCCTTGCTGCCGGATCTAGTTTATCGTTATACCCAAAACGCCCTGTTATTGATATTAGTGTATTAGTAGATAAAGTAGATTATTACATTAGTATATTAATAGATAAAAGCAAATGGAGTTATAATGTTTATGATTTTCTGGGGATAAAAATGTTAAAAAACAAAGAATGAACAAACGAAAGGAAAAAGAAACCATATATAATATTACTCCAATATTAAGTAACCTCTGAAACCATTTTATCAATTTCATGTTTCCATAGTTCATTTATTTGACCATTAAAACCTGTACGTTTACAACCACAGATGAAACACTGTTTCAGTTAAGCATTACATACCACATTCTAAACGAATCTATCATCAAGACAACGACCCTGCTTTCCCTCCCGAGGCCGATATAGTGATGATGGAGAGCTATGCTGATGACTTACGTATACATAATTGGGATAAGAATGGTCTTGAACAGAAAATCAACATCCTTTACCAAGTTTTCCAAGAAATATTACTTAAGGTAAGCCGATCGAGAAACTATGATCTGGAAATGGAATGAAAGCAATGATGGCGCGAACTCTGAATTCATCAAAAAAAAAATACGATGTGGATTTTGTAAATGCTAAATCCTTGAAATATCTCGGCATATGGATCAATTACATCAAATTTAGTATAGGAGAGAGAGAAACTGAACATAGAATAGGCAGTGCTAGAGGTAGTTTCGCCCAATACCTCCAATTGCTACAAAACCAAGACATTTATCTGAAAACTCGAGTCATGTTCTTATATAGAGTCGTCAAATCGAAACTTTTATATGGATGCCATGCATTGCACCAGAAATGTTCAAAAATGCCTAAATTGTCAGATGCATATAAACGCTTTCTCAGACCAATGCCAAAAATGACTTTGAGCGAATGAAACATCTGGGTCTTGATGAAGTCCACATTTCTTCAAAACTTGTGGACTGGCGCTACATAATCACAAACAAAGAACTGTACCAAGTAACAGAAATGGCAACATTTGAGGATTTTAACCAACAGCAACAACTAAAATGGATGTCACATGTAACTCAACTAGAAAATAATGACATAATCAAGACGCTGATATTCAACACTACTTCAAATAAAAGCCATATTTATTACAACGTTTCGGCTGTTGTACGCTCCGGCCTTCTTCAGGTGGTTGTCCTCAAGGACACATGGCACAATGGATAAATGCGTTAGTTAGATCCAGTGACAGGACCCAAAGGTTTTGATTTCAATACCCGGTTAAGGCAGTGGAGAACTTGGAGAGGGTAATTAACAGGAGATAACTGATAACTGACATCCATTAAACATGACACGTGGAACTAGAATAGTCTACCCCAGTGAGCGAAATAAAGGGTTCAGTTCGACATTCCAACCATTCCATGCCGAGAAAGATGAGGACAATAGTCCGAATAATGTAAACCGTGTACATAATACCTCATCTCAGAAATATAGACAGATTCAAATAAAAGGTTAGATAAAAACATCAGCACTGGAAAGAACGATAACAGCTACTGGACTTGAGAAACCTATTTTTTGAAAATTTCTTTCAAGAGAAAGATTTTATAAATTTCAACCGACAGCAGTACTGGTTGCTCGGTCAGTGAAAGGCAAATGTTTCCTTGTAAGGAAACAATATTATTAGTTTGGTGCAAAAATGATGTCGTTTTCTCACATATGTTACTATGTGAGAAAACGACATTATTTTTGCATCAACCTTATAACATTACCATTATTTTTATTGAAACTTAATAACATGATAATCAGACATGCTTAACAAGCCACTGTAAATATCGAAAGGATACTTCAGTTTAAAAAACACTCCAATTCTCTTACCCGTTTGAAAGTTCCTTACCACCCTGACATTAGCTGGCTTATGTTAGGTTGGTTCAAAAATAATGTCGTTATTTGACGTTCAACTTTATGTGAGAAAACGACATTATTTTTGCACCAACCTAATAAATCTGTATGGTTGATTCATTGGCGCAAAACTAATACTTACACGCGTTCTTGGCTGGGTTCTTGAAGAATTTTCCTTCGTGCCAAAAAAGGATTGAGGAATTCCGTTTTGGTGAATCCGGTAACATTTTGGCAACGACTGATACACCTGTTTTGAACATTTACTGCCTCTTTTACTTTCAATGTTTCATATATTTTTTTTATATTAGGTCATTTTTTTATATTAGGATATTTTTTATCTTTATATATTAGGCTGCTTTCGTACAATATGAATTGAAATAGCCGATTTGAAG
>OZ010592.1:21103849-21241349 GCA_963932145.1 Acanthosepion lycidas
GGATATGCAATGCAAGGTCTAAGATAAATCAACTTATTTCTTATTTCCATAAACATAATATTTAGCGTATTAATATTAGGTTGGTGCAAAAATAATGTCGTTTTTGGCGTTAAAAATTACGTCAAAAAACGACATTATTTTTGCACCAACCTAATAGATATAACTAATATGATACACGTGGCCAAGTGGTTAGAACGTTCGCATTCTAACCATGAGACCCAGGTCGGTTTGTCAGGATGTTATCGGACTGGAGTGGTTGATCCCAGAGTGCGGCACCTTTGGAAAGTGCTTGTGAGTAAAATTGGGTAGACGGAACTCTTAGGTGTCGTCGATAGCTGTGCTAGCACGAAGTCACAAGTCATCGTGACCGAGGGATTGAGCATGCTGGCCTTGTTCAGATTGTTGATCACGCTTGATTGTAACTAAGGTCTGCTCATCATAGTTGCAGTATAAACCACAAGTTCTGTGGGTGTTGAACAAAAATGAATGTGCCTGAGCAAGCGTCTGCAATAGGGATTGGCTAGCCGCCCTAGTAGACGGATATCCTCGAATACGAGTGGCCAGATATACATAAATGTAACTATGTAAACATTTCTATATTTATAGGGAATGATTGCTCAGTATCATTGATAGAGGGTTTGTAGATGTATCAGGGCATCCCATAAGTTCTGTCCGAATTTTGAATAAAGAAAACAAGTGACCAAATGTTACATTTAATTACATGTTCAATCAACAATGTATTTTCCCTGATTATCTATGACTTCCTTCCAACTATTAACAAGCTTACTAATTCCATTACTGTAAAATTCTTTTGGCTTTGATTCGAAGCACTCACAAATGTCAGTTTTAACCTCTACCTGTGTTACAAAAGCTGTTTCTTCCAAATTATTCTGTAAGCTACAAAACAAATGGTAGTCTGAAGGAGCAAGATCGGGAGAATAAGATGGATGAGGAATTTTCTCCCAACCAAGTTCTTCGATCTTTTGTGACGTGATTCTTGCTGAGTGGGGTCGCACATTGTCCTGACGACCTCTTTTCGATTCACTAGAGCATGTCTTTTTTCCTCAAAGCTTGGTTCAAACGCTCTAATTGCTGACGGTATATTTGAGCATTAATTGTTGCATTAGGTGGTAAGAATTCAAAGTGGATTATTCCTTGGCGATCCCACCAGATTGAAAGAAGAACCTTTTGCCCATGAAGTTCCCTTCTCGGCTGTGGCTGGGGTCCTTCCTCCTTACCAAGCTACTGTCTACGACGCTTAACATTTCGATAAAAGATCCATTTTTCGTCGCCAGTCACAAATCTATCCGAAAAAGGTGAATCAAGTTGGCGGGAATGGAGAGAAGAGCAGATGTCAACTCGGGATTTGAGGTTGTTTTCAGACAATTCATGAGGCACCAATTTTCCAAGTTTAGGAACTTTTCCAAGTTGTTGAATATGACGATGAACAGTTGGATGGTTTGAACTGAGAACCACTGCCAATTCCTCAACTCATAAAGCAGGATTTTCTTCAAGGGCTGCTTCAAGAAGCTTTTCATCAAACTCAACTGGACGTCCGGTTCGATCTTCATCTTCAAGGGTGAAATCTCCACCTCTGAATTTTGCAAACCATCTTCTGCAAGTTCTTTTATTCACACATTCCTCTCCATAAACTGAGTGAATGTTTCTAGCCGCTTCGGCTGCTGAGTTTCCTTTCTTCAACTCATGAAGCATTATGTACCTCAAATGATTCTTGGGTACTTCCATGTTAGCAGGGTTTTAATCAAACAAAATTAAATTTTATTGTTCTCTGAAATAAAATTTGCTCAGTTTAAATGCATCTAAACATAAAAATAATGTTCAGCTCCATTAGACATTATAAAATACTCTTTAAATTTCGTTCATTTTAACAAAAAGTTAAAATTCAGACAGAACTTATGGGATGACCTGATATTACATAGTGTATTCATAGATATCAACAATGACTTTTGTCTGAAGATCGCTAGAAGCGTGAAATGAGAGCCACCATTAAAATGTTAAATCGTATATCTACTCTCACAAAAACATCTACACAAAAAACGGGATGCATTTCAAGTGGATACTTGCAGATTCGGGTATACACCGGACCTACACCCTTGTTTGAAACAAAACGAATAATTCCGTTATTATTTACTTTCTTTACATATTTTTCCAATGAAACATGACCCAATGTATATGCTAATACTTTATATGTCCATTCCACGAAGTCGTTCCTTACAGATTGACGACAGATTCTCAATTGGATTTAAATCAGGAGAGTTTCCGGACCAGTTTGTAGTACTTTGATTTGGTCACTGATAAAGCTTGCCAGTGTGTTCGTGCAGCGTTACAATTTTCGTACGCTTACTTGGAGTAACATCCATCGCAGACACTGACCGTAGGACAACTAATTGACAGTCGAGACAATAATGTCTGGGCGTGATGAAAATGTGATACAATCACGGATGACGTAATATTATTCAAGGCCAAACAAATTTAATCATACACCCCGGAAATAGACTCACATTACTGCACACCACTGCAAATGACCTAAACTGAGGAAAAAATAGAAATCGATTACACCCTGACACTCAAGTGGGTCTAAAATTGACCGTATGGTGAAAGAAAGGAAACTAAAGCGGTTGTTTCAATTAATTTGCACAAGGGTGTATATCTATCTTTTGACTAAAGTGCAAACCAGTTCGGTATCTACCATTTGAATCAAGTGTTAACTTTTATACTATCATTCACTCGATATAAAGTCCAAGAGCCGTTCAATGTAGATGATTACTGAATTATTTTGTTGTAAAAGCATACAAAAAAGGAGTAAGAGGTTCATATTAGGTAGGATATATAATGGTTCACTCTAGACATAAAGACGTTAAGAATATAGTGTGTGGGAAAACATCCTTTCGGAAGTCTGTTTCACAACGTAAAAGTTCTATGAAAGACGCTGTCTGAGTGGAACTTCCTTCTAAACTAAAGCAGTTGTTTCAATTAATTTGCACAAGGGTGTATGTCTACCTTTTTGACTAAATAGACTGACGCATATTTGACTCAAGAGCAAATCGAAGCATTTCCCACCTTTATGAGACAAGTGAAAACTTGACCTATGTTTGTCTTTCTGTTAATACACCGTGATTTGTCTATATTTCTGAGATTCGGTATTATGTACAATATTTACATTATTCCGGCTATTGTCCCTATCTTTGTCGCCATATTTATTACAACGTTTCGGCCTTTCAGTATCTGTCTATATTTCTGAGATGAGGTATTATGTACACTATTTACATTATTGGGACTATCGTCCTCATCTATATTGCCATATTTATCACAACATTCTCTCCATATGTGGTCAGCCACGCCTGATTTTTCCACCTCCTCTCGTGTTACAGCTTTTTGGTATTCTTGAAGACTTACCTTATGCGGGGACCTGTCTCCCCTTTATATTTCTTTCCGCAGCTGTACGGGATGGCGTACACACAGTCTTTAATGTCCTCCTCTATGGGGGTTCTTACTCGGGAGGGATATCTGCGAAGTGTCGTCCAGCTTTTGAATGTTGTCCTGATCTTATATGGACCTCAGATCCTTTGTATTTTCTCCGATAACCCCTTCACATAAGGCAGGCAGACTGTTTTCTGAGTGGCTGACTACATATGGAGAGAAAAGGGGGATCATCGCACTCTGTGGGATCATGTTGAGATCATTGACAAGGAACACCATTGGAAAATTCGTAAACTTAAGGAATCAGCACATATGCTAGGCCACAAAAATTTCCTGACCCGACCAAGCATAGAAATGAATACAATTTGGGAACCAGTAATAAGGAGTGCCAGAGAAAAACAATAATAACAACAAAAATTGCAATATGAGCTCTGGTAAAAAATGTAATGATAACAGCAAAAATTGCAATATGAGCACTGGTAAAAATGGTTGCTGAAGACATTAGGTTTATAAGTCCCAGAAATTTATATACAGATGTCCTCAAGGACACATGGGACAGTGGATAAAGGCGTTAGTTAGATCCAGTAACAGGACCCAAAGAGTGTGAGTTCAATATCTGGTTAAGAAGAACTTGGGGAATTAGCCGGAGATAACTGATAACTGACATCCGTTAGATATGGCACGCGGAACTAGAACAGTCTACCCCAGCGAGCAAAATAAAAGGTACAGTTCGACATTCCAACCACCTGAAGAAGGCCGAAAACGTTGTGATAAATATGGCAACAAAGATGAGGACGACTTGTATTCAGCATTAGATAACCTATCATGTGTTGTTATGTCGTTAAATTAGCCAACCAATCTTATCTTCTCCCTTCATATTATGTTGAAGGTTAAGAAGACATTGCTTTCTATAGACAGTAGGAAGTTTGTTTTTTCTTTATCTTTTGGAGGATTATTCATATGAAATCTCGATAGACGTTATATTTGCATTTTCTAGTTTGCTCTCTGGATTGTAATCGGAGACTCCTGCTTGTAACTGGAATGTTAAAACTTTGGGAGAATTGATATTTTGAAAAATGTTAATTTCCAGAAAGTCTCTTATCTAAAACTCCAGGGAAATCGGAACTTTTCGAATTTCAGAAAATGTAGAACAGCTTCCATATACAGAGTCGACAAGACGATTGTTAAGAAATAAAAATGTCTCACGAATATATTTTCTAAATATTCTCAATAACCGAGGTAAATTGACGCTGTAAGTAAATAATATATTTTATGTGCAGGGTGATAAATAAAATTATATAAAGATAGACCACAAAATTATTGTCGTCTTTTATATTAGTAAAATTAAACTTCGGTTAAGATATTACGTACCTATCTTCTTCTTCTTCTTCTTCTTCTTCTTCTTCTCCTCCTCATCCACTTCTTCTTCTTCTTCCTCCCCTTCTTCTTCTTCTTCTTCTTCTCCTCCTCTTCTGCCTCTTCTTCTCCTTCTCTCCCTCTTCTTCTTCTTCATCTTCTTCTTCTTCTATGAGCCATATCCCATATCAGGACGTGGACTATCATTATTCTCCACGACTTCCTAACATTCGTAACTTTAAGCAATTTTTGTCTTTAAACTATCCCCTACCTCCACCCAATCCCTGTTCTGACATCTGTTCACAGAAACTATTTAGGTAGGTTACCCGTTGCTTTTCTGTCCCTTTTATCTTCAGGTTATCCTGTGAGTGTTCAATTTTCAAAGCACTCTTTTCTTATTATCTGTCCCACAAAATGCAACTATCTCTTTCTGATTTTATGTATATTAAGCTTATGTTTCCATTTCCTTTAAAACGTCCTCATTGCTGACATACTCCGTTCATAGTATTCATCACATTCTTCTGTAGAACCACTTCTCTGTCGACTCAGTTCTATTCATCTGTGGGAAAATTGTCCAGCATTCACAGTCTTATAGGAGGATTGATATATTGCATAGCAGTTCAGCATTCATTTCTTTGTTTCAAAGAAAATTTTCATGTTTCTTAATACTCTGCTTCATTTTTGGAAGGCATGTTTTGATATCTCAATGCGTCTTCTGAAGAAATAATCTATTTTTATTTATTAACTTATCCACTATTTCTTTTGATATTGCTTTGTTTACGTTTCGGATACGAAACTGGTCAGTTACAAAGTTTCTAGTATCTAAACGAGAAAGACGTCCTTAAAGGCCTTATACAACCTTGCTTAATCACGACGCTCTTCGTAGCCGAGTGAGTTAAAGCACGATTTATCCTGCTGCGGGTGGAGGACATGCAGGTCAAAATCCTGCCGGTGTGTGCATTTTTCTTTTATATATTTTAGATATTCAAGTCGATAGACAAAGTAAAATACCGTTTCAAATAAATGGTGTGTCTACTCAAATATGGGGATCAGCTAAAAATAACGTTTAAAGTAATAAAATATGTCAGATTGATAAATTAAGAACCAATTAATTCTTTAGTAATATATGTATACACACACACATATATATGCATATTTCATTAAAACACACACACGAACTTACCAGATTCCATCCGAAACATACTAGTAGAAAATACAAACATAATAACCTCATCTACATGTGAAAAAAGATTTAAAATAAGAGAAGACTTAATAATAAAAAAAAAAAAGAAAAAGTCAACACATAATATTAACTACGAACACGGTGTGCTGTGTTCGGAAAATAAAACATCTGTATAACAGAAAAAGCATACACACAATCCATACAGACAATTAAAAAGCAAAAATAAACTCATCCTTGATAATGACTAAAAGTATAGCCGAAAGATCTCGGAATTATAGAACATTTGGACAATTTCTACACACTCTGTGTCCAGAAAAGAAAACACTTGTTCGAACACGAGAAAAATTAAATAAAAAGCTTAATCGTAGTACCTTGTCTGTCGTTTTTAATGAAAGGATCGCTGCCTAAATATACAATATATATATATATATATATATATATATATATATATATATATATATATATATATATATATATGGTATCAAATGGTAAGAGTTTTAGGTGCTAAAATTGTTGGTTCTTTTTCCGTAGTTTACTGGTGGAAAGGCATCTTAGGCAGGCAAGTGGTCGATATGAAAAGATAAGTATAGAGCGTTAATAGCTATGAATGAAGACATTACAACAAAACACTCACGAAACTTCGAAGTTGGCATCACTGAAATAACAGCACTCAGTTAAGTAACAAGTTTTCCCACATTAATTCTAACTCCATTAATTCTATCTATCTATGTGTACATATATATATAGAGAGAGATATGTATGTACGAGTGTATATATATATATATATATATATATATATATATATATATATATATATATATATATATATATATATATATTAGACATTATATTAGCTCCTGAATTAGATTTAATTCCAGTTGAGCACTCTAGGGCTGAGGTATGGGTTTGTAAACAGTGACTATTATAGCTATATAACGAGACTCTTCGCTAGCCGAATTGAGTCACTGTCGGTCACTGCGCGTGTTTCCAAAAATAAATACGCTAAAAATCCGCCTTGCGCCGACAGCTTAGTAGTAGAATATCCGCCTGACACCAATTCAGTCGGGTTTCGATCCTAGCTAGAGGCAACCGGGTGTCTAGCCGCACTGATGAGCTGTGATACAGCGAAACAGTCTGTCTGTGGATGACATTATATTTATATATATATTAGGTTGGTGCAAAAATAATTTCGTTTTTTAACATATGTTACTATGTGAGAAAACGAAATTATTTTTGCACCAACCTAATATATATATATCACAGGCGCGCCGTCGCCTCTCTCTGTCTGTTTTACAAATAATTTCATGGTAATTGCTCCAAGGAGCTGCATTCGCTGGTTCCCAGACTTCATGAGTTCAAGCGCCCTACGAGGCTGGCATCCCGCTCTCACCCCTTCACTGTCGAAACTCCTAAATGTACCCGTCTCTTCTACTCCAATAGCTTCATGTCTCGCACCTCTCGCCTGTGGAACTTCCTTCCCTATTCCAGTTTTCCTGAGAGCATTAATCTCCAGCTATTCAAATGTAATGTCAATCGACATTTCCAGTTGCCTTCATCTATCCACTATCCTTCTCCTCCTTTCTTCTATCACTCCTATCTGATCTTGCTCCAAATTTTCTATAACCCATTGCGTCCTAGTGGCTTCCCGCCTTGCCTGGGGTGAAACGCTTAAAAAAAAATCTGAGAGGACGGACGTATTTTAAGTGACTTATTTTCAAAAACGTCCTCTTTGTCTCACTCTTTAGATAGATAGATAGATAGATATTAGGTTGGTGCAAAAATAATGTCGTTTTCTCACATAGTAACATATGTGAGAAAACGACATTATTTTTGCACCAAGCTAATAGATAGATGTGTGTGTCTGTGTGTGCGTGTGCGCTCGCCTGTGTGTAAACATATGTAAATATTTTCCTTAAAATGTACCTCATACTTATTCAAATATATCCATGACTTTTTTTCCATATGTAATAACCAATTCCTTTGCGTGCTTGTCCGTTTACGAGTACCCACGACCGTGCGTGTAATGTGGCCAAAATATGAGAATCGGCATAATTCAATTATTTTTTGCAACATTCAAAATTGGAAACGCCAAAATGAAATATGTACAACAATTTAAATATTTAGGAAGCGTTCTAACAGATGACGGAAAATGCAACACTGACATCCGGAGGTGCATTAGGATAGCGAAAGATGCCTTCCAAATGCTAAGCAAAGTATTATGAAACAGATAGAAACCGTAAGAAGCGAAGAAAAGACTACTGAACAGTTATGTAATATCACTCCTCCTATATAGCAGTTGACGCTAAACAATCTTCTCACAAAGAAGAGGCACAAAGAAGCAAGGTGAGAATATCATGGATCGAATGTGAATCATGACAAAGTTTTAGAGAAAATGGAAGTACTTCGTAATGCTCGTTGTAGTAGAGACTTTGTAATTACAGAGACAACTATAGTACGACGTTGAACAATACTGGTGTCATACGCCTTCGAATATCACTCGCACTAATAATATTTGCTCGATAATACTCGCTCGAGTAGTAACCCCTATAGTGATCAGTATAAAGAAATAGTATAGCGAATAGTATAGAGAATAGCGATCCGTATAGTAATAGAGGATAGTCTAGAAATAGTGATCCGAATAGTAATAGAGGATAGTTTAGAAATGGTGATCCGTAAATAGTAATAGAGGATAGACTAGAAAAAAGTAATCAATTACACGTCACGCTAATAACCATATATGCCTTTCCACGTGATCTACTTATTCAAGATGAGATCGCCTGTGTTTGCTCTCTGATGTGTGTTCAAACTCCAGTGTCGACAGCGACATTTTATTCCTATATAACACACGTATACATAACATCGGAATGAAACAGTTGAAATTTCAAGGGTGCATAATGAGAAAAGAAGTCTTGGAAAATTTGATACTCACATAACATATCGAAAGGTATGCGGTACCACCTAGTGAGATGTCGGAACAAGGTTTAGGAGGGATAACAAAAAGACAAAATTTATTATGAGCTCCAAAGGACTGGAAATTGTGGAGAGTCATAATTGACTGAAGGGACAATGCACAAGAAAGAAGAGTTTTGAATTCTGAACATACATGCCTAAAACGTGTTCTGTTCTTGCCATCTTTTTTATTTTTTTAGGATTTAGGCTTTTTTCTTCTTCTGAATAAATTGATTATTAAATAAAATTACTTCATTTATTTATTCGTATCCTCTTTGATTCCTTGAAAAGAAATTTTTAACTTTTAATTCATTTCTTTCCTGATCAGTGCTTTTCGTTTTTTAATCTTCTGAGCTTACATTTCCATGCAGTTAAGGATGGGCTTCCTGGGTATGACGATAAACTACATCCGACAGCAAGGCCTCTGATTAGAAGGTTTTGAGGAGAGTAGAACTACCTCTTATTTGCTGTTGTTTCTTGGTCCACCCTGATCCGGGATGGTAGAACCTGTTAGGATATCAGCTATGGGAAAATAACAAACTCCCAAACTGGGGTCAGAACATTATAAAAGTATAAAAATATTTTTTATAATAAAAATACCAGCAATACATTTTTGAAAAAGAAATATTGCCAGCGATACATCTTTAAAAAAAGAATATTACCAGATATATATCAAACTGTCGACAAAACTCCTCTTTACAAAAATACGTCAATTAAAACTGATTTACAAACTGATTTCTTACAAATAATATATATTCCATTCATACGAACCTATCCTAAAAATCATGTCGGCATTAAATAATTCATTGATACCATACAACATAATAAACCAACCCAAACTGTTAAAGATGGAAACAAATATGAACTCTCCTATAAAATAAGGTAAAATCAGCTGGCTTGCTTTACGAGGAAACAGAAGGAGGCAGCCATGTTGGCAGGTAAGTCACTTGACTTCTACAAACTTCACTGCTTACCCTCTTTGCAGAGCGTAGTCAAATTAGATTGAATAACTAAGTGATCAATTAATCAAGCGATTAATTAAATTCAAATTGCTGCAGTGAATTCATATATATATATATATATATATATATATATATATATATTAAAATTCTCGAAGCTTCCTATATTAAAAAAATTGAAACCAATCCTTAATAAAATTAATTCTCAATACTCCACACATGTTTTAAAATGTGTGCCATAGATAGTTTGAAATGCCAAGGTTTTCACTAATAGTTTTTATTTTTACTACTCATTTCGCAAAAAACTAAAACACATCATACTTAGTTACCTCCCCTTAAACGGTTTCAGCGGTCACTCCACTTTATGAGTACTTGGAAATAAAAAAAAAATATGTATCAACACGACGGTTTTCTCTCGTCCTTCAGTAATGACTCCAAAAAGCTTATTCGCGAGTATGAAAGGATCCTATTGCAAATAAGTAGACAGAAAATTATTCAACGAAACATGTCACAATATATATATATATATATATATATATATATATATATATATATATATATATATATATATATTAGAAACAAAGAACAGAGTACTAAAATCTGGTGTTCGAATCTCACCATAGTCAATCGTGACAAGTACCCGAAAAGCATAACCCACGCCTTTTGAGCGAAATTGGGTAGACTGAACTCTTCGGAAGTTACCAATGTTCGGACTGGCACAAAGTCACAAGTCTTAATAAGGGTCTGCTTAGCATAGTTAATATAAAATCACAGGTTGGCTCTATTGGTGTTGAGCAGTCACGAATGGGTTTGAGCAGGCACCTGCAACAGGGATTATCTAGCCACCCTAGCAAACTCGGAAACTAGCCACCAGTCATACTATATATAGAATTTGAATAATGAGAAAAAGAAAGTGATGTTTCATAGGCGGCATTTTTAAATAGAATGGTTCATAACCATCTTTGTTCCTCACCCGTCGAGATGCTTCCGCATCTAAACAAAAATGCATCCTTGTTGTGAGTAATTGTTGTGTCCGTATGTAATAATTTATAATAAATAATTATTGCTCTACTCTTGGTATTGAACCCTCTTTTAAATTAATGCTATATAAAAGAGGGATTGCTTCCCAAATACATACATTATATATATATATATATAGTGGTTTACTAAGCGAAGCTTAGATGTGGAACATGGTCGAAGGCACGGAGTAACCAGTGAGTATCGAACTTACTTCTCAATCGCAATTGATTTCGACCTTCACTATCTTCTCGATTCTTTCGACCTCATTCATACCTAATATTTTGCGAAAAGAACTACCGCCTTTTATTTGGACATTTTAAAGAAATTCTGTCTGTTTGCCATTAGGAACATTTGAATTTACAAATTCATGAATCATGAATACTTGAACTAACAACCCGGTATCAGATAAGTGCCTTTTATTGATTTTACGTCTTCATATCCCAGACGCCTTTAATATTCTCTTGTTTTTGTTATATAAAATTATTTACAAACGTTCAGCTTGTGTTTGTTGTTCGTCGACACCTGTGTCATGTGTTCCTATCTGAGCGAAGCCATCTTTTCTTTTTCTTTTTTCTGAACCTGGGATTCATATCTCTACATGTTGCAATTTCGTAACAATAGATAGATAGATAGATAGATAGATAGATAGATAGATAGATAGATAGATAGATAGATAATTATGAGATAGATAGATAGATAGATAGATAGATAGATAGATAGATAGATAGATAGATAGATAGATAATGTAAGAGAGAGAAAGAAAAAGAAAGACTGATATGAATATATGATAATTGAGAAAAAAGTTGTTTCTATATATTAAACAATTTTTCAGGAAAATCGATTTATCAGGTCCACTAACTGTTATCGCTCTTTGTAGTAGTTTAGGATTTTTTTTTGTTTGTTTGTTTGTTTAATTGAACAAAGTATATATAAACAAAAACGAAATGTTTTGGTTTTTGGCTATCCTTTTGCATTACCTCGCACCAACGCTGCAAGAGCCACTCCGTTTCGCGAGGCTTGTCCCTTAATCGAGACGCAATCCCCCCCAACATTCCGAAGGAATGCCATCGAACGACGGCCAATAACCCCAGAGGTCTACACTGCCACTGGAGTAAAAAAAAAATGTGTCCGCAAAAGGAGAAAATTTAAATATTTTTTTATCTGCGCGTCCCGTGCGACAGACCCAGGCTCAACCAATGTACTGGGAAAAGTAAACATCATTAATATGTATTTTATTTCCCCTTCTAGTTACATATGCTACCCGCATTTAAGTTTTGCAGCGGTTGGAAGTCTTCAAATCATATGATTTTTTTTTTTTTCGCTTGGGACTCTGTAGCGCATGTCTATAAGATCTGATCAATGATTGTTATGATCTTGACCTAGATGATGCATTCACTTGAGATAGATAGATAGATAGATAGATAGATAGATAGATAGATAGATAATGAGCAGGCTGAGATAGATAGATAGATAGATAGATAGATAGATAGATAGATAGATAGATAGATAATGAGCAGGCTGAGATAGATAGATAGATAGATAGATAGATAGATAGATAGATAGATAGATAGATAGATAGATAATGAGCAGGCTGAGATAGATAGATAGATAGATAGATAGATAGATAGATAGATAGATAGATAGATAGATAGATAGATAGATAATCTGCAATATTATCGACCATGACCGGGTGTTTAGGTTTCAGTCACTTTCCCAATGCCGTAATATTGCTTCCCTCTGTGCCTTTTCTATTAATATTTTCATGGTAATTGCTCTGATGAGCTTTTCTCTTTGGTACCTCGACTTTGCGAATTTAAACGCAGTACTAGATTGGCAGCTAGGCCTCATCATTTTACAGCTGAAAAACTATTTGTAACTGCCAATAGTTTCTTTTCTCGCACTTCTCAATTGTCGAACTTTCTTCCGGCTTCTGGCTTTCCAGTCAACATTTATCTTAAAGGAATTTAATGCAGCGTCAATCGTTATCTTTTGTCTTCTTAATTCCTGTTCATTTATTGTTCTCTCTCCTTGATAATAATTTCTGTCTTATATTCTTTCACATTTAGTAACCACTTGAGTCTTTGTGACTTTATTGCCTTGCTTGGGGTGAAATAATTTATTTTTTAGAAAGTAAAAGGAAACAAAAAGAAACAAATATCACAAAACAAGAAAACAAACATTCGTATTCCATTAGTAAGTAGGAAGTTCCATTCGGTCAGTTTCTTCCTTAGAACCTCTATTTCGTCGGAACAGACTTCCGAGAGGATGCTTCCCCGATCGCTACAATCTTAAGCTGTTCATGTCTACGGTCAACCATTATCTTTCTTATATATCCTTATAATCTGTAACTCTTATAATATCCTTATAATCTGTAACTCTTCCTCTTACATTCATACAACAGACTCATTCAGTAATCTTCTACCTTGTGTGGCTCTTGGGCCTTATATTGGTAAACAATTTTAATGCAATATCAATCGTTATATTTTGTCTTCTCAATCCTAATTCAGTTATTGTTCTCTCTCCTCAATAATGTTTTTCTTTTTTTCATAATCTTTCAAACTCAGTAACCCCTCACGTTTTAGTGGCTACATTGCTTCGCTTGGAGCGAAATGATTAACAACAGATAGATAGATAGATAGATAGATAGATAGATAGATATTATAAAATAAGTTGTTTTTTCTTTAATTGTCAAGTCTGTCGTCTATAAAACTCTTTCGGTTATTAAAAATGTAATAAATGGCCGTTGGGAGTCGCGTCAAAACTGAACTAAGAAAAACACGTAAATCTGAGACTGATCAAGCTGCTTTTATTGGATTTGCTAAAAAGAACAAATCAACAGGGAAATCAAGCAAGCCGCAGGCGAATACAATCAACTTTATTCATAAAGACATTTACAATACCATTAATTAGGAAGCAGTATATTTTTTAAAAAAAGAACGATTCTCCATATGTACAAGGTGCTTTCCAGAAGATTTGAGACTTTCTTAGGAGAGGCAGTTATATCTGTCCTTAATTATTGCAATTTTAGGATATCATTAGCATATATCTAATAAGCTGACCTGCTAACTTTTGTTATTCCAAATTGAAGGAGACGGCTGTAACAACTCTTTGAAAACACCCTACTAAACACTGCTTGTCCCAATTGACTAGTTTACAGTATACAGTCGATACGTGAAGACAGTTTGGAAGCCCACAATGCAATAAAATTTTGTGTTGGCAGAGATGGCCATGAAAACTGCCCCACCCCACAACCGAGACCTTGTTCCTAGTGATATTTGGTTGTTCCCCAAGCTGAATGAGAACTTCAAGAGAAGTCCTTTTGAAAACATTGAGATGAAGAAGCAGGCTGTGACAAGAGTTCTAGGCACATTTACTTTAGATGACTTCCATTGAGACTTCACGAAGTGACTGGATGGTTAGGAGTACATTGAAATCAATGACCTCTTGTGATCTTCACGGAGCGGCTGGAGAGCCACAGCAATTGCATTGAAATCAGAGGATCCTACTTTAAAAGAGATTACAGTTTTGTACTTCTTTGAAATTGATAATTGTCTCCTGAAAAAAACATCTCAAGACTTCTAGATTGCACTTTGTGTGTGTGTGTGTGTGTGTGTGTGTGTGTGTGTGTGTGTGTGTGTGTGTATTTTGAAGACACTGAGATGAAGTAGGATGGTGTGACAAGGGTTCTGGACACATTTACTTTAGATGGCTTCTATGGGGATTCACGAAGTGGCTGGATGGTTACAAGTATATTGAAATCAGAGGATCCTACTTTAAAGGTGATTAGAGTTTTGTACTTCTTTGAGATTAACGAATGTTTGTCCTGAAAAAATCTCAAAACTTCTAGAAGGCACCTCATATAATATTGTTGTATCCTTAAAGAAGGTTACAAACAAACAAACGTGGTACTCGAGTGAAAGGAACAGCAACATAGGCATAGATGAAAGAAAGAGAGGTTTATTGTAAAAGAGAATACACTACTGAAAAACAGGGAATCGGTTAGTATGCTAGTAATTCCAGAAACAAGGATATCTACCAACTGCCCTACGCGGTCAGATGTGTCACAAGGCCGAATTTAACGTGGGGTATCCGAGCCCATATGCTCGGCCAAAAATTCCCCATATAAAACGGGGTCGGCTAGCTGTTTCCCGAGAAGGGACTCTGTCCTTCGACATAGCCTCGTCTGGGGATCCTTTCTGTCCGGAAGCAGAGAGTTTGACCAGCACAGCTGGAAACGAATCTCCAACTAATTGCCGTAGTAAGGTTATATACCTTACCTACCTGCGAGGCGGCAGGATGTGGCACAAGGCCGTTTTTAAGGCGGGATAAAACCGAGCCCGCTATCAGAGAGTCCGACCAGCACAGAATCTCCAAATAATTGCTGAAGCAAGGATATTTATCAACTGCCCCACGCGGTCAGATGTGGCACAAGGCCGAATTTAACGTGGGGTATCCGAGCTCGTAGGCTCGGGAAAAAATTCCCTGTAGACCCCGTATACACGGGGTCGGTTAGCTGTCTACCATCCCAGATGAGACTCTGCTCTTTGGCAAAGCCTCGTCTGGGTTCCTCTCCGCCGGAAGGCAGAGAGTTCGACCAGCACAACTGGAGACGAATCTCCAACTAATTGCCGAAGCAAGGATAGTTGCCAACCGCCCCACGCAGTCAGATGTGGCACAAGGCCGAATTTAACGTGGGGTGCCGAGCCCGTAGGCTCGGGCAAAAATTCCCCGTAGGCCCCGTAAAAAACGGGTTCGGGTAGCTGTCAACTACCCCAGATGAGACTCTGCCCTTCGGCATAGCCTCGTCTGGGTTTCTCTCCGCTCGAAGGTAGAGAGTTCGACTAGCACAGCTGGAGATGAATCTCCAACTAATTGCCGAGGCAAGTCTCAAACCTCAAAAACAAAATGTGCTCCTTTATTGAGAGAGCAGGCCCTGCAGACAGTAATGTATATTTGATGATCTTCAAAAAACAATCAAAATACAAGGACCTTAACATAGAAATAGTAAAAATGTGACAGATGAAGATATTAACAATTGCAATTGTAGTTGGAACCCTCGGTTTTTCTTGAAAAAGATTCCGCTGACCTCATTGAAGTGATTCTTGGTAGCCAAGGCCTTAAAAAAATACAAAAAATTGTACTCACAAGTACTGATCACACCTTACGAAGAGCTTTTTATATGGAAAATGTGTGTGATCTTGGGTTTGGGTTATTTTTTCTCAAAAAAATGCTCAGTGGAATATGTCATGAAGCTATTTCTGGCCTTAGGTCACTGGTTGGGACCCGGAAAGAAATAAGTATTGTTACATTCTTCCTAAAACCAGATCTTCCAATTCATGCTACACTAATTTCCACTACTTGCCGGATGTGAACATTCTGAACACCCAAAACTGAACTAAAATTCTATCAAGTGCGCAAGGCTCCGCACATACCTTCCGTTTTTACTGACATACGCAAAGAAAAAATAAGCAAAACAGATCAGAATTTTCACCCAATAGCACCCACTTCCGTCTAAAGAAGAAGAAAAAACAGAACCGATTTGAGCCTAAGAAATAACATAAAAGCCCATCAAAAGAACATTTTCGGCAATTGGACGGCATCTTGCGCGGGTTCGTCGGAAAGCGACCTTCCATGACCAAGAGACGGTACTCCAAAGGCCGTCGTCCTAGTAAGTCTATATTATCCTCACTCTCCTTCCATAGGCCTCATCCGATGCTCTTTACAACTCCACTTATCTCTTTTTTCAACGAGAGACATTTACACCGATTCATCATTTGCTGTATTTTACGTCAATATAGTTGTTTATTTCTTTAAATCTTCCGTTGTTTCTTCTTTCTTCGCTCACTATACGCTTATCATAAAAGTATACACAAGAAATTAAAAAGAAATAAAATAAAAATCATAATAATAATAAAACTACTGCAAACTCGTATAAATACCATCTTTTGGAGACTGGTTTGAACATTATCCTGAATCTATAGTTGAGTGAGTATGTTGTGGATTCCGAGATGAATTCGGTCTCCAAGGAATGACAAACGCAATAATTAAATGTAAGAAATAAAATGTATTTACACAATCATACAAAGAGTAATACTGTTAGTAAGTCCAGGAACGTGGTTAGTAGCAAATACAGATAGATATATACAGTCTCGAAGTAGGACTTCCTTAGAGTCTACGTGCTTGTAACTGACTTCTACAAGAGGTTATCTCACACTATCTCCGTTCGTATATTCTCTCACTCTCCGTATATCCTCTCACTATCCGACTACCGACTACTATCTGACTCTCCTCACTGAGTGTAACTCTGGGTATTTAACGGCAGCAGTCCAGGTACCCTTGGTAGAGTCCACTTATATGAAAAAGGGGTGGACCCCATAACAGAGTAGATGCTAACATCTGGGATTTTTCTATGAACTCAGATCGAACAATACAAGCACACATTTGCTATACAAGCAAATCGACTAGACATTGGTATCAAAGACAGAAAGGAAAACGTTTACACATTGATTGTGTAAAAACTGTTTCTGTTGCTTTTGGAGCTTTGGGTCTAATAAAGAAAGGAACTCAACAACAAATCAACAAAATCCCTGATGCACCATTTCTCCAGCCAGTGAAGAACTTTGTTCCTTTAGATTTTTTTTTAACATCTCTCTTTTTTTAAATAAACGGAAACAATAAAAAAAATCGCATCCTTGCCTTTGGTTATTTATTATATACCCGACATGTTATTATTAAACCGACATGTCATTATATACCCGACATATCATTAGTAAACAAATGCAGGTCAAAAATGAATTTTTATAATAATAATTAAGATGAGAATATTATTAAAGTTCGCCGTGATACTTTATCCTCCCCCGAGGTGTAGATGACAAAAATGTGGATCGTAATGAATAGGCCCGTATACATAATATATGGTACATTAGAAACTGTATCCAAATACTAAAATTAAATGAATTGGAAATTTAAGAAAGTATTGGAAAGATCTAAATACTCCCGAGCAAACTCCAAAGCCAATATAAAAAGATCCCTGGAAACAGATTGGGTAAAAATTCACGTAACAAATTGGATAAATGAATAATTTCTTTTGTCGCCAGAATTCTGAGAATGGTTTTCTTGGTGTAGAAAAGTGAAGAAATAATAAAAAAACATAGTCCTTTGTTATGACCGGCTCTTGATCGTTAAATGATAACATCAAATCTAATTGAGGAAAAGATGAAAAAATCAGTACTATGAAAGATGGGCCATCAAATGTGACAGATAACGATGAAGCTACTATTCTCTAAGAGAAGCCAATCGAAACGAATAATAAATCAGATACAAGAAAGAAAAAAACTCAATATTGGATCATCGATGTCTGCCCCTACCGAAAGAATAAACTCGTTTAAAACTACAGAAACACTCCTGAAATATAAAGATCTAGAAATATAAATTGAAAGAACGTAGAGCATGAAGACCACAGCAATACCAGTGGTAATAGTAGCACTCTGATCAAGAAATGGGTGGTAAAATACACAAAAAAAATCCCTTACAACGTCAAAATATACGATGTCCAGAAGATTGACCTTCTCAGTACTGTTTAAATAAATACATCACTTTCACATGGTAGCCTCAATGAATTGACTAGGTTCAATAAGTGAACAAAGCTGTACATTAAAGGAAATCTATAAATAATAATAATAATAATAATAATAATAATAATAATAATAATAATAAATTTTCGACGGGTTTCGTGACTGGAATGGTTAAGTCTTTTTTTTCGAACGGTGCGCAGAATTGGGTATCTGAGCTTTGGTAAAAGTCCGGGTTTCAAAAGCTGAGGTAAAGACAGAAAGGACATTTCCGTTGGAAGAGAATCAATATACAATGTATTCCTCCAAATAAGGATTGCTATCTAAGTAAGTATTGTAAATATCTATGGCGTAAATTGGGATTCACGAGAACAACTATGATTTTGTTATTGTTAATAATAATAATAATAATAATAATAATAATAATAATAATAACAAGCACATACTGAAAAAAGTGTTAGCCCAAAATACAGATTCTATGATAAATATACAGAAACAATTGACCATCTTGTATCAGATTGCACGGTACTGGCATCCACTGAATACAAATTCCGTCATGATAGAGTCGGCAAATATATGAGTTAGAAAATCTTCAACTTTTACAGAAAGGTAACTGCAAGAACACCACCCAGACAGAGATAGGATCTGTGACAATTTTATGGGACTTTACAATACACACAGACAGAACAATCAAAGCTAATCACCCATACGTCGTGATCAAAGAGCACAAAAACAGAATGTGCATTCTTATTGACATAGCAGACCTTGTAGACTGTAATGTGTCTTTGAAGATCTTCAAAAAATATCAAAATACATGGACCTTGAAATTGAAATCTCAAAAATGTGTCAGATGATTACATCAACAATTCCAGTTTTAGTTGGTTTGACTGGAAAAGGTTCCAATAAACTCAATGAAGTGATTCCTGATAGTCCAAGCCTTAAAGAAATACAAAAAAAATGTACTCACAAATACAGCTCACACATTACGAATGGTTTTATCTATGTAAAATGTGTGAGATCTTAGGCTTTGTTTGTTTTTGTTGTTGTTGATGTTGTTGTTTTGGCTTATTTTCCTAAAAAATGCTTAATTGATAATGTCATGATGCCATTTCTGATCTTAGGTCGCTGGTTGGGACCCAAAAAGGAAATAAATTATTTTATTTTTTTTTTTTTTTTCCTTTGATTTCTGGCGTTTACACATTTCTTTCCGGGTCCCGCCCAGGGACCTAAGGTCAGAAATGGCATCATGATACTTTCCACTGACAAAAAAAAAAAAAAAATTACATAAAGCCCTTCGTAAAGTGTGGGCTGTACTTGTCAGAACAATTTTTTGTATCTCCTTGAGGCATGGACTTCCAGGAATCCCTTCAATTAGTCTACTGCAATCTTTTCCAACCAGTCCTAGGGCTCCAACTACAACAGGGATTGTCGATGTTCCCATATGCCACATTTTCGAGATTTCTATTTCAAGGTCCTTGTATTTTGACAGCTTTTTGAATATCTTCAAAGATACATTGCAGTCAGCAGGGACTGCTATATCAATAAGGAGGCACCGTTTTTGTTTGTGGTCTTTAATAACAATATCTGGTCGGTTGGCCTTGATTGTTCTGTCAGTGTGTATTGTGTAGTCCCATAGAATTGTAACAGGTCCTATCTCCGTAACCGGGTCTGGGTGGTGTTGGTACCAGTTTCTTTCAGTTTCCTTCCCGTAGAAGTTGCAGATTTTCCAGTGCAGATATTGGCCCACTCTGTCATGTCGGGTTTTATATTCAGTGGGTGCCAACATCGTGCAACCTGATACAAGATGATCAATCGTTTCTGGATATTTATCAGAGAATCTGCATTTTGGGCTGACACAATATTTTAGTATATGTGCTTGATAATTACTAGTTAGCAAGCATTGGTCCTGCGCAGCAAAGATAAAACCTTCAGTTTCCGCTTTCAACCCTGCACTACGTAGCCACTGATGGGTACGGGTTTTGTCTACGTCAGCTTGTTTGGTACGGGCAGACTATTGGCCATGAAGCGGTTTATCTTGCCATCGCTTCTGTATCTGGTCGGTTGCATTCGTCTTTGCTGTCTTTTTTAAGTATTTTGCAGTTTCAGCCGGTGTATTGTGCTGTAGTTGCATCTCTACGCCCATTTGAAACTCCATTTTGAATTTGTTGGCTTCTTTCATTACGGAGTAAAGACGCTTACTACTTTCATGTTCCTTGACGCATACCATCATCCAGTCTTCTGTAGTTTCCAAGTATATTTGGAGGCCAATTGTTGTAGTTTTGTAGGACAGTTCTAGTTGAACTAATCCTCTGCCTCCTTCAGATCTGGGCACATACAGACGATCAACATCAGCTTTGGGATGATGCATGCGATAGCAAGTGAGAAGCTTTCTCGTTTTGGCGTCCATTCGCCTAATTTCAGCTATGGTCCAGTTAAGGACATTAAAGCTGTATTGCACCACTGGGACAGCCAATGTGTTTATACCTGATATTCTATTTTTTGAGTTTAGTTCAGTATTTAGTACCAGACGTACACGCCTGTAGTACTCTTTTCTTATTTTTTCCTTCATTTGGAGGTGTTGTATGCCATCACCTTCGCTAATTCCTAGGTACTTATACGCTTCATCATGCCCCAATTCCCTAATCTTTGTGACAAAATCTAAATCTATTAAGGGTGTTTCTGTAATTCTACCTTTCTTGAATGTTACTTTTGCACATTTATCTAATCCGAAGTCCATACCTATGTCGTCACTGAAGTATCTTACAATATTGAGGAGGCCCTTCAACTCATTGTCGTCTTTGGCAAAGAGTTTGAGATCATCCATGTAGAGTAGGTGATTGAATATTTTCTTATTTATTTTGTAACCATAGCTACTGTGGTTCAGTTCATGTGTAAGAGGGATTAAGGATAAACAAAACAGAAGGGGTGACAGAGAGTCTCCTTGAAAGATTCCACGTCGGATATTCAGACGGTTGGATATGGCAGTGCCTCCGGTGTGACTAAGGTATAGTTTGGTGTTCCACATTCCCATGCTGTGCTTAAGGAAATTTAATACCACAGGGGAGACTTTGTACATTTCCAAAGTCTTAAGGATCCAAGAATGTGGAACACTATCAAAGGCTTTACGATAATCAATCCACGCTGCACTGAGATTTCTGCGTCGTCTCCTGCAATTTTCCAGGATCATTTTATTTATCAGTAGTTGATCTTTGCAGCCATATGAACCTCTTCTGTATCCCTTCTGTTCCAGCGGGAGAATGCTGTTTGTTTCGAAAAAGGAATAAGTACGGTTCGTCAGTACAGATGTGATCAACTTATACGTTGTGGAGAGACATGTTATCGGTCTATAATTTTTCGGGTCGTCTGTTTCAGTTGTTTTTGGTATGAGGTATGTAATACCTTCTGTAACCCATTCCGGAATTTTATTGGGATTATTTACAAGCGTTGATAATGTTTGTGCAAGAATTTCATGGGTAGATGAGAGATGATGATTATTATTATTATTATTATTATTATTATTATTATCAATAACAATAATAATAATAATACGTATGTTTGGATTGGTATGGTAATCTACTAATAACAACTACATTTTGACCACAAAGAGCAGATAAGAATCTATACTAATAAATGAAGTGCGTAAAAATCTTCTGGGACTTCGAGATTCACAAAGATCTCTTACTCCAGGCAAGAAGAATACATATCAGAGTTTGGATTTCGTTTTTCCTGCAAATCACGAAGATCTAAAAGAAATGAAATGATATTTATGTCGATACTGAGTGAGACGTGAGGAAATTGCGAAACATGAATGCAAAATACCTAACATTAATGTCTTTAGTAATACGCTTGTACCTAAATATTGGTGGGTGTTTAAAGCAGAAAAAAAGAGTGCGACACATAGAGGGTGGCATCTTTGATAAAGGTAGTCGTTTATAGCGAGGGCTTAAATTTCGTGATCTAACGACCTGTTTGCTGACAAATTCGCGTCTGAATAGCAAGTTACCTTTTGAAATAAGAATCTTTTTCAATCTTATCTTCGCGAACTTGTTAGAGACTTCGGAACCCAGGCAGTATTTAGCGTCCGAGAAGGAATTAGAAAGAGAGGGGGACATAAAGAGTAAAACAAAAAGAGAAATAAAGAGGCAGTGTGTCAAAAAGAGATTACAACACAGAGAGATTGATGAGATGTCATATTAGATAACGACTGTTGTTTGTAGTGAGGAGTTAAATCAGGTTTCGTTACCTAACGATCTGTTGTGGTCATTTTAGTATTTTTAAGAGAGACTATATCAGTTACTAGCAGCATGGCCCGGCGTTGCCCGTGTTTGATTCAAAAATCGTATGACTCATACTGCAGTCGCTATCACTTGACTTAAAATATTTTTGCCCTTCCTTGCCTTTAAAGGAGTGCCCTTTTCCGTGCTGATGTTGCTACATGCCTTACTTCTTGCCTATCTCATACTGCGAATTTTTTCTAAGCTCTATACTAAACATTAAATCTGTTACGAAAAAAGAACTAAACAAAATGAACACAAAACGATCAGCTTTAAAAAAAGGACTCGTAACTGGAAAAACCGAATGAAAAAAGAATGTTAACAACAAATACTTTTTCACACCCAACCCAGTTCTGCGGAATCAGAATCAACGTTGAGTTTAAGCAAGCGAATGAGCCAAATGGAGTAAAGTGCCATGCAGATTTAAATTTTTCTCACTTGTGACGAATGCAGCTATCGATTGTTTTTTGCATGCTAGCATGCTAGTTAACATTCGTGTCAGTCAGCTGTTGACTCTCACGCTGGCCAATAGAATCTTCCTGCCTATTCGTGGCAGCCAGCTATTGGCTATCACTCTGGCCAGTACAAAATGGTCGCAAACTACATGAAAACTGCCGTAGAAGCATGAAAAATCGATTATTTCCATTATCGATGGGAGTTGGGAAATGCAAAGTCGGTCTTGGCCTTCCCGCTAACTTGGAGCATGTGCGGCCGTGCATTCGTTACACACACATCCTGCCTTTTATAGACAGAGATTTTATAACTATCTGGAAATGGTCATAGGTCGAAAAGTACAGATTTCATGTATTAATAATGAGTGTCATTTACACGAGTCTTGTTTGTAATAATAAATACCCAGATTCTACACCAAGCATGACCCTTGTGCGCTTTTTTTTATCCTAATTTTTTGGCGGTTTTAGCCTGTATTTGGTGAAAGGGAGACAATAAATCCAACAGCTTGTTTTATCGACACCGACTAAGATCAGACTAAAAAAATAGAGTATTTTTACCATATCTGGGCTGGAGCTGCACAATCCTCATTTTCCAGACTTAGTAGAGTTCAAAATCGTTTACATGGCATTGTGGGTAATTAATTACTTTCAACTTCACAACGCCTTTCGCACAGAAAAAAATTCGCAAGCTTATTTCTTCTCTATTGCTTATTTCAATGGCAAAAGATCTGACGAGCTGCATTCCTCGATTCCATCAGGCTTATAGACACATCTCGTTGAAACACTAGTACCCGTACGATCACCGAAGTTAAGCAACGTCGAGCATGATCAGTATCTTGATGGGTGACAGCTTGGGAATACCAAGTGTTGTAAGCTTGGGGTGTGAGTGACGTAATGAAAAATACCTCGGAATTATTAATCGGAGTGCCGAGTTCAAATTCCAGTTGGGTTCGTTATATTCGGTTACGCGCAAATACTCGTGGGAAAAGTATGATACCACCTCTTAGTTAGCCAATTAGAAATGCATCACAAAATCATTATTATCTGCCCCTCCCCCGCAAAAAAAAATTCTTCAAATGTAAAAAATATTATCAGGCTCTAAATAACCTACAAAGGGTTGATAAACCATAGAAAACGAATCAATCAATTCTACTTCCAGACTTTTAAATCTAAGACCGTCATGCTACGTCCCCAGCATCAAATCACCCTCATTCTCTTCATATCTCATTGATGAAAAGTAAGTCCCACACAGACAGTTTTTTTCCGAGAACCGCTTTGTGGGACAGGCTCCCGAGTGAATACTTCCCTGATCATTACAAACAATCTCTCCAAGACTAGGGTCAACAATTATATATCATACATATCCTCTTAATCGGCATTTACTTCCTCCTCTTGCGTCCATATGACAGCCTCTTTCTTTAACCCTCTATCCGGAGTAGATCTTGTACCTTGCATTGGGTGAACATTTAGAAGAGGTCAGGCAGGAAGCTACTTTCTCAGATTTTTCGAACGTAGAAACTTTAAGCTGAAACATTGATTTTAATTTTTTATATGATTCAAGTATCTAGGGCAGATTGCAATTTTAGCGTGATGGGTCCGATTCTATTAGAACCGGATGAGCATTAAGTCGATGTGTAATCCGAAATTAATCCGCTGGAAAAACGATCGTCTTAGTTTAAACGTTTGGTATGGAATCTTGATCCGCATCCAAGACAAGCAATCAGGCAGGTCCGCCGCCGTAACTTTTTTTTTTCTTAATCTTATAAAATTCAGGTCAGTTCAAATCGGCAGACGTTTTGGTTATTTTCTGAAGCTTCTATTGAAGTTTAGTCTATATTCTAGTGACCTGAGAATAACGTAGCTGCTGTGAAATTCATTTGAGAATAGTTGGCTTTCTATCCGGACATTGATCGTCGCTACTTGAACCTGAGATCAATGTCCCAAGTAAATCAGACCGTAAAAAGCGAGGGTAGCACTAGTGTCATGACAGGAAGAGGTTATGGGGAAAGCGAAGGAGTGGATTTCTCTAAATAAATGCAAATTAAATGACAGAGATGGAAAAGATAAAGTATAAGACAGTGAACAAAAATGATGATGATGATGATGATGATGATGATGATGATGATGATGATGATGATGATGATGAAAGAGGAGGAGAAAACGAATAATGGAGAAGAAGAAAATGATGATCATCACGAAAGAGAAGTATGATGACAAAGAAGAAGAAGTAGTAGTAGTAGTAGTAGTAGTAGTAGTAGTAGTAAATGATGGTGGTGGTGGTGGTGGCGGTGGTGGTATTGGTGGTGATAAAAAAGGAGAAGTAATAGATCACGAAGAAGAGGAGTAGAAAACGACAATAATTGAGAATAAGAAAATGATCATAATCATGAAAGAGAAGATATGAACGACAACGAAGAAGAAAAGAAGAAAATGATGATGATGATGATGATGATGATGATGATGATGATGATGATGATGATGGTGATTACGATGATGATGGTGATAACACGACAATAAGATCATGATTATGATAATGATG
This sequence comes from Acanthosepion lycidas, assembly GCA_963932145.1. Classification (NCBI taxonomy): domain Eukaryota; kingdom Metazoa; phylum Mollusca; class Cephalopoda; order Sepiida; family Sepiidae; genus Acanthosepion; species Acanthosepion lycidas. The sequence goes on from OZ010592.1 coordinate 21,129,594, forward strand.
ATGATGATGAAAGAAGCGGAAAAGACATGGAAGAAGAAGAAGAAGAAGAAGAAGAAGAAGAAGAAGAAGAAGATGAAAATGATGACGGTGTTGTGTATGATGGCACGACATGGATGATGATGATGATGATGATGATGATGATGATGATGATGATGATGATGATGATGATGATGATGATGATAAATGAGGCGGAGAAGACATCATCCCATTTTGCTAAATTTTCTCAATTTTGCGGACCATTAGACGAAATAAATACTGTTTAAAATAAACGGAGCGTCTACTCAAATACGGGTATCCACTAAAAATAACGTTTGAAGTAAGAAAAATATGTCGGATTAAAATATAAAATTCATTAATCATTTAGAAATATATATATATATATATATATATATATATATATATATATATATATATATATATATATATACACTAGCTTAAAAACCACCGTATCGGGCGGCATTTAAGCTAGTTCCAGCGGAGGGTACTTAATTGGGCCTTCATCACAATAAGTAGGAGTAGAGGCGATAGGCAACAATAAATTACAGAATTGATCGCTGCATTTAAATATTGCATTAATATTTTTAAGCTTACCTTTTATAAGTTCAACGATAATTCTTCTGTCGCCACTTCATTTAAAGACAATTTGGTGTACGTAGGTCCTTACTTTCCGTACAAACAATTATTTTCATTTCATGGATGACTTTCGCTGGATTTCACAATTAATTTCGATTATTCCTAAATTTATTCCCAAGTTATAAAAATTGTTATCGTACAAAAAATTTAGTCGCAAAAAATCAAGTAAAAAAATCGCCGAAAACCAATCGCAGTAATGAAAAGTTGGAAATCCAAAATTTTAGGATTGCAGGTCCGGATGCTTTTACTTTCCTCACAAATTTTGCTTGATTCCAAAATGGTATGAAATGTTGGACTTTACGGCCTCTAGGAATAAAGTTGAAAAAGTGAGACATAATGACATTTGCATTTATTATATATATATATATATATATATATATATATATATATATATATATATATATATATATATATGTGTGTGTGTGTATGTGTGTGTGTTTGTGTGAGCGTGTGCATGTGTGTGCGTGCGTGTATGTATTTATGTATGTATATATACACACCCACCCACATTCACACCTACAAAGCAATTTTTAAAGAATTAATGGGTTTATCTTTAATTCGATATTTTTATGCAAATGTTATTTTTAATCGAGTTTGAATAGACGCTATTTTTTTTAAACAGTGTAGATTACATCTACCGGCCTGTGCACTCAAGAAAATTTAATAAAGGTATGCTCTGCTGGTTGATTCGAATCTGCGTCCCCTTTTCTAGGTGGATCCACCGTCTGATCCGACACGTTCGGCCACAGAACGCGTCATATCCCAGCCAGGTCCTGTTTACCGTTTTTTGGGAATGCACATCACCTCGTTCAGGTTTTCTCGAAAGCCCATATCTCCGTGTTCCTATTCGGACAAAGCAGATAGATAGATAGATAGATAGATAGATAGATAGATAGATAGATAGATAGATAGATAGATAGATAGATAGATAGGTTGGACTGTAATGCATAGATAGATAGATAGATAGATAGATAGATAGATAGATAGATAGATAGATAGATAGATAGATAGCTTGGAGTGTAATAGATAGATAGATAGATAGATAGATAGATAGATAGATAGATAGATAGATAGATAGATAGATAGATGCTAGCAACATTTTGCATGAAAGGAGTTGTAAGGTGGGAAACCCATAAGACCCTTTAAAAAAATTTTTTTTAACTCGGTCGAGGCAGTAAAGTAAGGATTGGGCAGCTCCAGCCCAGCTGGGGCAGCAGTACTCCATTTTTGGTCTGGCTCTTGTAAAACTAGAGCATGATAAAAGGTGTAAAGTACTTTCTGGAGCTGTACAAGGAACCGACAGTTTTTACATCATCTTTAGCGATGGATCACATGTACAAGTTCTACTTGAGGTCTGGAGTGTCCGACACGCAAAGAGCCTCATTTAGACTGCAACAGTTCATCATGAGTGGAGACAATTCGATGTCTTCTCTATGATGATGAAATGTTATTAGTTTGCTTTTGGTGGTACTGAAGATGAAGAACTATATGGGAACTGACCAAGTCTTCAAAAAGGCCAGTGTGACTATTGCTGGGGAAATAAACAGTTTGTTTATCATATTATACTATGGGATTCGAATTATGTAAAAATTTCAAGAATTAGACCAGGAAGAACCTTCATCGATCAACTCATTGGCGAAATTCAATTAGCTTTTAAATATTAATCTAAAATAAATGCTATTTTCTTTATGGGGATGCGAGCTTATCTACGCAGTGTGTATTTTCATAGACTAGAATTTTTTTGCCACACGCGTTGAAAGCCTCACAGTATTTAACATTGCTGAAGTTATCGCTAACAATTTTTGATACGATTTATAATCCAATCAATGAAGTATAAAAACCTAAATGTAAAGATAGGCAAAAAACAAGATTATATTTTTAGTAAATAAATACTTGTTATTTTAATCATTAAATTGTTTTGGGTTTTTTTTTTTAAATAGTGGGGGTTATTTTGTATGTTAAATAATAAAACATTTAATTTTTCACAAAAAATAATTAAAATTTATTGTACTAAGCTACGCACCCTAGTAAAACCAATTGCACTTTGTACCCCCTTGTTTTCACTTTTCCGCAAAATTTGGATTTGATCGGTCAATGTATGGCTATTTTAGACCTGTTTTGTAATGTCTGTTTGTAGAAGAGACTTTGTAAATCACAGATACAATAATAGATAATTTCTATAAAAAAAATTTTACGTGTGCGTGCGTGTGTGCTGAAACATTCTCACGCCGATCAACGAAATCTGACCAAATATAAGAATTCCTGGTCAGGCTGCGTACTTTTCAACAAACCCTAACAATTACCACCCGTCAGAAATATTGATGCACGAGGAATATATTGTAAACCAATGAAAAGATTTCGAGCAGCTGTAAACGAAAATTGTATTTTTCAAATTGAAAGGATTCTGTTTTATTCAATTTATTTATTATATGGAAATCGTTTTACAAATAAGATTTTTTGTTTGAATAACAATGTAGAAATGTTTACTGCTGTCCTGCTCGCTGCAGAGAACTGTAGTTGTCAACTTTTATGATTTCAACAAACAAAAGAGCTCCAGTATAATAAAAAGAGAATATTTATGGGTGTTTTGTTTTTTTGTTTTGTTTGTTTTTTGGGGTTTTTTTTTTCATATTCTATCCCTTGCTTTTAAACCTTAAGGCTTTAAAAACAGAAAAATATTCTGTTTCTTCTCATGGAAAATCTACTCCCCCGAGTTCAGTGTACACTGCAAGTTAAAAATAAATAAATACCCAAATAGAAGCTCTATATTCATTTTTTCTTTTCTTTTTTCTTTTTTCTTTTTCCTTTTTCTTATTTTCTTTGTTTTTTCTTTTTCTTTCTCTTTTCTTTTCTTTGTTTTTTCTTTTTCTTTTCTTTGTTTTTTTCTTTTTCTTTTCTTTGTTTTCTTTTTTTTTTGCCTTTTCTCTTTTCTATGTCGTGATCGGGAAAGTGGATACGATTGACGTTAATAAATTTTGGCTATTTTTATCATACATTTCCACAACTACGGTTTCTCCCATTCATCGCACGCGCGTGCACCGGCGCGCACATACGTACATGCATTCACTCACACACACACACACACACACACACACATACACACACATACACATACACGCAAATTAATTAAGTGCGGTTTCTCCCCATCCATTCATCGCAGGCACACACGCACAGTCAAGAACACACACACACACAAAAAAAAGATTGCAAAACTGCATGAAACTCCCACTCGTGCTATCGAAGTTGTATATTATGTATATTCACTAATATATACTTATAGCTCTGTCACATGACATTTTACATTTTATCGATAACACCCGAGGAAGAAATATATTTATATGTACGTGCAAGTATATATACGTGTATGTATATTTTTATTATACCCATATATATATATATATATATATATATATATATATATATGAAGAAATATAGTTTTAAGGTGTGCTATATTTATCGGATAAAGTGCTCAATATCAGAGATAGTGTGTATGTAAATATGAATATAAAAGTGAACGTTGAAGTCAACACTCAGAGGCGACAACCTGTTTCATGCTAGACGCAATCGTCAAGCCAGCGATTGCATCTAGCATGAAACAGCCTGTCTCTTTTGAGTGTTGACTTCAATTTTCACTTTTATATTTATATTGCTCTATTTATTAAACAATTTAGTTAATGCCACATCGACTGAAAAATACTAATACAACAAAAGAATTCTCCAATTACCATATTAGTAATAAAACGCACTCTCTTTTAAATTTTCAAAAAATTCAACCTTAGCGTTGCGACCGCACGCTCCAAAATTTCTTACAGTTAACAATAACACATTTCTAAAAAAAAAAAAACATATTTCGATTCACATCTAATCTTTCGTGTCCCGTTATTACCCGGATGTATCTAAAAAAAAAACAAATCAATTTCCATGCCTGATGATGTCTGTATGAACAGATGAAAATACTAGCAAAAAAAGACCTTATACAAGTTGAATTTATTAAAAACAGGAATCACAACATTCATCTAGAGGTTCGTGGGTTAATATAATTTTAATAAATTTGTTTGCGAAGATGTATTCTCGCCATTTATATCATTAACTTCACTAATCTGTTTTTTGTATGAATAATTCATGTAATATATATATATATATATATATATATATATATATATATATATATATATATATAATGCGCCAAGAATATTTTTACATTTTACCTCTAATAATTCTTTAACTGTTTGCTGCATTAGAATTATCTCCCATGAGATTGTTATCTCCCTTCCTAATAAATTTTAATATCAACCTGATACAACACGTTAGAAAATAATCAAGTGCAATCAAATTTGCTACAAGGAATTAACTTAGAAAATTCTTACAACTTATGACGTAAATATAGACTCGAGATATATAACTGTTGTCGAAGACGTTCAAGTGTTACTGGCCAAATCACTGATGAGTATGTTTCTTCTTTCAACAAGGTCACAGTCGCAAAGCAATTATTATCATCTCTCTCCTATTTATGAGGTTCCCTACACATGTCGAGTTCAACAACGATGACTAAAACGAAATAACCGTCAGGAACTTAAATCTACCAGCGCGCAGTCATTGGCCTTCTGAATGCTGAGTTCCTGGAGAAAGAAGCAATCACGAGAAAAGATCTATGAACTGTCATCAGGTTGTCTGGAATTTGGAACGGAAGAAGACAGCTGCCATTAATAGCCGGAGCGTTTGTGTGTTTCCCGCTGTACGAGAGCGATATTTTCGTGGTGTTTCAGGAATTACATTGTCGTGCAGAAAAAATCTGCAAAATAAGCTATTTAAAAAAAAGCCTGGACTTCCTTCACACGAATACACACACATATACACACACACATATGCAAAAAGAAGTAGGCACTATAAGCCGAAATCAAACAAAATACACTCAAGTGTTGTCAAAAGAATCTCTGAAAATGGACACTTTTTTTGGGGGGGGTGCACAATTGTGTCCAATTGTCTATAATTATGTCTTTAAAATTGTATTCCCTTTAATTATATCTAACCTGTTTTGTTTCTTCTTTTGAATTTAACGTTTGTTCATTTTTTTTTTATTTCTTTTACCCTTACCAACGCACAAACATATTAAACGTGCTTTGTTGATTTCTTGTATTTGTTCGAGGAGTTTCACAGACGACAAATACGTCTGGATATTTTTAGAAAGAAGAGTTTGTGGCTCCTATATGTATCATCATTTATAAGAATAAATATTTGATTGAAAATGACTTATAAGTAAATTCTGTTAAGTTTTTAATGTTTTTCTTTTAGTGTGCGTAGAAATTGTCCAAATAATTGTTTGATACGATTGCTTTTCAAATATACTTATGCAATTGCAAATGATGTGTAGATTGCTAATATATATATATATATATATATATATATATATATATATATATATATATATATATATATAAAGGCTCAAACACTAATATTCCATGGTTATAATTTATTACGTTGGAATCGTAATCACGATCCAATTCATCAGACCTACAAATTCAAACAGATTTCTTTGTGAATTTGTAGGTCTGATGAATTGGATCGTGATTACGATTCCAATGTAATGAATTATAAACATGGAATATTAGTGTTTGAGCCTTTTATATTATATTATACTCTAGCTCTGTCCTGGATTCTATCCTCTTGGAAAAAAAATATATACATATATATATATATATTGTCCACTAATATTATCAATATATATATATATATATATATATATATATATATATATATATATATATATATATAGTATAAGAAGGACGATAGGAAAAACATCTTAGTTTTGCCGACGCGTTTCGTCTTCCGATTTTATCAATTGAATCGAAACGTTTTTCTTTATCATAGTTATATTTCAAATCCAAAATTTAAAACTGAGAGATGGTTGCGTAAGCCTCTTTCTGGCTCATGTTAGCTTCCTTTATACTAAGAGTTTTTTTCATGTCTACATTCTACTGAAAACCATACCAGGTGTTGGCCCAATCCATGTGAGTGAAATTGGGTAGACTGAACTCTTGGGGGCCGTCGATAGCCGTGCTAACACAAAATCACAAGTCATCGTGACCGAGGGATTGAGCATGCTGGCTTTGTTCAAATTGTTGTTCACGCTAGATAACACGCTCTCTTCCAGAATCTGTGACTAAGGTCTGCTAGGCATAGTTGCAGTATAAACTACAGGTGGACTCCGTGGGTGTTGAGCAAACACGAATATGCCTGAGCTTGAGTCTGCAATGGGGATTGGCTACTCGCCCTAATAGACGAGTATCCTCGAATACGAGTAGCCAACTATTAATTAATTATATATATTTATATTTACACACACATATATATATATATATATATATATATATATATATATATATATATATATATATATATATACATTAAGAAATGGACAAAGTCCGACAATTTATTTATTAAAGACATTTTTATGTTTAACGTTCTTTTTACAGATACAAGTATTTAAGTAAATGATCTGTTTATAATAAACAGTATTAAATAACATTTATCGGCCTGAATGTCCGAGAAATTTTCATAGAAACCTGCATCCTATACGGAACCGCCATTTACCTTGACGTGCCTAACCGTTCGGCCACAAAGGATCGTTCGATTGGCAAGGTCGAATTTACTGCTTATAAACTTCAATCTTCCATGAATCTCGTACATTCATAACTGCTCATGGCGTATCAAATGTAAACAAATGACGTCATACATTAAGAACGTTAAACATAAAAATGTCTTTAATAAATAAATTGTCGGACTTTGACCATTTCTTTATTGTCGGTGGTGTGAGAAACTTACTGGTACGTGTATGATTTCACCCAAAATACTTCCTTGATCCACGGCTTGATGACAGTGTCCAGTGTCTCGATGTAAACGATGGCAGTGACCGTAACGCTTTGTCGGAAAAGGTGGAGAGGCATTCCTCACGATCCCGAAGTCCATCACAGACAACAGGAACTTGGTCTTTATGACAGTGGAGGAATTCAGAATGGCTGTCGCGCAGCCATCTTGAACAAAATTCTGCCCATCTGAGAAAAAGCTGGTCTTTTCGAGGTGCTTGACTTTGTTCAGCAAACGCTTTGACTGAATCACACAGTTCTCTCGGGTATATTTGAACATGAACTGACCAATCTTTATAATTGTAGGATTTGTATCTGAGTTATTCGTACAGCACCCGTTTGAATCTTGACTACAACACATGGGGATGATTGGCAATAATCCTCAGTGATTTTCCGGGATTATCGCGATGACACCATGGACCTCTTGGACTAACTCGGATTCATTATTATTATTATATTTGCTCTGTTCTTACATTGAGCTCTCTTTGGATTTATGTCCCTACTAATTACCAAGTGATATATATATATATATATATATATATATATATATATATATATATATATATATATATATATATTAAAAAGAAGAGGGATACCGCAAACGTTTTTGGTTGTAATGTGGATTTTTTTTTTTAATATTATGCTTTATTTCCATAATTTTACTACACGCGTTTCTGGTCTCGCGACAGTCATCAGGTAAAGGGTAGAGATTTCCACATATTATTAAAAATAATTCATTTTTTTCTCCTTTATGTTTTTCGATGTTAAATATTCTCGATATGAGACATTCTCTTTCTATGTGTTAGTAATCCGAATGTCTTTCTTGAATTGACAGTGAAGAGTTCTGCGCGAAGGGTCATAAAACAATTAAGATTGGTCCGAAAGAAATGATGGATTAGTTAGCGGTATCTTATCTTTTAATGTTTTAATGACCCCTGTGTGTTCTTAGATCTATTTCCATTTTCGTGTGTTTCTGTCAGCATGCGTGTATATATGTGTATATTACCTCTCCATACATACACACTGTCTCACTAATTAGTAAACACGTTTGTACACATAAACAGACACACCCCACACACACACATATATATATATATATATATATATATATCAAGATGGATATTGAGGTCAATGTGTGTGTGTATTTTAAAGCTGCTAAAACGTAAGGGGTTACAGGGTGTGGAAGAATTAGGAACAGAAACAACAATGAACAAGACGAGAAAAGAGTAATGAGGTGGGCAGTAGATAGCGATTGACATTGCATTTAAATTTTTGCAGGTTAAAGACTGGCCCAAAAATAGGGTTTCTTGCTACGATCAAACTAAGTATAACTGTAATAATTTTCTTTTTTTTCTAATTGCTATCACCCTATTCAAGGCAGTAAAGCCACTAAGACACAAGGGGTTACAGGGTGTGAAATAATTAGGAACAGAAACATTAATAACGAGTAGAAAAAGAAAAGAGTAATCAGGAGGACAGTAGATAGCGGTTGCCATTGCATTTAAACTTTTGCAGATTAAAGTTGGCTGGAAAGCATGGTGCCGTAAGGGATTTCCACACACAAGAAGTGCGAGAAAATAAACTGTTAGCATAGAATTTACAGTTACATCTAGCCAGCTCAACTATAAACTGATGAGATCACGATGCCAATCTATTACTACGCTTAAATTCATAAAGTTTAGTTAAGATATAGAAAAGCTCATCAGAACAATTACGATGAAACTCTTCCCTTTCAGATTTTAGTTCTATAACCAACACTTAGAAAAACCTAGCCATTTAGATAATATTAGACAGGTATTAGTTGATGATCCAATAATACTCACAAATACACACAGTAAAAAGAACCTTCAGATATTAAAGACCATCTTCATTAAAACGAAGCAACTCACACTCAACAAAATTAAATTTCAAACTAGTCACAACACATTACATTGCATCTAGACATATGGTTCTGTTGTAATACTTCAGTCTATCGCGTGGTATGACGTCATAGACCGCATCTTGAACATACGATCTGCGTCTGGTATTCCACAACCGTTATTATCGCATAGCAATTTTCTGTCTCAAAATAAATAAAATATCATCTTTGACGGTGGATATCTTTGTTTCATGCCTGCATAACCACCCTGAGGATGTCTCATGTGAGCCGAAAGCTTAGGAACAACTTAATAAAAAATATCCAAATGTTGCACAATTTTTGACTTTATTTTCACAAGAAATTGAAGCCAACATTCGAACATTAAAACGGGTCATGATCTGACATAATAGACATTCATTGTCTGTTATATTTAATAATATATGTTTAAATATATGTGTGAGAGAGAGCGACAGAGAGAGTGTGTGTGTGTGTGTGTGTGTGTGTGTGTGTGTGTGTGTGTGTGTGTGTGTGTGTGTTGCAATATTTGTGGGGGAACGAAACCCTAGTAAATAAATATGCTGGCGTAGCAGAAGGTTCCTAAGAACAGAAACTCTATTCACACAAAATATCATTTATCAACAATCTACAATGCAACTAGAACAACAATCTATGGAACATCAAATACCAAAAAACACCAAAAGTAATATTGAAAATAAAATATTTTTTCAAAATCGCACCTGCCTACAACAACACCTCAAGATAATGTAAACTTTGCGCAGATGAGAAAGTAATAACTAGATTTTCAGAACAATCTGAATTCCTAAAGAAAAATCAGAAGTCATTTTCAAATGCACATACGAAAACAAATCCCTATTACTCTACCTACAACAATATCACGACGCAAAAGAGTAAATAACTTAAATCTAATAAACCTTTTCAAATAAGAAGACTTTGAAGCAAAGAAAATATACAATAAAATACGCAAAATAAAGGTGAGCACTGATTGATTGATTCGTTTTTTACGGCTTATCAACACTTTGCGGGTTATTTAAAGCCAGAAAATATTCTTAGACTGTAAGAATTTTTTTAGTGATAATAATGCTATAGTGATACAAGTCTTACTAATTAAACGATAGCCTTGGGAGGAGAGGTGGATTCATACCTTTCCTAAAAGTATTTGCGAATTAATGAACCCAACTGGAATTGAAATTCGGAACTCGGATTAACAATTCCGATCCATTATCCGTTACATCACCAGCACATACAAGATGACAGCATCTGGTAGTCCCAAGTGGTCACCCATCTAGTTACTGGCTAGGCTCGACGTTGCTTATCCTACGAGAACCAGTGTTTCAACGGCCGTAAACCTTAAAGGTCAGGGCTATGTATAACCTAAACCATTAGCCCTAAACAAAAGAAAAGAGAAATTACGATTTCCTCTAATTTCCATAACACCCAATTATAATGTAAACCCCTCTATTCCCCAAGGACGTGCAGCCATACAGTTTGGACCCTACCCCGCGTAGATATCTTCAGCATGGAATGGCTGTGGGGTCAGGTTGGTTAAATACAGTTTTAAACTGGCCTAGGAGTTAGTGCCAGTTAGGTCGTGGATCGTCTAGAGTTGCTAGCAAGTGTTGTATTTCTTACTGACAAGAGAAGTAGGGGGAGGGGTTGCCCTTCCCCTTAATTCGGTAAGCCGTGATATTTTCTTGGCGACGGAGGCTGAAAAAAAGAAAGTTGTGCTCTTGTCGGAAGAATGAGAAGGCCTGATCTTGGTTGAAAATGATAGTTTTAGTAATAGTAAATATAGATAGAATAGTTATTAGGTTGGTGCAAAAATAATGTCGTTTTTTACGTATTTTTTTTTTAACATCAAAAACGACATTATTTTTGCACCAAACTAATACATATAGCTTAATACCTCTGGATCGGGTAGCGAATTGGAACCAAAGTGTGTATTCTCAAACTTTTATCAGAGAATCGAATATCGAGTTAAGTTCAGGCGGGTGTGAATTGTGTGTGGGTCGATCAGCCTATTTCCGATGTGTCTCACCTGTCGATTCTCCCGGCTGTTCCTCGGCTGTCTCTCGGCGGCCCCTTTACCGTTCGCTGAAATGCTGTATATATAAGGGCCCACCTACCCATGCGTTTTCTCACCCTCCTTTGATCACAACAAGGGTAAAAAAGGGTCATTTACTCTGGTTCGTTTTTAACTTATTCAGACTTTAAATATCGCCAACCTTCAAGGCCATTTGCATTCAAAATAACAACCTTACATATTCGTCTGATATGGACACATCGACATGGTGTAATGGTTAGAAAGCTTGTCTTCCTAGGTCAATTACCACTGACTAGTGAGTTCGATCCTGCTGTGCTTAGAAAATCACTTCTAGCTTTGGACACCTCGAGGCGATGTAATGGTTAGCAAGGTAATCACGCTAGAACAGTTACCAATCAGTTCGGTCCTCACTCGATGCCCCATACTTTCGGCCTTGTGCCACATCTAAGCTACGCTTGGAAAATCACTACATATTCGTCTGATAAGTTTTCAGGCGAACATACACAAAACAAATGTCATCTGTCAAAATCTGCAGTCCTTTGAACAACAGATGTTTTTACAATCAAATTTCCTGGGAAAATTTAATTTCACCAAAAGATTCAAACTTTTAAATTTTTCTGTGAATATTCATAGATATAACAATGAGATGCTGAAGTCCTCGACCCAACATACTTGCAAGAATTTAGCCAAACATCACAGTTTTGGAAGAGGTTTCTGATTGGGTAGCAACCGTTTCACCAGTCTCTCTTGTAAGCAATTATTGATAATCATATACATATTTCAAGTGGTAAATATTTCTTGAATGTAACTTGAAATGAAGTTGACTTCATATCGGCAAACACCTCGATGAACGCAAAAGTACTCATGTATCACAGTCAGAAAAATTCCAGCTTCAATTGTGTTACAGCAGAAATCCTGGACATGCCAGATAAAGAGAAAAGGGAGCGAAAAGAATAAAGACATCCAAGACCTGGACTGGACCATTAATAGCAGTAGTTACTGGAATAATACAACATCCAAGACCTGGACTGGACCAGTAATAGCAGTAGTTACTGGAATAATATGACATCCAAGACCTGGACTGGACCAGTAATAGCAGTAGTTACTGGAATAATATGACATCCAAGACCTGGACTGGACCAGTAATAACAGTAGTTACTGGAATAATATGACATCCAAGACCTGGACTGGACCAGTAATAACAGTAGTTGCTGGAATAATATGACATCCAAGACCTGGACTGGACCAGTAATAACAGTAGTTACGAGAATAATACGACATCCAAGACCTGGACTGGACCATTAATAGCAGTAGTTACTGGAATAATATGACATCCAAGACCTGGACTGGACCAGTAATAACAGTAGTTGCTGGAATAATATGACATCCAAGACCTGGACTGGACCAGTAATAGCAGTAGTTACTGGAATAATACGACATCCCAGACCTGGACTGGACCATTAATAGCAGTAGTTACTGGAATAATACGACACCCAAGACCTGGACTGGACCATTAATAGCAGTAGTTACTGGAATAATATGACATCCAAGACCTGGACTGGACCAGTAATAGCAGTAGTTAATGGAATAATATGACATCCCAGACCTGGACTGGACCATTAATAGCAGTAGTTACTGGAATAATATGACATCCAAGACTTGGACTGGACCAGTAATAGCAGTAGTTGCTGGAATAATACGACATCCAAGACCTGGACTGGACCAGTAATAACAGTAGTTGCTGGAATAATATGACATCCAAGACCTGGGCTGGACCAGTAATAGCAGTAGTTACTGGAATAATACGACATCCCAGACCTGGACTGGACCATTAATAGCAGTAGTTACTGGAATAATATGACATCCAAGACCTGGACTGGACCAGTAATAGCAGTAGTTACTGGAATAATATGACATCCAAGACCTGGACTGGACCAGTAATAGCAGTAGTTACTGGAATAATATGACATCCAAGACCTGGACTGGACCAGTAATAGCAGTAGTTACTGGAATAATACGACATCCAAGACCTGGACTGGACCAGTAATAACAGTAGTTGCTGGAATAATACGACATCTAAGACCTGGACTGAACCAGTAATAGCAGTAGTTACTGGAATAATATGACATCCAAGACCTGGACTGGACCATTAATAGCAGTAGTTACTGGAATAATACGACATCCAAGACCTGGACTGGACCATTAATAGCAGTAGTTACTGGAATAATATGACATCCAAGACCTGGACTGGACCATTACTAGCAGTAGTTACTGGAATAATATGACATCCAAGACCTGGACTGGACCATTAATAGCAGTAGTTACTGGAATAATACGACATCCAAGACCTGAACTGGACCATTAATAGCAGTAGTTACTGGAATAATATGACATCCAAGACCTGTACTGGACCAGTAATAGCAGTAGTTACTGGAATAATACGACATCCAAGACCTGGACTGGACCATTAATAGCAGTAGTTACTGGAATAATATGACATCCAAGACCTGGACTGGACCAGTAATAACAGTAGTTACTGGAATAATATGACATCCAAGACCTGGACTGGACCAGTAATAGCAGTAGTTACTGGAATAATACGACATCCAAGACCTGGACTGGACCATTAATAGCAGTAGTTACTGGAATAATATGACATCCAAGACCTGGACTGAACCATTAATAGCAGTAGTTACTGGAATAATATGACATCCAAGACCTGGACTGGACCATTAATAGCAGTAGTTACTGGAATAATATGACATCCAAGACCTGGACTGGACCATTAATAGCAGTAGTTACTGGAATAATACGACATCCAAGACCTGAACTGGACCATTAATAGCAGTAGTTACTGGAATAATATGACATCCAAGACCTGGACTGGACCAGTAATAGCAGTAGTTACTGGAATAATATGACATCCAAGACCTGGACTGGACCATTAATAGCAGTAGTTACTGGAATAATACGACATCCAAGACCTGGACTGGACCATTAATAGCAGTAGTTACTGGAATAATACGACATCCAAGACCTGGACTGGACCATTAATAGCAGTAGTTACTGGAATAATACGACATCCAAGACCTGGACTGGACCATTAATCGCAGTAGTTACTGGAATAATATGACATCCAAGACCTGGACTGGACCATTAATAGCAGTAGTTACTGGAATAATATGACATCCAAGACCTGGACTGGACCATTAATAGCAGTAGTTACTGGAATAATATGACATCCAAGACCTGGACTGGACCATTAATAGCAGTAGTTGCTGGAATAATACGACATCCAAGACCTGGACTGGCCCGGTAACAAAAGTGGCTTAAAGTCTACGACATCTAAGACATAGACTGAACTAGAAAAAGTCTAGACAGGCCCGATAACAGAAGCTACTAGAGCATTACAACATCTAAGTTCTGGACCGGCTTTTTAATATCCCACGTTAAAACGCTATCTAGAATAAACGTATGTAATTCACATGGAAGAGTTAAAAAAAAGTTTTAGTTAAATAATACTAAAAAAAAATGACTACAGTGCTAAATACTAAATAATTTCAGTGGATAAAATAGTTTGGATCACAAATTAAATTGTTCTTTATTATCGCTGTTTTTAATGATTAAATAAATATGACGTGGGAATTATTTCTTTATATAATGAAGGCAAGATAATAGCTTTTTAAATAATAAAATCTCAAGTCCATTTAATTAAACACAAATTCTCAAGTCAAAATCTTCTTCTTTAACACCCTGTTGAATGAACAGCAAATTAATTTAAATACATCGATTCGTGAAAAGAAGCTTTGCCCGAGTGGAACTTATATCTTACCAGCGGGATAAGAAGGGTGGTTCGTTAAAATGTGAGTTGCATGGCGGGTCTTAACCGTGAAGGCTAGAAATGCTGGAACCAAGGAATGCAGTTCGTCTAAACACTTTCCACGGAAATAACAATAGAGCAGAGAAAGGTTGGCGACGTTGTGCAGCATTTTGCAGTCATAAGCTTGAAAATGTGCATATAAATCTCACATTCTGCTGTCTCGAAAAACATGACGGGTAATGTGTGTGTGTTTTAGTGCAAATGCCTGTGAAGCGGGGCTTGTGTAAGTACAGATTTGATTTACTAACAAATAAATTCCCATTTCGATCCAAGACTTGCCTTTCTACCAATGTCAATAAAGTACTTTTAGGATGCCTGGGAGCAATTTGAAATATATATATATATATAAAGAAATATAGTCTTAAGGTGTGCTATATTTATGGAATAAAGTGCTCAATATCAGAGATAGAGCGTGTGTAAATATAAAAGTGAACATAGAAGTCAACACTTAGACGCGACAGTCTGTTTCATGCTATATGCAATCGTCATGGCCTGACGATTGCATATAGCATGAAACAGACTGTCGCCTCTAAGTGTTGACTTCTATGTTCACTTTTATATTTATATATATATATATATATATATATATATATATATATATATATATATATATATATATATATATATATATATATATAAAATCACCTCCTCTCACTGAGATTGTTGTCATAATATTTGTTGATCGAATTGAGCTTTTATATTGAAAAAAAGTCAAAGAATTTCTAAAAGAATCGAGAAAGGGAAGCTGTTCTCGAAAAACTGCTTCTGCCCGAAAGAAAAATTGATTCTACCCGAAAGTAAAGATTAGCAAAGAAACTGTAATGGATTATGTCGATATTTCTGCTTTTCTTTCATTTTATTTTTCCTGTTTTTTTTTCTTTTTCTTTCTTTTTATTTATTTTACAGTTTTGTTGTTTTTCATCGTCTTCAAAACTCTGTGGCTTAAAGCAACGTGAGTAGATCCTTTGGAACCAGAAAATTTGAAACGGAGTAGAAATAAACGAAAATTCTTATTTCTTTATAACATACCTTTTCATGACCTATGCGCTCTCCACAACTTCCTGTCTTTTACTTCCTCTAACTCTTGTCCCATTGCGGCTACTTGGTTTACCATCTATTCACTTAAATTCATCAAGCAGTATGTTCATTGTATGTTCCAGATTCTTTTACCTTCAATGTATCCTGCGAGTGTTAAATTCACTAAGCCTTCTTTTATTTTTCATCGGGCCAATGCAAACGACCCTTTCCTTCGTCAGGGCTTCATACAATTTTGCATTCAGAGTTTTCCTTCTTCTAGACCGGTTGACAACCATGGCTATAGAAACCAGGCTGTTCTTCTATTTACCCATAGCTGATAGGAGATGAGTTTGATTTATACCTTTCCCAACTGATGGACTCGACTGGAATTCGAACTCGGCTCTCTGATTCCTTAATCCGAGCAGCATTCCATTGCTCCACTGCGCCTTCTACATTTTATTCAATTATATATTCACTATTATTTGCATTAACTTGTTGCCACTTACCAGATAGTTCTTCCCTACCTCGAGCTATTGAAGCTAGTTTTCATTAGAGGAGGTTTTCTGCATCAAAGCGATTTTCAGCTATTGAAAAAAAGTAATATCGGTTGGTACAAGGTAAGGTGAATATGGCTGATGGGCTAGAACAGAGTTTCATAATTTGTACGTTTTTTACTATTGCTGTATGCAATCTTTCGTCGTCATGGATGAGAAGATTTTCATATTGACTACAGCACGGTGTTTTTAACCAAACCCTTATAGACGATGCAGATGATGTACGTATAAATGTTCATTTAATGTTTCATTGTGGTTTAAGGACTCTAAATGAATCCTACCCCGACGACCCCATCACATTCGCAAAGTTACCTTTCTTCCACGGAGCTCAGCTTTTGGAATCGATTGTGCAGGTTTATCCTTTATTTACATGATTCGGACTATTGTCCTCATCTTTGTCGCCGTATTTATTACAACGTTTCGGCCGTTGTACGCTCCGGCCTTCTTCAGGTGGTTGGAATGTCGAACTGAACCTTTTATTTCGCTCGTTGGTGTAGACTGTTCTAGTTCCACGTGCCATGTTTAATGGATGTCAGTTATCAGTTATCTCCTGTTAATTTTCCCTCTGAAAGTTCTCCAACGCCTTGAATGGGTATTGAACTCACACTCTTTGGGTCCTGTCACTGGATCTAACCAACGCCTTTATCCACTGTGCCATGTGTCCTCGAGGCAGTGGAGAACTTTTTGTGGATCATTTTTAATATTTTTTATTACTAGGATAGATTACACGTAGATTATATACTAACGGATTTATTACTTATAATATATATATAAATATATATATAAATATATATTAGGTTGGTGCAAAAATAATGTCGTTTTATCACATAGTAACATATGTGAGAAAACGACATTATTTTTGCACCAACCTAATATATATGTGTGTCTGTGTGTGTCTGTGTTACAATTATTTTATACACATTTTAAATATGTTATACACATTTAAAATGGTGTCCCAAGTACTAAAAGATATTTTGTTTATTGAATGATCTTTTTCTTGTATAATAATTATTTCAGTTATTTTGAGTCCTTCCTGAGAGTGTATCTATTATGTTGGCATTGTATTATCTGTCACACTCTGGTCACCCACGTAGAAGAGGAAGATGTAATCTTATCTCGGCCTCAATGGGTTCTTTTGAAATGTTTTAAGCGGCATCCAATTTGACCGAAGATGGACAAAAATGTCAATGAGCGGATCGGTGTTTTGGAGACCAAGCAACAACAAACCTGATATTGATTATTTCTAGTTGCTGCTTTATATTAACAGTGATGCTTGGGATCGAGAGAGACAGTTTTGGTCCGGCTTTGGCCGGAGACAGACTTGTCCGTCGTATACTTCCGGTGCCGGTGCATGTATACTTCATGATGAATTTCTGAGTTCAAACTTTATTATCTTATTTTATGTCTTCATTTTTGTTATTCTTATCACAACGTTTCGGACTTTGCGTCCTCCTGTTGCCTGTCGATATTTACTTAGATTGTTACCATTCCGCTCTATTTTTCTATGGATATCTCGTCTTTTCCTCTTTTTAGCATTATTCATTTATTGCTAAAAACCTTTTTATTCACCCTGAGTCTCTACTAAACTGCCTGGAGATTGAAGTCACAATTTCTATCATCATCATCAAAACTTTCGATTTAAGATCATGAATTAACATGTTCTCTCAGCTTCGGTGACATTGTATACTGATTCGACAATATTTTGCCAGCCTTCTCTGTCCTCTGCGAGTTTGCAGGTTTGTTACAGATCTTCCTTCATTGCAAATTTCTCCAAAGGAAAAGTGGGATCTTTCTGCCTTGTTCTTTGAATGTCTCGGTTCCACGTTGTGACGATGGTGGTTCTTGGATGACTTCTGAACTTTTTGAAATCAGTCTTTTCAAAGTAAAACTCCATGGCTTTGTTAGCTGGGCATTCTGGAGTCATTCGCAAAATATGTCCAAGAAGTTTCCATATTGCTTTCAAAATGAACAAAGACAAATAAAATTCTTGACATTTGCTGTACAAGTTCTTGTTGGAGATATTATGAGAGTACTTTTTCCCTATCAGAATTCGAAGTTGTCGTCTGCGGAAACTGTCTAGCTCCTATTCTTCTTTTTTTTGTAAAGCCCCAAGTTCCGCAGATAATTCCTATGTCACGATTAATCCATTAGGCTATTGTCCTGTGGGACAATCCTGAATCTAGAACTGGGAGTTTAATGTTGTTATTGCTTGCCTTCTGCAACCGCTGTTGAGTACGATAATTTCTTTTGAGAGCTATGTGTTTAAAATATGATATAGAATTCCGACAAAGTTTTGAGGAAACTTGACAAATGGAAAATGTTTCATTCAAATTAGATTTGATTATGTGTTTCGCCTTTTCTATTTGTGTGTCTGCTTAAATAAAAACAAAGTACAGACTGTACAAATCGCTGGTAGTCTCCATTCTTCAAGATGGATGTGAAAGGTAGGCACTGATTGCAGATACTAAGAGAAGGAGAATAAAAGCCTTTGAGAACAAATGCATGAGAAAACTCCTTGGCATTTTCTAGTGGGAAGAAAAAAAACAATGAGTTTGTGCGGAAAAGGCTGTAAGTTTTGTCGAACACCAGGAACCTCTTCTCGCCAATGTCAAACGGAGAAAAATGGCGTGGTTTGGACACATTACAAGGCACCTCAGCCTGTGAAAAACCATCATGCAAGGTACCGTTGAAGGTGGACGTAGGAAAGAACGCTAACACAAAAACTAGTTGTACAATGCCAAAAAAATGAAGAGGTATGACTATACCAGAACTGCTGTTGGTTGCATTGATAGACCATTGTGGAAAAGAGTTAGTGTGGCTTCTGCATTCGGATCGGCCTTACGATTACAAAAGTCAAGGGGATGATGATGATGATGATGATGATGATGATGATGATGATGATGATGATGATTGAATAATAAATCGATCGTTCTTTTTCCACTAACCTGGTGTTTCTCTTGATGAAAATAGAATGAAAATTTAAAAAAACAGTTAATATTTATTCTGTATGTTTCTTTATAAATCTTAGTTCATCGCGAGAAACGCCAGATTAGGGAAAAAGTACTAATGATTTATTATTTAAGCATACACACAAATACACACACCAGTCCTGGGTAAGACGACAAACAAGACTTCTGATCGGGAGGCTTTAAGGAGAGTGGAACCACCTCTTAATTGCTGATGTTCTCAGGTACATTCTGACTCGGGATGGTAACACCTGTGAGGACCCCAGCAATGGGTAAATAGTTAACCTCCCAAAACGGCGTCAAAACGTGTAAAAATACGTTTTAATACTAGCAAAACATTTTTGTAAAAATTATTAACAGCAATAAATTTTTGAAGAAAAAATTATTATCATCAACACATTATTACCAGCAATAATTTTTTGGAATAGATATTACCAGCAAACATTGAAAAAAAAAAAAAAAAAAAAAAAAAAGAAAAAGAAATATTACTAGCAATACATTTTTGGAAAAAATAGTAACAAAAATAATTTCTGAAAAAAATATTACCAAAAATACTTTTTGAAAAAAAATATTACCAGCAATAGAAATCTTGTCAACATTAAATAACCCATTGAGGTTGATATGCTGTAAAACAAACCAAACCAAACCAAATATACACACGTTTTCTTCTTTCGTTTTTGTAGCTAATGAAGACTAGATTAGAGTGGTATATAAGAAAACTAAACGCGACATTTATTTCTAACTTAATTCAAGAAATATAGCTCATTGAAATATATTTTCATATATCTAAATAAATTATTATTATTTTATTATTTTACATGTTAATATCGGTTCCTTGGCATTCAATGACTTATCACTCTTTCATTCATTGAGTTTATTAGTGCATATGAGATTAAAAAAAAGATGTATATGAGATTAAAAATGATGTATATGAGATTGAAAAAAGATGTATATGAAATTAAAAAAGATGTATATGAGATTGAAAAAAAGATGTATATTAGATTAAAAAAGATGTATATGAGATTAAAAAGATGTATATGAGATTGAAAAAAGATGTATATGAGATTGAAAAAAGATGTATATTAGATTAAAAAAGATGTATATTAGATTGAAAAAAAAACGTATATTAGATTAAAAAAGATGTATATGAGATTGAAAAACAATACAAAAGCAAAACTACTGAAAATGATCTCAAAGTTGAATCTAGGATGAAGAGTTATCATTATTTACACTATTTAGATGCTGATCCTTATCCTCATCTTTGTTGTTATTATCACAACGTTGCTGCCGTTGTGCTGTCCGACCTTCCATGGAGAACTTACCCAGAGATCTATAGTCTAATAGATTAAAGAGTTGTGTTCACGGATTTGGTAGCATAGTAACTGTAAGTTCAATCCCTAAGCCGGGCAGTGTGTACTTGGATTCAGTGGAAGAGGAGCGAGCAATGACTAGTACTAAAAACAAGAACTAGACGAAATATTTCTAGACATTAAGCAGTGGAACGAGAACAGTCTACTTTCATATAAAAGGTTCAATTCGGAATTCACTGTAACCCAGATCTACATACACCTGATGAAGGCCAGATGGCACAACAGCCGAAACATGATAACAACAATCATGCGGACAAGAATCCGCATGTGAATAGTGTATAGATAGATAGATAGATAGATAGATAGATAGATAGATAGATAGATAGATAGATAGGAACCTAGATAGATAGATAGATAGATAGATAGATAGATAGGAACTTCGATAGATAGATAGATAGATAGATAGATAGATAGATAGATAGATAGATAGATAGATAGATAGATAGGAACTTCGATAGATAGATAGATAGATAGACAGGAACTTCGATAGATAGATAGATAGATAGGAACTTCGATAGATATATAGATAGATAGATAGATAGATAGATAGGAACTTCGATAGATAGATAGATAGATAGATAGATAGGAACTTCGATAGATAGATAGATAGATAGATAGATAGATAGATAGATAGGAAATTCGATAGATATATAGATAGATAGATAGATAGATAGATAGGAACTTCGATAGATAGATAGATAGATAGATAGATAGATAGGAACTTCGATAGATAGATAGATAGATAGATAGATAGATAGATAGATAGATAGATAGATAGATAGGAACTTCGATAGATAGATAGATAGATAGATAGATAGATAGATAGATAGATAGATAGATAGATAGGAACTTCGATAGATAGATAGATAGATAGATAGATAGATAGGAACTTCGATAGATAGATAGATAGATAGATAGATAGATAGATAGATAGATAGATAGATAGGAACTTCGATAGATAGATAGATAGATAGATAGATAGGAACTTCGATAGATAGATAGATAGATAGATAGATAGATAGATAGGAACTTCGATAGATAGATAGATAGATAGATAGGAAATTCGATAGATATATAGATAGATAGATAGATATATAGATAGGAACTT
This sequence comes from Acanthosepion lycidas, assembly GCA_963932145.1. Classification (NCBI taxonomy): domain Eukaryota; kingdom Metazoa; phylum Mollusca; class Cephalopoda; order Sepiida; family Sepiidae; genus Acanthosepion; species Acanthosepion lycidas. The sequence continues at coordinate 21,151,905 of OZ010592.1, forward strand.
CGATAGATAGATAGATAGATAGATAGATAGATAGATAGATAGATAGATAGGAACTTCGATAGATAGATAGATAGATAGGAACTTCGATAGATAGATAGATAGATAGATAGATAGATAGATAGATAGATAGATAGATAGGAACTTCGATAGATAGATAGATAAATAGATAGATAGATAGGAACTTAGATAGATAGATAGATAGATAGATAGATAGATAGATAGGAAATTCGATAGATAGATAGATAGATAGATAGATAGATAAGAACTTCGATAGATAGATAGATAGATAGATAGATAGGAAATTCGATAGATAGATAGATAGATAGGAACCTCGATAGATAGATAGATAGATAGATAGATAGATAGGAAATTCGATAGATAGATAGATAGATAGATAGATAGGAACTTCGATAGATAGATAGATAGATAGATAGATAGATAGATAGGAACTTCGATAGATAGATAGATAGATAGATAGGAACTTCGATAGATAGATAGATAGATAGATAGATAGATAGATAGGAACCTCGATAGATAGATAGATAGATAGATAGATAGGAAATTCGATAGATAGATAGATAGATAGATAGGAACTTCGATAGATAGATAGATAGATAGATAGATAGATAGATAGATAGGAACTTCGATAGATAGATAGATAGATAGATAGATAGATAGATAGATAGATAGATAGATAGGAACTTAGATAGATAGATAGATAGATAGATAGATAGATAGATAGATAGGAACAAAGAGAGAAAGAGAGAGATAGATAGATAGATAGATAGATAGATAGATAGATAGATAGATAGATAGGAACTTAGATAGATAGATAGATAGATAGATAGATAGGAAATTCGATAGATAGATAGATAGATAGATAGATAGATAGATAGGAAATTCGATAGATAGATAGATAGATAGATAGATAGATAGATAGGAAATTCGATAGATAGATAGATAGATAGATAGATAGATAGATAGATAGATAGATAAGAACTTCGATAGATAGATAGATAGATAGATAGATAGATAGATAGATAGATCTTCAGAATGTCTTCTATTTGATGTATGTAATCCAAGATTTTTTCCACAACCTTTGATCACTAATATTCTCTTTTATAATTTCGATCCTATTTGTGTAACATGAGAAAGCTCAAAAACATGGGCAGCGCTTTTCGTGTTATCGTATTGGCTAATGTTTTTAAATATACATGATTGCGTGTGTAACCAAAATATTATTTACTCACAAAAGCATATCGTGCAGAAAATATCTCAGATAAAAGGCATTTCTGTAGTGTTTATTAATGAAAGGAAACTCCTCAACAATTTACAAACACACTTGTGCAGTATCCGAGTTTTGAAGATTAAATCTCATGCAAATAATTAGAGTCGACATTTACATATGTACTTGTTTCCTTAAATTGAAATCCGCGCATCTTCGAAAACCTGGGCGCATCCCTTTATTCAAAATTAAACATATTCACCAATTATAAATCAAGTGTTCTTGTATGCGTCAGGCATGCCCACTAACTCATTCAGAAATATCTCAACTGCCAACCTATATACAACCGCTTGCTCGGATTTAACGATTAAAAATATTTTCGAGTGAATAAAAATGGTATGCCTCAGCTAGAACCACCATTCTTCAAACCTCGCAAGATTAGCGCTACAGTACCACAAAGAACTGTGCCAAATACTTGTAGACTTTCAACAGCAACAACAAATCAAAATGGTAGCACATGTAACTCAAAGAACTATAATATAATCAAAATATAATCAAAATGTCGAAATTTCACAATGCATCGAAAAAAGGTTAGGAAGATGTTGTGGATTCCGGGTTGAAATCCGGTACCAATAAATAACAACGCCAGGAATGAATATAGGAAAATAATATATTAACGTAATAATACAAACTGGTAAAGCAGGTTAGTAGTTCCAGGAATACGGGTTAGTAGCAAAATATATACACAGTCTTTGGTATTGAAGTATCGCTGTATGACTTCTTACTGAGTCTACGTGCTCGCTCACTGTGACTCCTACCTACGCTGTTACCTCACCCTCACTCTTCCGGTTACCTACAACCTTTTACTCTGTCACTCTGGACTCAACTCTTCGGTCTTGCTCTCGGGTATTCACTGGCAGTAGTATAAGTATACACTGGGTGAGTCCATTTGTATAAAAAGGTGTGGACTCCTCAACACCTCCCTCCTTAGATCCCTTGGGTGGGGGTTAGTATTTTTTTCTCTCATGGTCGATAATCAAAGGTTCAGTAAATTTTCTCTTCCTGTTTGACCTAGTGTCTGTGTCTTCCTGTGGTCTTTGAATCTCAAAAACTTCAAAGATTGCATCCATTGAATCGTCATTTTCAGCGGGTGACGAGCTTGGCTCTTCGACCCGTCTTTTTTGTATTTGGTCAATATGTTTTCTGTGGGTAAACTTTTCGCCTTGTACTGTATACATCACATTTCCTAGTCCGTTAATTATTGTGTCAGGCTCCCAGTAAGCCATATTGTTCCTGAACATCCTAAAGTAAACCCGTTCTCCTGGTTTAAATGATCTCTTGGGTACTATAGGTGTATGCTGGTGTTTATTCTTGTTAGGCAATAACTTATCAAATGGCACGTTTCGCTTCTTTTTACATACTGGTTGGACATTTTACTTTATTTCACTTCTAGCCGCACCCTTACAAAACGAACTGATAGGTAAATCTCATACGTCGAACTTTTGCATCCAGTCTGTGCCCACCAGATTTTCTGTATCCTTCATTACGAATATTTTCAGGTTTCCCGTGAAATTTTACGTTTAGGATTACTTCTCCTTCGAATTTTATACGCTTTCCTGTAACAGAGAGCAATTTTTTGTGTAATTAACATGGTTGGTCTATTAAGCTTTCTCCATGTCTGTAGGTTAATTATCGTTATGTCGGAACCTGAGTCAAGTTGCAATTTTATCTTTTTATTTAAGATTTCAAGTTCCACATATTTCCTTATGTTAGTATTGTCTTCGTCATGCATTCTAGTAGCTCTTATCCTACTAGTAAATTTTCTGTTCCTACATTGGGATGCCTTATGACCCATTTTTCCACACGCAAGACAGTTTTTATATTTAAAACGACAATCCTTATTCCAGTGTAGTCCTCCACATCGATAACATGCAGATGGGAGGTGGGGCTTATATTTACTTTGATTTTCGTCATTATTTGCCCTGTACGTTGTACTTTTTGCATTATTATAGAATTTTTGTTTTCTTTCTGGGGAGGGTGAAAATCTTTTTTCATTATTATAGAATTTTTGTTTTCTTTCCGGGGAGGGTGAAAAACGTAAACTTTTGTTTAACTTACGAATATGTGATACTCCTGTCTCCTCGATATCCTTCGAGTCTTTCTTTATGCTCAGGCATTTTTGGCAGTCTTCCGATAGATTTTGCAGTTTTGAAAGCATTCTTTTGCGCATTTCACTATCTTTTGCTGAGACTAACCCTTGTACAAAAATAAGACACTTGTAATTGCCTGGGGTTAATTCTGCCAACTTGAAATCGTCGCAATGTTTATTCACGATTGCGGCGAACGTGAAGTAATCCTCATTTTCATCCTTTACGAGGTTAAGACATTTCCACCTTTTGTGAAAGAATGACGTCTTCGGGCTGAAAAGCTCCGTCATGCATGTAACTGCCTCATTAAACGTTAAATCATTTGTCTCCTTTGGCAAAATGTAATCCACGAATTTTGTGTATCCATCCGTTCCTAATTTTCTGAGTAATAGTCGTAGCTTTTTTGCTTCTGTCCAGTTTTGACAATCGATGTTGAAGATGTCTTCATGACGTCTGAAAAAGTCCCCGAAATTTTTATCCCCTTCTAGGGAATATTTGAATGTTTCTATCGTGTTCCATGCTGCGTCTTGGGAAAAAGTCGCCTCTTTTTCAATATTTTGTTGTTGTGTATTACTCGCTACTTTTACAATTAACTCCTGGAGTTTTAATTGTCTTTCTTCATTTTGCATTTGTCTTTCATGATTTTCCTTCTGCGTTTGTAGTAAAAAAATTTCCATTCTTTCTTGGAATTGTAATTGCTGTTCATTTTGGTGTTTAACAAGTTCTACTAAAATACTTTTAAAATCCTCCATGGTAAGAGTCTTACGAAAAAAAACTCGATTTTCCGTATTTTAATCCTCGTAACACTTTGTTACCCAGTTGTTGTGGATACTGGCAAAATGGCAATTTTCTCTTTTGAGTCTCCGAGAAATGCAAATTCTTGTCGCCCAAGCTGTTGTAGTGAGAAGAGAGAAATTTTTTCTTTCCGTGTAGGTCCCAATTTCTCGACACCAAGTCATTGTGGTCGGCAAGGGAGAATTATTCTTTGTACTCTTTCTGTGTGAGTTCGAATTTCCTCGCCGCCAAGTTGTTGTGGTTGACGAGAGAGAATTTTTTTTTCTTCCTTGTGAGTTCGAAGTCCTCGTCGCCAAGTTGACAAGGGAGAATTTTGTCTCTTTTTTTTTTCTTCCCGTGTGAGTTCGAAGTCCTCGTCGCCAAGTTGTTGTGGATTCCGGGTTGAAATCCGGTACCAATAAATAACAAACGCCAAGAATGAATATAGGAAAATAATGTATTAACGTAATAATACCAACTGGTAAAGCATGTTAGTAGTTCCAGGAATACGGGTTAGTAGCAAAATATATATATAATCTTTGGTATTGAAGTATTGCTGTATGACTTCTTACTGAGTCTACGTGCTCACTCACAGTGACTCCTACAACGATGTTACCTCACCTTCACTCTTCCGGTTACCTACAACCTTTTACTCTGTCACTCTGGACTCGACTCTTCGGTCTTGCTATCTCGAGTCTTCACGTAGCCGTAGTATAAGTATACACTGGGTGAGTCCATTTGTATAAAAAGGGGTGGATCCCTCAACAGAAGGAAACCTCCATCAATACTGAAAACAGAGATAACAGTCAGTTCCCTTGAGAAACCTATTTTCCTTTAAAAACAATTTAACGGAAAGATTTTATAAATTTCAACCGAAAACAGCAGTGACTGCTCGGTCAATGAATGCCGAATGTTTCCTTATAAGGGAACGACTAATGTTACGATTACCATTAGAGATGAAGAGAACAGATACTACACTTTGATCCCAGAAGAAAAGCGTAACTCAAGTAGCATTGTCTGCTCGGTCAATGAATGCTGAATGTTTCCTTATAAGGGAACGACTAATATTACGATTACCATTAGAGATGAAGAGAACAGATACTACACTTTGATCCCAGAAGAAAAGCGTAACTCAAGTAGCATTGTCTGCTCGGTCAATGAATGCTGAATGTTTCCTTATAAGGGAACGACTAATATTACGATTACCATTAGAGATGAGGAGAACAGATACTACACTTTGATCCCAGAAGAAAAGCGTAACTCAAGTAGCATTGTCTGCTCGGTCAATGAATGCTGAATGTTTCCTTATAAGGGAACGACTAATATTACGATTACCATTAGAGATGAGGACAACAGATACTACAGTTTGATCCCAGAAGAAAAGCGTAACTCAAGTAGCATTGTCTGCTCGGTTAATGAATGCTGAATATTTCCTTGCAATTACCATTATCTGAATATTCTGCAAGGATTGTCTTGAATAAAGAGTTTGAAATTTTCGCTGAAATATCCTAAATTTCTGTCTAGTGTTATATGTATTTTCTAAGTACAGTATGGCATAAGGCCACAAGTCTTCGGTACTCGGAGAGGATCAAACTCGACACAGTAGTAATGGCATGTAAGTCTGGCTAACTAAATATTACAGGCGTTATTTTCATGTTAATGTAAATGGTTAGAATATTCGTTTTGGCTTTCAGTGATTCATCCTCCCCAACCCAAAGTTTATAGCAATTGGAAAATTTGCATTTTCTTTTCTGAAAAAATTTTCATATTCAATAAATTATGGTACATTGTTATACTATTTTTTGTATAATTACTCTTCAGGACACGAAATCAGAATACAATTTATAAATTAGTTATAATTAATGGAGTTATGACCCAAATCATATACGAATAAGTAAGATACTTTAAGATAACATACGTAATGAAAGTAGAAAATCATTAATGTATCGTAACAACGGTTTACATCATATTATATATTTTATATCACTCATCTGCTTACCTCGGTCTGCTTAAAGCCACATAGGTATATCATTCTCATATTACATCTGTTTACATCATACTGCTTAAAGCCATCTAGGTATATCACTCTCATATTACATCTGTTTAACTCAGTCTGCTTAAAGACATCTAGGTATATCACTCTCATATTACATGTTTTTACTCAGTCTGCTTAAAGATATCTAGGTATATCACTCTCATATTACATCTGTTTACATCAGTCTGCTTAAAGCCATCTAGGTATATCACTCTCATATTACATCTGTTTATCTCAGTCTGCTTAAAGCCATCTAGGTATATCACTCTCATATTACATCTGTTTATCTCAGTCTGCTTAAAGCCATCTAGGTATATCACTCTCATATTACATCTGTTTACATCAGTCTGCTTAAAGCCATCTAGGTATATCACTCTCATATTACATCTGTTTACATCAGTCTGCTTAAAGCCATCTAGGTATATCACTCTCATATTACATCTGTTTATCTCAGTCTGCTTAAAGCCATCTAGGTATATCACTCTCATATTACATGTTTTTACTCAGTCTGCTTAAAGACATCTAGGTATATCACTCTCATATTACATCTGTTTATCTCAGTCTGCTTAAAGACATCTAGGTATATCACTCTCATATTACATCTGTTTACATCAGTCTGCTTAAAGCCATCTAGGTATATCACTCTCATATTACATCTGTTTATCTCAGTCTGCTTAAAGCCATCTAGGTATATCACTCTCATATTACATGTTTTTACTCAGTCTGCTTAAAGACATCTAGGTATATCACTCTCATATTACATCTGTTTATCTCAGTCTGCTTAAAGCCATCTAGGTATATCACTCTCATATTACATCTGTTTATCTCAGTCTGCTTAAAGACATCTAGGTATATCACTCTCATATTACATCTGTTTACATCAGTCTGCTTAAAGCCATCTAGGTATATCACTCTCATATTACATCTGTTTACATCAGTCTGCTTAAAGCCATCTAGGTATATCACTCTCATATTACATGTTTTTACTCAGTCTGCTTAAAGACATCTAGGTATATCACTCTCATATTACATCTGTTTATCTCAGTCTGCTTAAAGACATCTAGGTATATCACTCTCATATTACATCTGTTTACATCAGTCTGCTTAAAGCCATCTAGGTATATCACTCTCATATTACATCTGTTTATCTCAGTCTGCTTAAAGCCATCTAGGTATATCACTCTCATATTACAGGTTTTTACTCAGTCTGCTTAAAGACATCTAGGTATATCACTCTCATATTACATCTGTTTACATCAGTCTGCTTAAAGCCATCTAGGTATATCACTCTCATATTACATCTGTTTATCTCAGTCTGCTTAAAGCCATCTAGGTATATCACTCTCATATTACATGTTTATACTCAGTCTGCTTAAAGCCATCTAGGTATATCACTCTCATATTACATCTGTTTATCTCAGTCTGCTTAAAGACATCTAGGTATATCACTCTCATATTACATCTGTTTACATCAGTCTGCTTAAAGCCATCTAGGTATATCACTCTCATATTACATCTGTTTACATCAGTCTGCTTAAAGCCATCTAGGTATATCACTCTCATATTACATCTGTTTATCTCAGTCTGCTTAAAGCCATCTAGGTATATCACTCTCATATTACATGTTTTTACTCAGTCTGCTTAAAGACATCTAGGTATATCACTCTCATATTACATCTGTTTACATCAGTCTGCTTAAAGCCATCTAGGTATATCACTCTCATATTACATCTGTTTATCTCAGTCTGCTTAAAGCCATCTAGGTATATCACTCTCATATTACATCTGTTTACATCAGTCTGCTTAAAGCCATCTAGGTATATCACTCTCATATTACATCTGTTTACATCAGTCTGCTTAAAGCCATCTAGGTATATCACTCTCATATTACATCTGTTTATCTCAGTCTGCTTAAAGCCATCTAGGTATATCACTCTCATATTACATCTGTTTATCTCAGTCTGCTTAAAGACATCTAGGTATATCACTCTCATATTACATCTGTTTACATCAGTCTGCTTAAAGCCATCTAGGTATATCACTCTCATATTACATCTGTTTACATCAGTCTGCTTAAAGCCATCTAGGTATATCACTCTCATATTACATCTGTTTATCTCAGTCTGCTTAAAGACATCTAGGTATATCACTCTCATATTACATCTGTTTACATCAGTCTGCTTAAAGACATCTAGGTATATCACTCTCATATTACATCTGTTTATCTCAGTCTGCTTAAAGCCATCTAGGTATATCACTCTCATATTACATGTTTTTACTCAGTCTGCTTAAAGACATCTAGGTATATCACTCTCATATTACATCTGTTTACATCAGTCTGCTTAAAGCCATCTAGGTATATCACTCTCATATTACATCTGTTTACATCAGTCTGCTTAAAGCCATCTAGGTATATCACTCTCATATTACATCTGTTTATCTCAGTCTGCTTAAAGACATCTAGGTATATCACTCTCATATTACATCTGTTTACATCAGTCTGCTTAAAGCCATCTAGGTATATCACTCTCATATTACATCTGTTTACATCAGTCTGCTTAAAGCCATCTAGGTATATCACTCTCATATTACATCTGTTTATCTCAGTCTGCTTAAAGCCATCTAGGTATATCACTCTCATATTACATGTTTTTACTCAGTCTGCTTAAAGACATCTAGGTATATCACTCTCATATTACATCTGTTTACATCAGTCTGCTTAAAGCCATCTAGGTATATCACTCTCATATTACATCTGTTTATCTCAGTCTGCTTAAAGCCATCTAGGTATATCACTCTCATATTACATCTGTTTACATCAGTCTGCTTAAAGACATCTAGGTATATCACTCTCATATTACATCTGTTTACATCAGTCTGCTTAAAGCCATCTAGGTATATCACTCTCATATTACATGTTTTTACTCAGTCTGCTTAAAGACATCTAGGTATATCACTCTCATATTACATCTGTTTATCTCAGTCTGCTTAAAGACATCTAGGTATATCACTCTCATATTACATCTGTTTACATCAGTCTGCTTAAAGCCATCTAGGTATATCACTCTCATATTACATCTGTTTATCTCAGTCTGCTTAAAGCCATCTAGGTATATCACTCTCATATTACAGGTTTTTACTCAGTCTGCTTAAAGACATCTAGGTATATCACTCTCATATTACATCTGTTTACATCAGTCTGCTTAAAGCCATCTAGGTATATCACTCTCATATTACATCTGTTTATCTCAGTCTGCTTAAAGCCATCTAGGTATATCACTCTCATATTACATGTTTATACTCAGTCTGCTTAAAGCCATCTAGGTATATCACTCTCATATTACATCTGTTTATCTCAGTCTGCTTAAAGACATCTAGGTATATCACTCTCATATTACATCTGTTTACATCAGTCTGCTTAAAGCCATCTAGGTATATCACTCTCATATTACATCTGTTTACATCAGTCTGCTTAAAGCCATCTAGGTATATCACTCTCATATTACATCTGTTTATCTCAGTCTGCTTAAAGCCATCTAGGTATATCACTCTCATATTACATGTTTTTACTCAGTCTGCTTAAAGACATCTAGGTATATCACTCTCATATTACATCTGTTTACATCAGTCTGCTTAAAGCCATCTAGGTATATCACTCTCATATTACATCTGTTTATCTCAGTCTGCTTAAAGCCATCTAGGTATATCACTCTCATATTACATCTGTTTACATCAGTCTGCTTAAAGCCATCTAGGTATATCACTCTCATATTACATCTGTTTACATCAGTCTGCTTAAAGCCATCTAGGTATATCACTCTCATATTACATCTGTTTATCTCAGTCTGCTTAAAGCCATCTAGGTATATCACTCTCATATTACATCTGTTTATCTCAGTCTGCTTAAAGACATCTAGGTATATCACTCTCATATTACATCTGTTTACATCAGTCTGCTTAAAGCCATCTAGGTATATCACTCTCATATTACATCTGTTTACATCAGTCTGCTTAAAGCCATCTAGGTATATCACTCTCATATTACATCTGTTTATCTCAGTCTGCTTAAAGACATCTAGGTATATCACTCTCATATTACATCTGTTTACATCAGTCTGCTTAAAGACATCTAGGTATATCACTCTCATATTACATCTGTTTATCTCAGTCTGCTTAAAGCCATCTAGGTATATCACTCTCATATTACATGTTTTTACTCAGTCTGCTTAAAGACATCTAGGTATATCACTCTCATATTACATCTGTTTACATCAGTCTGCTTAAAGCCATCTAGGTATATCACTCTCATATTACATCTGTTTACATCAGTCTGCTTAAAGCCATCTAGGTATATCACTCTCATATTACATCTGTTTATCTCAGTCTGCTTAAAGACATCTAGGTATATCACTCTCATATTACATCTGTTTACATCAGTCTGCTTAAAGCCATCTAGGTATATCACTCTCATATTACATCTGTTTACATCAGTCTGCTTAAAGCCATCTAGGTATATCACTCTCATATTACATCTGTTTATCTCAGTCTGCTTAAAGCCATCTAGGTATATCACTCTCATATTACATGTTTTTACTCAGTCTGCTTAAAGACATCTAGGTATATCACTCTCATATTACATCTGTTTACATCAGTCTGCTTAAAGCCATCTAGGTATATCACTCTCATATTACATCTGTTTATCTCAGTCTGCTTAAAGCCATCTAGGTATATCACTCTCATATTACATCTGTTTACATCAGTCTGCTTAAAGCCATCTAGGTATATCACTCTCATATTACATCTGTTTACATCAGTCTGCTTAAAGCCATCTAGGTATATCACTCTCATATTACATCTGTTTATCTCAGTCTGCTTAAAGCCATCTAGGTATATCACTCTCATATTACATCTGTTTATCTCAGTCTGCTTAAAGACATCTAGGTATATCACTCTCATATTACATCTGTTTACATCAGTCTGCTTAAAGCCATCTAGGTATATCACTCTCATATTACATCTGTTTATCTCAGTCTGCTTAAAGCCATCTAGGTATATCACTCTCATATTACATGTTTTTACTCAGTCTGCTTAAAGACATCTAGGTATATCACTCTCATATTACATCTGTTTACATCAGTCTGCTTAAAGCCATCTAGGTATATCACTCTCATATTACATCTGTTTACATCAGTCTGCTTAAAGCCATCTAGGTATATCACTCTCATATTACATCTGTTTACATCAGTCTGCTTAAAGCCATCTAGGTATATCACTCTCATATTACATCTGTTTATCTCAGTCTGCTTAAAGCCATCTAGGTATATCACTCTCATATTACATCTGTTTATCTCAGTCTGCTTAAAGACATCTAGGTATATCACTCTCATATTACATCTGTTTACATCAGTCTGCTTAAAGCCATCTAGGTATATCACTCTCATATTACATCTGTTTATCTCAGTCTGCTTAAAGACATCTAGGTATATCACTCTCATATTACATGTTTTTACTCAGTCTGCTTAAAGACATCTAGGTATATCACTCTCATATTACATCTGTTTACATCAGTCTGCTTAAAGCCATCTAGGTATATCACTCTCATATTACATCTGTTTATCTCAGTCTGCTTAAAGCCATCTAGGTATATCACTCTCATATTACATCTGTTTACATCAGTCTGCTTAAAGCCATCTAGGTATATCACTCTCATATTACATCTGTTTATCTCAGTCTGCTTAAAGACATCTAGGTATATCACTCTCATATTACATCTGTTTACATCAGTCTGCTTAAAGCCATCTAGGTATATCACTCTCATATTACATCTGTTTAACTCAGTCTGCTTAAAGCCATCTAGGTATATCACTCTCATATTACATCTGTTTACATCAGTCTACTTAAAGCCATCTAGGTATATCACTCTCATATTACATCTGTTTACATCAGTCTGCTTAAAGCCATCTAGGTATATCACTCTCATATTACATCTGTTTATCTCAGTCTGCTTAAAGCCATCTAGGTATATCACTCTCATATTACATTTGTTTCTCTCGGTTTACATCATATATATATATTTGCTTCAAGGCATTAAAAAATAAACAAAATTCGTTCGAAGCAAAGAACATGGTGCCGAACTGATGTTCTTTTTATTTATTTTTTTAGCATCACGATCACGTGACCAGTAACGCCTGAAGGCCGTTGGAAAGCTTCGCGTACTGCTGCCGCAGCAGCAGTGTTTTTTTTTTTTTGTTTTTTTTCCAGGGCAAGACAGCCTGACGGAGCAGACTGATTTTGAATTAAATTTTTCCTTCTCCTAAGCCGATTGCTACCCTAAGCTATAGAACCCGTTTTATCCTGATCTTTATCAACAGCTGGAGAGGAGATAGATTTGTTCATAACTTTCCCAACTTTAGCAAATAAGTGAATTTAATGATTTCGACTAGAATTCGATGATATTCTCAATATCCTGAACAAGTGAGCAAAGACGAAGTTTTAGAGGAAATGAAAACGAAAACGACACTTATAATTCGAATACGAAAAGGACAACTGAAATTTCTACGGCACATAATGAGGAAAGAGGGGTTGGAAAATTTAATACTCACAGGACGTGTTTAAGGTAAGTGCAACAGTGGAAAGCAGTGAATAACCTAGCAAACGAGCTTGTATAAATGGATGGCAGAATAGGTATTGGGGAGACAGCAAAAAGACAAGTATTGCTAAGAGCAACAAGGGAGAGGAAGCTGTGGAGAACCATGATCGCCCAGTCCTGGATGAACACGGCACAAAAAATTATAGCATAAATTAAGGTTGCTATTCAAGGCGTTTGTATTTTCTCTTAAGCCTCTCCCGTTAATCACAGCTCTATCGCTGCAGAATGTTTCCCGCAATCCATGAAATGAAACCAGAAAGAAAGGGATTTCGGTGGTCTATACAAACGATACTGGGACCCCATCAAGATCATCCTGAAGACCTGTAGTATCGATCCTAGCCAGTTAGAAGAGTTGGCTGGTCATCGGGTCATTTAGCGACGTGCCTGTATAGATGCTGTTCAAGCCACAGAAACAAAGTTGGTCCATCAGCAGAGGAAAGTCATCATAGTGGTAAAACGCAGAATCCTTACTCTATTGCCGGCCAAGGTCTTTTTGGATACCCTTCTATGCCATTTGCCGTGTTGGTCAAATTGGCTACACGAGGAATCCTGCACTTTCTCTTACTTCAGGTTTCCGGTAAGCGACTTGACAAAGAATTGTATCAGACTACAAATCAGAAAAAATGATGATGATGATGATGATGATGATGACAGCGACGACGATGATGACGACGATGATGACGACGATGATGACGATGCTATTGATGATGATGATGATGACGATGACGAGGAAAACGATGATAATGATGATGACTATGATGTTGACGATGATGATGATTATGATCATGACGACGACGATGAGGGCGACGATGACGATGATGATGATGATGACAATGACAAGGAAGACGACGACGATGACGACGACGACGACGACGACGACGACGACATGATCATGACGACGACGGTGACGATGAGGGCGACGATGACGATGACGATGACGATGATGACAATGACGAGGAAGACGACGACGACGATGATGATGATGATGATGATGACGATCACGAAGACGACAATGATGATATGATCATGACGACGACGGTAACGATGAGGGCGACGATGACGATGAAGACGACAATGATGATGACGATGAAGACGATGATGATGATGATGACGATGATGATGATTATGATTATGATCATGATAACGGCGATGACGACGACAATGATGACGGCGACAATAATGACGACGATGAAGACGATGATAATGACGATGACAATGATGATGATGATATACAACCGTTAAGCTTTTCATACATAACTTACAAATGACAATTTTACGGATATTATTTTACAGAGATCTTACCTAGCCAAACACATCCATTTTAAGGCGGTACAAACTTTACGTTGAACAAGATCTAAAATAAAAAATAATGTTCACTATCTCGCAAACAGCTGGTTTTAAAAATTTTCATTTTCATTTTTTTTTTTTTTTCTACGGAACTTGCTGATTATTTAACAAGATAGATTGGCATTGCGCCCACTGCGGTCACTTCGTTTTGTAAGTTGGCAAAACGTACTCAGATTCTTCACTTCAAGAGTTCCAAAGAATTGTTCATCTGGATAACACGTGACTAAAGATCTCGGGTAATTGGCGCCACCTGTCGGAGCCCTATTACGAGCTGCAACCACTCACTCTCACTAGCTTTCTAGTTCTTTTTCTGCTAGTTTCCCTCAATCTTCTTCCAGCTTTCCTACACTTTCACATTTTTCTCTCTTTCGTTATTCCACTTTCAAATCGGCCTCTCCTCTCTGTCTCTCTCCCTCTCTATCTCTGACGGACTCACTCCTATCACTTCTTTTATTTCTCTTACTAGCATTCTTTGTTTTCTTATATCTCTCTCTTTCTCTCTTTGTTTCTGTCTATCTATCTATCTATCTATCTATCTATCGTTCCCATTCCTCAACCTGTTTTGTCCTCCTCCACTTTCTCTACCTCTTGCACGCGCGATCTTGTTCTTTCTAAAACTCTTTCTCATTTTTCTCTTTTTCTTTTCTTTTTTCCCATTCCTTCTTTTAATTTTCCTTGCAAATATTCATTGTTTTCTTCCCTTCCTCCCTCTCTCTCTCTCTCTCTGTCTCTATCTCAGTTTGTCCATATTTATCTCCCCTGTATGTTTCTATCTATCTATTGTTCTCATCAATCTACATGTTTAACTCTCTCTCTCTTTCTCTCTCTCTCTTTCTCTCTATCCATCAATCTATCTTTATCTCTTTCTCACTATCTATCTTTATCTATTTCTCTCTCTTTATCTATCTATCTATCTATCTCAGTTTGTTCATATTTATCTCCCCCTGTATGTTTCTAACAATCTATCTATTGTTCTCATCAATGTACCTGTTTTACTCTCTCTCTCTCTCTCTATCTATCTATCTTTATCTCTTTCTCTCTTTCTCTCTCTCTCTCTCTATCTATCTTTATCTCTCTCTCTCACTCTATCTCTCTCTATCTATCTATCTATCTATCTATCTCAGTTTGCTCATATTTATCTCCCCTGTATGTTTCTAACAATATATTTATTGTTCTCATCAATCTACCTGTTTTATTCTCTCTCTCTCTCTCTCTCTCTATCTATCTATCTATCTATCTATCTATTTCAGTTTGCTCATATTTATCTCCCCTGTATGTTTCTAACAATATATCTATTGTTCTCATCAATCTACCTGTTTTATTCTCTCTCTCTCTCTCTCTCTCACTATCTATCTATCTATCTTTATCTATCTATCTATCTTTATCTCTCTCTCTCTCTCTCTCTCTATCTATCTATTTATCTATCTCAGTTTGTTGATATTTATCTCCCCTGTATCTCAACCTGTTTTATCCTCCTCCTCCTCTTACACGCGCGATCTTGTTCTTTCTAAAACTCTTTCTCATTTTTCTTTTTCTTTTCTTTTTTCCCATCCCTTCTTTTAATTTTCCTTGCAAATATTCATTGTTTTCTTCCCTTCCTCTCTCTCTCTCTCTCTCTCTCTCTCTCTCTCTCTCTCTCAGTTTGTCCATATTTATCTCCCCTGTATATTTCTATCTATCTATTGTTCTCATCAATCTACCTGTTTTACTCTCTCTCACTCTCTCTCTCTCTCTCTCTCTATCTATCTATCTATCTATCTATCTTTTATTTTTCTTGGCACCTATTATTTCTCAGATATCACTCTTAAACACTCTTTTTTCACTACCTGCTGTGAAAATCAGCTTTTAAAATAGTAGTCTTAACCTGAGATTGAATGCCGACTTTGCAAAGTAGGATAGGCCAAGTAGCAGAGAGCACTCACATAGAATCAAACTAACAAAACTAACAAACTATTCTACAATCATCCGGGTTACTCTAAGCGCCGAAAAGCGACTCTCTATTCTCTTTCTCTCGATTTCATTTTCACTCCTCTCTTTTTCTTTCCTTTTTATTCTTACATTATTCTTACTTTCTTTCTCCTTTAAATCCATGATGGCACACAAACATAATTCTTGTGTTATTGTACATATTTCTTTCTCTTCGGGCGAGTTTCAAATTTCCAGAACGGTTTTAATTTGGTGCTTAACTCACCAACCTGATTCTATGAACTCCGTGCCACCACCTACAGAGAAAAACAAAAAATTTTAAGTTGAGAAGAGGCGATAATTACTAGAATAAAAAGGTCATTAGCAGACACGACTCTTGCTACAAGAAAAACTAATTACCATTATGACATATAATTCCTATTAGTTTGATAAAGACGGCCATACTAAAAGAAAAAAAGTTTTTAGTAAAAAAGCGAGGTAACAAAAATATATTACTGTAAAATGGTAATATCAAAATAGAACAAAGATTATAAAAAAGCGGTTTATCTGTCTTCTCTCATTAGAGTAAAAATCGAGGCCAAAAATGTCTACAGTGACTAAAACAAAAAAAAATAACCAAAACAAATGGTATATGAACAAAAGTATAACACTTACAGGCTAATTATCACCAACCACTCCTTCTGCTTAGAGAGATGACTGGTAGGACTTAATACAAACAGATTCTAACATTTTTAATGGAAATTCGGAATTAGTCTTGCTCAGCACTGATAAGATGTCTAGGCTATAAGATCAAAAACACTGAGGGTTTTTTTATTAAAAAAACAACAGCAACAAAAATATAATCGTTGTTGTATTTCGATATGACCAATTTACGGTAATATATATTTTTGTTGCCTCCTTTTTATATAAATGATCTGCTTTTAATATGTCCGTTTTTATCGCACTAATGAAATTTTGCATCTCTACAAAATTATTTAAATACAAATTCTGGTTATATTGTTGTCTATTTCCCGACGATCTTCTTATATACCTGTCAAGGCTCTTTGCTATCCCCAAAGAAAACACTTTCATTTCTTTTGATATTCCTGAGATGAGAGCTTATCATTATTTACATTCGGACTATTATATTAATATTTGTTTTTATTATCATAAAATTTCGGCCGTTCTGCTTTCAGGCTTTCTTTAACTTTCTATCGATTCGAGTAACCTTCAAGGAATTTTGAACTGAACACTTTATTTAATTTACGAGGGTTGAATGTTCGCTGTCCGTTATGAAAAGAGGAAAATCGCTTTGTTCTTTATTATATGTAAAGTTTATGAGCTCTGCGCTTATCTATATACCTCTCTTGTTTACCTCGATCTGCTTAAAGCAATTTAGTTATATCCCTGTGATATTACATTTATTTACCTCGGTCTGCTTAAAAGTATTTAGTTATATCCCTCTTATATTACATCTAATTACCTCAGTCTGACATCTAAGTATATCACTGTTTCATAATACATATATTTACTTTAATCTGCTTATTTTTCTTCTATGTTCCACCTATAAGAAGGTAACTCAGCAATTTTTCTATCCCTTTATGTTCCACGTATCCAATTAAACATGCTCGTTCGGTAGTGTTACTCGCTGTTTCCCTCTTGACTTCAGTATGTCCTGTGAGTGTCAAATTTTCCAAGCCCCTTTTCCTTATTAGTTATCCTAGAAATTTCAACTCTTCCTGATTGTAATTATAAGTGACCTTTTGGTTCCCATTTTCCTTAAAACATTTAACTGGACGAAGAGATCGTTCGAACAATTACTATGAACGTATTTATAGAAAAGACATAGACAGACAACCTTACGGCGATGGATAAGTGACTGGAGCCGAGCTGCCAGACAGGACCAATAATATTGCAGATGCTTCTTTGGATATTACCAAGGTAAATAGCAGTGGCACCGGACATTATGTGGCAGTAATATTCTAAGCATGGATGAATGGTAGGTTTATAGATCAGGACCAATAATATTACTGATCCTTCTTTGGATCTTATCAAGGAGATCCAGTGTAAATAGCAGTGGCACCGGACATTGACGAATGGTAGGTTTATAGATATGTAAGATTGTGGAGAGATAAATTGTCTCGCCCGTGATTCAACTTTCTTAGCAGCTGACCTAGCAATGAATTCAATATAGTCTTTCCACTTTATATCAGCAGAGAACGTGAGCCCAAGAAGGCGCAACGCGTCACTTTCCTGGAGGATAGCATCAGTCATGCTGATAGAAGGTAACAAGGGTTCTCTCTGGTGATTAATGGAGAGAAGTTTATCTATCTGAATCTGTTCAATTCTATTCGTCTATCTTGCTGTCTGTTTGCTTCTTTTCATCGAATATGATCTATTTGAATTTTCATCCCATAATCTGTTTCTAACGATTGATATAATCTTTTAACATATTAATTCATTCCTTCCACTTTCTGCTTGATGGTTTTTATTTATATTTAACTATTTACTTCAAGGTCAGTTTAACTTGGAACGCAGCCCACGTGTGCGTAAAAATAGTCCAGTCTCACTTGCTTTGCCACAGACGTCATAGCGTACACCCAACTCTGCCTCTTTAGTATAATTAAGAGGCGCTACTCGGCAGTTAGATAACCGGAGACCAGGAATGCTTCAGTCATTTACATTTAAATATTGATACTGTATATAGTCTTCTTTTACGTATCTAGAGATTTTTAACAAAATCCGAAGAAGAATCTGCAACGTTATTGATCCTGGCCTGGCATCTCGGCTTCAGTTACTTTCACGCCGCCGTAACGTAACTACCCTGTGCCTTTTCTATAAATATTTCTATGGTAATTGTTCTGATGAGCTTTGGTACCTCGAATTTATGAAACTAAGTACTAGATTGACTGCTAAATCTCATCATTTCAGAATTGAAATGGCTAGATGTAATCGTAAGTTCTATGCTAGCAGTTTCTTCTATCGCACTTCTCACTTGTGGAATTCTCCTTCGGCTTCTTGTTTTCCAGTCAACATTCATCTTCAAAAAAATCCTGTCGTCATCTTCTGTCTCCTTTATACCTGTTTCCTCTCTCCTTGATACCTTTCTATTGTCCTTTTTCCATTTTTCAGATTTTTTTTTTTTCACTCCCTTGCATCCTAGTGACTGTATCGCCTTGAATGGGGTGAAATGATTAAAAGAAATACCGTGTTTCGTTCAAAAATAGTTGTTTCTGATTAATTGTTTTCCACCCTGCAACCACTTTCCCACAGACGAAATGTTGCAAACCTCTCGCTATACTGTCGCTATTTCCATGGAAAATGTTCTGACGTGCTACACTCCTTAGTTCTATCGGTCCCAACCTTCACAGCTAAGCCCCGCCATGCCAGACACACTGTAGCGAACAACACTCATTCCACTTTTATTCAATCGGTGAAATGTAATTTCCACTTGAACAACTTCTTCCCACGAACCGCTACTTCGTGGTACCAAATGTCAAGAGGGTGATTTCCTGATCACTGTAATCTTAATCTATTCACATCTAAAGTCAACCGTTATTTCCTTACATATTCCCATCAACTGGGACTCTTACTTTGTAACCTCGAGTGGCTCTTGGGTCTTGTACAAGATGAACATTATTGAAATTAGTCCACGGGGATTTTAAAGCATAATCATGTTATTCTACTTGTCTACAATACATCGTTATCCTTGCAAATTCAGCAAGAATATATATATATATATATATATATATATATATATATATATATATACAAATGTAAAATAATGAGGAGTAAGATTTCAGCGTTCAAAACATTAATTTAAAATAGGGCTCAATACAAAAGTAGAGCATGGAAAATCGCTATAATATATAGATTTAATAGGAAGATTAATGTAATTTGAGGAATAAAAAGATAACAAGATGTTTAACAATATTGGTAATGATGATATGTATTATATATTAGTAAGCCATTTGACTAAGTTGAAACAGGAAGAGAAATTTTAATATTGTAATTTTCGGACACACCTGTGTCTTTTTTCAACGAGACAAGAAATTATTAAAGAAGTTGGACTCGCTCTTTCGGGGAATGTTGTTGCTGTTGGTGGTGGGTTTTTTTTACTCATATGTTGTATTTCTGTAAGAAATGTGATTTTGAACTAATATTTTGTCAAGATTAGGGTTGTGTAGGGTTTTTAAAGGGATTTCTGTAGAAATTATATTCTCTGAGTAAACGGAAATCCCTGTTTAATCCTTTAATAAGTGATTCTATTTTGAAAGTGTATTTTAACTCCGATCCGCGTCTTTCTTGTCGGCTCTTAAATGAAGACGCTGAAAGCACGCATCTGATGTCATCAATGATATGGGGCGATTGGCTGAAGTATGTAGAGACAGGAAAATATGGTGGTATATATATATATATATATATATATATATATATATATATATAATGTATCGAAAATATTTTTAAAAATTTTGCGGGCAGTTTACTCACACCAAAATAAGGACAAAAGTTCATATATACACATGTACGCAAATCTTTCGATTTTGAGTTATTAAGTTTAAAGAAAATTTACGGTAGATGGCGCTGTGTTGCCATGCAGATTAGGTTGCATTTGTCATTCGTGTACATTTGTAGCCAGTCTATCTTCGATGTTTAACACGTGTAGTCTTGAATTAACTGAGAATTATTCCGTTTAACAATAACAAGATATTCCTATCTTGTGCACGCAGATTATAATTTTTACTTACGGCCGCGCGAATGATAAAGCGAGGCTGCACGGTTGTATCAGATTCCATTTCCAGACCGAAGGCAGCCGAATCATCCAACCTTTACTGCTGTTTATCGTCGCGTTGCTGAGGCAATATCCGTGGAATTACAAACTATGTGTCGAGGAAAACCTGATCGTACGTCTGAACGCGAAAAACACATTCTACATGCTGTCGGAGATAATCCCGATATCAGCACCTATCAAGTGGCCCTAGCATCTCGTACATCTTATAGTACCGCATGGAGGGTACTTCAAGAGCAGTTCTTGTATCCGTATCATTTGCAACGTTTGCAGGGTCTTTAACCCTCTGATCACTCACTACGAGTGAACTTTTGTTGATAATTTATTGCATAAACTGCCGATCCATTGTTTTTCTCTTCAGTCTTGTTTACGGATAAGACAACAGTTGAAGGAGATGGAATAACAAATTTAAACAACCAACATTTATGGGCGGATCGTAATCCTCATGCTAGATACAAGCTTCTGTTTTCTGTGTGGGCTGAAATTCTAGGTGGCTGTCTTGTAGGTCCATATCCCAGTACGTCTTACAGAAACTGTCTAAAGGAAATTTATTTCGAACACAGTTTCCAGACATGCTAGAGGATGTACCCTTGCTAATATGAAGACACATGTGATTCATGCATGATGGGGCTCCATCATATTTTAGTCACACTGATGGCGATGCACTAGCTGACATCTACCGTGAAAGATGGATACGTAGAGCCTGCACATTCCCCCCGATCTCATTCCTTTTGATTTTTAGCTGTGGGGGTCACCTAAAACAATTGATTTATGCAGCAGATATTAATAATGCAGATCATAATCCATCAACGTGTCATCGGGGCCTGCAAAACCATTCGACACCGTGAGCGAGTATTCGAAAGGGTCCGCCAGTCAATGACCCGACAGGTACATGCGCGTTTAAAAGTAAACGGAGGACATTTTGAACATTTGTTATGAGGTACAACAATGGTCTTTTGGTATCAGTAGGAAGGAGGGGGTAAGGATCAGACATTGGTCTATTTAATCGGTCAACTCAACGGAAATGGTATGGGAAAAGAAAAAAGAGAAAAAGGGAAAAAGAAAAAAGGGGGAAGTAAAAAGATAAGAAATTAGAGATATACTTAGGGTTTTTGGAGGAAGGAGAGGGGTGGTATAGCTTTAGCAATTTAGATAAAACCAGATTTTAACGTTTGATAGTAATTTAAATGTTTAAAAACTAGACAAAGAAATTAAATTTAATGCTTGTTAGAAATTTAAATATGGAACTTCTCCACAAATTTAATATAAGCCGAATACTATATTAATAAACAACAATAATAAAAAAACTAAAAAAACGGGAGAGTCCATATATAAATATATCATCGAACTATATATATATATATATATATATATATATATATATATATAACATGGTCCGATGATCGCTTAAAGTGCAATGTTGATATCTATGCCCACACTGCTTAAATAAACATATACACCATTCCCGATATTAAACACTGTTCCCTCACAACTATAGCAAATTTTAAACAAAATAATCATATATATATATATATATATATATATATACTTACATAAATATAAAAGTGAACATAGAAGTCAACACTTAGAGGCGACAGTCTGTTTCATGCTATATGCAATCGTCAGAGCACTCGTGGCCTGACGATTGCATATAGCATGAAACAGACTGTCGCCTCTAAGTGTTGACTTCTATGTCCACTTTTATATTTACATACGCTCTATCTCTGATACTGAGCACTTTATCCTATAAATATAGCACATCTTATGACTATATTTCTTCATATATATATATATATATATATATATATATATATATATATATATATATATAAAGGGTTACCGAAATTACTTATTCTCGGTCACAAATTTTAAAAGTAATTTCAAACTAATAAAATCATAGAATTTGCGGAATTAAATACAGCTGCAATCAATGGACTCAAATATCGAGATGTTCAGTATTTACCTATGGACATAAGTGTAATAAAAAGAACATATTTTTACACTGCATAACCCAAGAATAAAATTCACCGATCCAGCATCGATCAACTAATTCCACCCAAAGTAGATCAAATGTAAATATACCTCTTCTATCCCAAAGAACCCTATTAATGAGATGCCACCCAAAGATTTTCGTTATTTAAATATTAAAACCGCTATCGTTATCATTAACCCTACTTTAATATAGCGATGAAATACATCTTCCTACCATAGATTGGTTGCGTAAACCATCCCATAAATTTAACTTCATTGGATTAGTGTTGCCAAACGGTGCTACTTTTAAAAGTCCAGTGCTTTTAAATTTTGAATTTCTCTATTTGCGACATTTACGGCTACTTCTTTTCTGTAATCATTTCATCCCAAGCAATGGGGGGTGGGTACTGATTGTGAAAGAATATGGGAAAAAGGGAGATAGAAAAATAAAAGAACAAGAATTAAGAAAACAGAAGATAACGCTTAAAATTGCATTTAAATTTTTGAAGATCAAACTTGAACGGGAAACAAGAAGCCAAAGGAGGTTTCCAAAAGCGAGAAATGCAAGAGAAGAAAACTGGCCATTTCAACTGTAAAATGATGAGACCCGGCCGCCAATCTAGTACTGTACTTCATAAAGTCTAGGTGACATGGAGGAAAGTTCATCAGAACAATTAACATGAAAATATTTATAAAAAACGCTACAAGGAAGCTATGTCACAACGGTGGGAGACGTGACTCAGGACGAAATACTTGTAAAATAACTTAGGTTACCAATGAAAAGGAAGTCTATTCAAAATTTAATAGCACTGAGCTCTCAAACGTAATTTAGTTCGTTACGCTAAAAACTCAACATTGGATTTCTATGCTGCACTTTTGCTAATCATGGCATCTAAGAGGACGACGAAGGTTACTTGGCAGCACTCATTTTCCCTTCATTATATAACAAGAACTACCGGGTTACACATTACCGGTAGCAGGGGAAAATTCCTAGTCTGGCTGAGTCCCTTTCTCTGTCAACGATCGCGTAATGTCTTTATCGAAATCTCTGTCAACATATTTTGTTTTGAATCATTTCACTCCAGGCCAGGCAATAATGCCACTAAGACGCAAAATGAGACGACCTTAGGAGAAAGAAACGGAAGCCTAATCCTAAACAGGAAACGAGGGACCAACTATTACTCCTGTTCAAAAGATGGGGAAGGAGTGCGAACCGGATAATGGGCAAACGTATCTACTCCTATTGAACTGATAATAAGAAAAAACATGCAGATTGATGGATTTATGTCGCCTTTTTCCAAGGATATTCGGTGGTATTATACTTTTGCGCCGGCCCTCAAAACACCGTATACAGTAGAATTCCTTACATCCGAACTTCAGGGTACTTCGGTTATGAGGACGGGTTCGGATTTAATGTGGCACGTGTAATGTAACTATAACTTAAGAAAAGACAAGAACTTATGGAAATATATGAAAAAAAAAGTGTTTCACGAAAGTAAATATTAATTTGCAATGTTTAGTACTTAATAAGTTTTATTTTCAATTGTGTTTCTTATGTCTTTTCTCATTTCAATTACTTTTCGCTGTTCTTGTTTTTTGTTTGTTTTAAGTCAGGCATTTCTGCAAATTACGTGCACTTGTACATTCTATACTACTAAAAAAAAGATTTTTTCCCCATGAACATTTTGATTTTTTCTCCAATTACCGTGCAACAATTTTTTAAGTTGTCTGTGTTTTCCCAAAGAAACTGAGGACAATTTTTTTGAATCAGGAAATGACATCCGTTTTTCTCGATCAAGTCATGTTTTTGTGCTAAGTTGAGTTTTTTTTTTAAATCCGATCTGCTGACTAAATCGATTACATTTTTGTGACACTATCGATTGAATTTTGTTAATATTTCTCATAGAAAATAAGTTTTTAAGAGAAAAATGTTTTCTAGCACAATTTATTCATTAAATATTACAAACATCGATTACAATAAATTGAATAATATACATTAATAAATGTAAATACATGTAAATTGCATGTCATCATTGTTCTGAGCAGTGTCCCTACCATTCCACATGTACAAAAAGGATGGATACTTGGTGAAGCCGGACTGTTGTGCCAACAAAAAGTTCACCATCTTCAAATCAACGCAAATAAACCACTCCTGCTGATTATAATGAATTTTATCCAGCACATACTTCATTGCTTCATACTTCTCCTTCAGTGTAGTCGAGTGAGCGAGTGATACTGGTTTCCATTGTGCACCAGAACACTTTTCAGCGATCGCTTGCTGCTGTCAGTGAATCTTTGGGTTCGTACAGTGGCACTCCAATTTTGTGAAGAAGTTGCGCAATATCTGTACAGTACACCAAGTCCTTCTCTTCAGAGAAAAAAAACGAAGGTACTTTTGATGTTTGTTGCTGTAGCAGGTGATGCGAGCACTGTCAGAAAGAAGGGTTTTTTTTACCTCCAATCTGGATGCCAACATGTTGGCAGAGGACTTTGACAACCTGAGATCGCGAATGAGATCATTTAGTTCCTTTTGGGAAAAAAAGATGTGAAGCATCATCGTCAAAAGACACTTCTTCTTCTTCTTCTTCTTCTTCTTGAACACTGGAGAAATCTTCCTCACTAATGTCAGAAAGTTCTCCAAATAGATAGATATTGATTGAAGACCAGGATACTTGAGGCTGCTCCAGTTCTTTCTGTTGATCCCAGTCGCACCAATAGCACATAAGTAACAGCCAGTGCTATTGTTTATTGGCTCCGTCGAAACTATGGGAATTCTTAACTTCAGACAACTCTTCTTGCCGAAGATAATCGGTACATATCTTACATACCATATGTGACGTCCAAGCTTGATCCTTGTCACCAAGTTTAATAGGAAAAGAAAGAAAATAAGCATGGTGTATGAAATTTGTGAATGGATTCATGTTAGAAATAATGGCGTATTCACCGCAGATGTAGCAGAATAAGTCGGGTTTATTTTTACAAGATCTTATGATCAAAATCATTTCATTCACCTGAAATATAAAAATACCAATTAGACATAAATTGGAGCATTTATCTCTTTGGAGTTCGTTTATTTCAAGAAATTAAAAAGAATTGCATCTTATAAGGCGTAAATACCTGTACATGTTGTAGGAATCCTTCTACACGGCTTTTAGTTAAACATTAAAAAGCCGAGTGTCGGGATTCGATACAATAATATAAAATGTTGAAGGACTGCTCATAATTTGGCCTTTTAAAACAATCGCACGACATCCGTTAGAAGAATAAAATCATGTATAAAAATACAACGTAATATTAAAAAAATAACATTAATTTTATATAACAAGAATCCAAGCTGGAACACACAGTTGCTTGAAATCTATTGAATAAGTAATGTTTTTGTTTTTTTCTGGTTGTTAAAAGTTCTTGTGTATAGTAAAAACTGTATTGCGTACGTATGTAAAAAAGGTGAAATGTCGTTACTAGTATGCTTGTAGGAGATAGTATGTGTATGCGTACGTCGTAGTAATGGGTATGAAGGAGATAGAATTAAACTCTTACCGTCCACAACGGTGTCAGAAGGCGGCTCCTTTGAGATTTGTTCAGTGCTGCTGAGTCGTTTCTTGATAGTGTATGTGTGAAAGTGAATGACGTCTTGAATATCAACAATTAAAATGACATGGCCCTTACTGGAATCTGAGAGACTCTGTCGTTGAGGTCAAACATCGTGATTTTTATACCGTTATACCTGAGAAATTGGCTCCTGAATTATATAATTTTACTTATTCCAAATTGGCCCTAAACGGTCACGTGGTAAGCTTACGATTACGTCCGCGCGATATTTTGGCAGTATACCTAAATTATAATGACTATTAAAACAACTTTTCTGATTAAATACAAAACCATAGAAGACATTCTCTGGTTTTGTATTGTACAGTTTAATCAGTGTATTTTGAGATTTAAGCACTTTTTTGCATGTTATTGGTTTATAAATATTTTGGAGACGTGTTTTAATATTTATGCAGCTATTTTCTGCTGAAAATACTTCTGATGGGTTAATATTAATAAGTTTATAATTAACATTATAATTAGTTTTATCGTGTGAAGCATGTTCTCTATTTAGATATCTTAATGAACATAAGGTAAATAAAAACGTAAAAAAAACAGTATATGGTCATAGCTGAAAAAGTTAACCTGATTAAGTAAAATCAATGTGAGTTTTGGATTCAAGCACATCAAAACTGTCCTAAATTAGCTAAGAAGATTAAGACAATAAATGTGGTGTTGACCAGAGTTTTCTCTACTGAATTACAGTTTTTCATTATATCCTTCATATTTTCACCATTATTGGAAGAATTTGAATCTTCTATTTCTTGAGAATCATTTTGAAGCGATTCTACTGTTGAATTCTTTGTAATTCATTAGCCTTCTTCATTTATCCATTCTTTCAAGTCGTCCAAAGTGAGAATATTCAGTGGATCATCTTCAAGCGCAAGTTTTAGTCTTTCGTTCAGATTCTACAATCCTTGTTTGTTAATTTGCAAATTCAACAAATTAGGAGTTTCGTCCAGTTTTTCTATAATCTTTAATTTCTGACGTACTAGGAAAGAATTTCTTTTCCTTTGTCTTCCAGCTGAAGTTTCTTCTGTGCGAGACATTATGGGTTGAGAAATGTCAAGTTATTAAGAACTATATGCCAAAAAAAAAAGAAAAATATAAGAATGTAGCATATTCGTACAACATCTAAATGGAAACACTGAGAAGTTTGGATATGAGGACTTCTACTGTATTTACCATTCGTGCATTAAAATTTGCATTATGGCATTTACATTTAACGTCTAGAGACTATTACGTTTTTAATCAAGAAAAGTTTTGAATTGGTGAAGCAATATCAAATTAGATATCAATACGTGTAGATTTGATGCTAAAAAGTTCCGAGTCTTTGATTCCACATAAACTCTGCAGAATAATCATCCATTATATCCTGATTTATTGTTTCATGCTTTGCTTTTTGAGTTTTGGTTTACATCTTTCAATGCAAATATTCTACGCAATTTCTGGTTGTATCAATGTTTAGCAAAACGAATTGCTAATGTTTTGAGTAGAGGGTTCAAAAGAATAAGAGACCTGGACATCCGTGCGAAGTAGATACTTCTTCTTCTTCTTCTTCTTCTTCTTTATGCGCTGTGCACCCTCAGAACGTAGGCGATCATGGATCTCCACAACTTCCTGTCCTTTGTAGCACTTCATGATTTTTTTTATTTCTGTCATTTTTTTTCAAAACTCTGATCCATTTATTCAAGCTCAAGTACATCGCTTAACTTTTGAATTGCATCTTCGGATCTCAGTGTCACTCTTTCTGTTCTTTTTGTTTCAATTTTTTCTAAAATTTCGTCGTTGCTCACAACGGTCTACGGTATCCTCAGCATCCTTCTGTAGGACAACATCTTTGTTGCTTTGTGTCTCCTCTTCATCTTTGAGGAGATCGTCCAGCACTCACTGCCATACAGGAGGACAGATATCACGTAACGGTTTAGTACTCGTTTCCTTGTTTCTAGCGAAGTTTTTTTTATTTCTGTTATTTTTTCTTAAACCCGTTCCGCCATCCATTTACTCAATCTCACTAAGTATGTCATGCACTGTTTTCCTCTGTCCCTCTTGCCTACAATATGTCCTGAGTATCAGATTTTTCTCCCTATGTGTCTAGAAACATCAGCTGTCTCTTCCTGATGTTAAGGATAAGTTTCCTATTTGTTTTCACTTTCTCTAAACCTTGTTGCTCACATATTCGGTCTATGTTATCCTCAGCATCAATTCTGTTGCTTCAAGTTCTTTCTTCATCTTTGAGGAGATCGTCCAGCACTCACTGTCATACAGGAGAACAGATATCACGTAACGATTTAGTACTCTTTTCCTTGTTTCTAGCGAAGTTTTTTTTTTATTTCTGTTATTTTTCCTAAATCCTGCTCCGCCATCCATTAAGCTCACTAAGTATGTCATGCGCTGTTTTCCTCTGTCCCTCTTGCCTGCAATATGTCATGTATATCAGATTTTTCTCCCTTTATGCCTAGAAACTTCAGCTGTCTCTTCCTGATGTTAAGGGTAATTTTCCTATTTGTTTCCACCTTCTCTAAAACTTCGTCGTTGTTCGGTCTATGTTATCCTCGGCATCTTTCTGTAGAACCACACTTCTGTTGCTTCAAGTCCCTTCTTCATCTTTGAGGAGATTGCCCAACACCCACTTGCATACAGAGGGACAGATATCACGTAATATTTTAGTGCCCTTTTCTTTGTTTCTAACGAAGTTTTCCTATTTCTTAATACTCCGCTTAGCTTTTGGAATACATCTTTGGTTATCCCAATACGCCTTCGGATTTCAAGGTCACAATTTCTGTCCTCTGTTAAAACACTTCCCAGATATTTAAATTTTTACACTTGTTTGATTATGGAATCTGCGATTTGCAATTCGCACTTGCGTCTCATTCTTTTGCCTCTGCGTTGACCTTTAATTATTCCTTCTCGTTTTTCTTCCCTACCTTCTGTGAGGGATTTTTGTAGATTTCTTTCTGTGTCTGCTATCAACACTGTGTCAGCTGCTATTCTTATATTGTTAAGATTGTGGCCGCCAATAATGAATCCTGGCAGGACTTCTAGTTCTCTCAGAATCGCCTTACAACATCTCGCACTATCATAATAATTTACAAAATGACGTATATTTAGAGGCTACTAAACGAAAGCTAATGCCCCGTGATAGAAACCACTCGCGTGCTTGTCTACGTGCGCAGTACCAGAGAATCGGGTTTTTTTTTTCAAGGCGTTACCCCAATCGGTTCACGAAACAATCTTAGCATTTTCTTCCGCCAAAAATTTATCCAAAATTTACTGCCAACGCCGGATATGTTTTCACGCGTTAAAAACTTCCAATAAGACATACGATACGCCATAGGTGGTAGTTTCTTCGGTTTCGCACTAATATCTTTCAGCACACGTCGACTGCGCGAAGGTTAAGACATTAGGCAGCGAAAACACCTACGCGTGTATGTAGGTACATATTTCACGTACAAACTAAACGATAGACATACGCTTGTATAGCAAATACAAGTGCCAACACAATTAAAGGTTTTCTTTCGATTTCTCCCTACCCGGCACGGTGCCTCTTATTTGATTCGGCGTGTTTATTGATTTTCAAAATTATCCCGATTTTATTTTCCGAGCCGGCATGTTTATTAACATTTCCTCGGCTGAGGACGTACTTATACGTATACGACTTTATGATATGTCCATCGACTGCGATAAAAGAGACATTTATCAACCCATAATCTGAAAGACCCCTCAAGAAAGATACTGGTCAAAAACACTGGCGTTCTTTGTAAATCAAAGTTCCGGAAAGATCTTGTTATAAAATAGGCCTTGTACATCAAACAACTCTCCCCCACTGTTGTTCATGATGACGGTCGTCTTCAAGTATAGAATCCAGAGGTTAGTAGTGAATATTTCGAAGACAGTAGGGAAGCGTAGTTCAGGTTAGCAGTGGATATCCCGGTAAAAGTAGCAGAGCGTAGTTCGTCCTTCTGTTTCTCTTCGCTTGACAAGCTGGAACTGGACATTCGGGTAGGGTAAACAAAATGGCCGCCTTTATACACGACGGATTGAATGTTCTACATCATCTGATTGGTTAACCTTCTATTGGTGGACTATAAAGTGAGTCAAGTCATTTGGGCTAACTCACTAGTACATACACATACACAAAAAACTGCAACACCCACCATCAAACTTCTCTTGTTTAACAATGGAAATGGAGTTGTGAAAGCCCTTCAAAAATAAAAAAAAAAATCGCTCACTCGAATTCCAGCCATGCCCAACACACGATTGTAATTTGAACTTGGCTCTCTAATTTCTCATTCTGTGCCACTATTCATTACACCACCCACACATCCACATGCTACATGCAGAGTAGTTTTTAGTGACAAGAACACATTGTGTTACTGCGGCAAAATATTTTTGAGAGTGAAGGCAACAGGCATGAATTGTCAGAATTCATTGATAACAGAATTCACCAATAATATTGAAGAAATTTATCTAAGCAGTTGTATTTTATTAATTATAATTAACAGGTATTTTCTTGGAAAAGATTAAAGTTGTATTATTGATTACAAAGAAATTTTACTAGAAGATAATATAAACACTAATAATAATAAGAACAATAAGAATTGTTATGAACACCACCCAAACCCGGTTACGGAAATAGGACCTGTTACAATTCTATGGGACTACACAATACACACTGACAGAACAATCAAAGCTAACCGCCCAAACATTGTTATTAATGACTACAAACAAAAAAGTACCTCCTTATTGATATGGCAGTACCTGCAAACTGCAATGTATCTTTGAAGATATTCAAAAAGCTGTCAAAATACAAGGACCTTGAAATAGAAATCTCAAAAATGTGACACATGGGAACATCAACAATCCCTGTTGTAGTTGGAGCCCTAGGACTGGTTGGAAAAGATTGCAGTAGACTAATTGAAGGGATACCTGGAAGTCCATGCCTCAAAGAGATACAAAAAATTGTTCTGACAAGTACAGCCCACACTTTACGAAGGGCTTTATCGATGTAAAAATGTTTTGTTTTTTTGTTTTGTTTTTTTTTTGGGGGGGGGGTTGTTAGTGGAAAGTGTCATGATGCCATTTCTAAGCTTAGGTCTCTGGGCAGGACCCGGAAAGAATTGTGTACACACCAGAAATCAAAGGAAATAAAAACAACAGCAACAAAAACAACAATAATAATAATAATAATAATAATAATAATAATAATAATAATTGATGGTAGATAACTAAGAAATAACATGCATCATCACAGATAACGCATGTCCCGGAGACAATAGACTAGTAAACAAAGAAAAAAAATATATAAACCATGATAGTTTAAAATGGAAAATCTGCAAACTGTAGCCAATGAACAAAGACGGGGTTATCCCCATTGCTACTGGTGTTCTGAGTAACATTATTACTGAATTTCCCAAATGGCTGGAGATGATGGAGGTTAATGTCAAGATTGAAAACTTACAGAAGAATGCACTCTTTTGGAATGCTCATATGACCTGAAGAGTTCTCAAACCTTGATGAAAATGTATCACCTCAGTCTATTGGTTCTGGTAGTTTGGTTTCTTCTCATATTCTGTTTCTGTTGATCAAATAATAATAATGTTGTGGCCTTGTTAGGACCAAAAATAACGACACAAAAGAGGAATTGAGTTAAACAAATATATTAAGAGAAACAGTAATACAAACATATACAAACGAGAGTGTTACAGCAAGAATGTTCGGTCCGACTGTCAGAGCTGACTGCTGGAAACTTCCCTCTCCAAAAGGCAGTACTTGCTCCTATCTCTAGCTGGGAGAGTCCATGTATGCGTGGGTAAATTACCATAACAAATAATAATAATGTAAGAAAACCTGCTTGTTTTGCTCGACAAATTCCACTTAGATGTTTCCCTCCTGATCAATGCTATTAGTCGGATTTTTATCCAGTTAAAAGCCAAAATCTCGAATACTGATTTTCAAGGTAGGCAGGCATGCTGTCTACACTTCGAAGCTTTTCCATTATGGTCTCACCTAAATTTATTAAATATCATGAGAGCACGTATTACTGTAAAGTAATTGTTAAAACGTTACTCTAGCAGTGAATTCGATTTTCACTGGTGTTATGGAGTGGTTTCACAGTGGAGGCTTGTATTTGTACTAAGTCGGTTTAACGTGGGAAATATGCCCTTTTAAAACCCGTATAAACGGGTTCAGGGTCGGTTTACCTCCCCGAAAGAAACTCCGCTCTTCGGCGTAGCCTCGTTCGGGTTCCTCCCCACACGAAGGCAGAGAGTTCAACCGGTCAGTCGGTCGTCCGACTTCAGACTGAACTCAGACCGACCCACTGAGTGACTCTCGTTACTCTTACTACTCCTACTTATTATAGGTGGGAGTGTCTATTAACTATAGAATAGGTGTGTTCCATTATAACAACTGGATGCCTCACACTTGTGGCCTTGTGCCTGTCTAGTTTAAACTTAAGAAATATCAGTTCAGCATTTAATATACACTTCGCCGTAGAGCAGCAGTTGATAAGTTACACTTCTAGACTATTAACAGAGAAGTGAGTTCGATTCTCACTAGGTGTGCCATACTTATGACCTTGTGCTGTGTTAAGATAAACCTTAGAAATATCAAAGAAAAAGAAAAGTATATCCATGAGGATATCTGTGACAGTCGAACAATCATTAACAAAGAAACTTTTATTCGACAAGATGGATAAATTTATTCAGCCATCCGTGATAGATAATATTCTTTTTCTTTCGTGTATATCAAGTAGAATATTTTCTACTAAACAATCCCTCATTTGTATAAAAGAAAAAAAAAGACAATAGGAAAACTAGTCTTACTCGACGCATTTCGTCCATTGTCGACTTTTTCAAGACAAGAAACGAAATGAATTTATTGAAACAAAGTATCTTTAATTTGCTTATAATTTCTATCATTTCTTATCTTTGTTTTGATATTTTAGTTTTTTTTTTTTTTTTTGCGGGGGGGTAATCCCCTCCCCTCTCATTTTATATTATATAAAAAATTTTATGTATAGTATTTTATAATCATGAAATTTTTATTATGAGAGTAATATAGTATATGGAGGATTGATGGGCGATGGATGATTTTTTGTGATGAATGTGCCAAATGGAACGAATGAATGGGTTGTGAATCGTATTAGCTAGGTATAGGATAGTAAGTGACGACCAGCCTCAACCCCATCCCTCCCCTTTTTTTGACTTGTGCCACAATTGTGTATTTTACGCAATAAATCTTAACAAAGTATCTATAAACAACAAACAAAATGTCGTCAGCAACTAGAAGAATTTAGAAACGCTACTATATTTTCATATTGTCACCTGAAAAATTACGTCAATTACTTTATGTTTGAAGAGAATATTTTCACGTGTAGAAATATTGTTTGTATTGTTGTGTTGACGGATTCGGCCATTTTCTTTTGATTTCTTGATATATTTGTTGTGTCCGTCGGCTTGGGAAATGGGTGATTCTGTTAAGAAATACCTTATTTACATATTGTTAAGTCATAAACTGGCGAACATGTGATTTCATGTTTAACCTGCCATATTGTTTCGACTTCGCCAACGTAATAAGTTAATGGAGGTTAATGTCAGTACGCAGTACATTCATCGGTAAAAACGTACATTGCTGAAGTCATAAGTCTATCTGCTACTATTCAGAAAAAAATTCTTTAATTTCCAAATAACGTAAAAAAGGTTAAATTTTTCAGCAACCGTCTAAGAGTTTCAATTGTTTTGGCAGACATTTTGAAGTCGACAAAATCGCTGAAATTTTTATCGTCTGCTTATCTCTTTATCTCTGCTTCAGTGGGGTTTTTTTTTAGTTTTTTGTTTTTTCGATTTATATTTTGGGTTTTCTGTAGCATTGGTTTGTTGATCATTCTTATTTTTGGTGGGTGGGGTATTATTATATGATAATATTAACATGGTTTATTAAATTCCATACGTCACGTGATTATTTCAATAGCAATATGGCGACTTGGCGTGTGGCTAGCGAGGCTGATGTGATTGGCAATTACTATAAAGTAATATAGTCACTATAAAAGGGAAAGACTTCTTTGCGTTGATGAGGAGATGATTTATCTCAAATTAGGCCTAATATAAAGGAGATTAACCGTCAAAAACAAGCTCATACCTTTCATTAAATTTGAGTATTTTAATCATATTCTAAGTTATATATTGTATTTAACACACTATTATTCATTGGTTTTTTTTTTTATTTTTAAATGTACTTTTTATCACGTAAAACTTGGTGAGGCGGGAGCAAATTGCAAAATGCAATCCAGAGAAAAAAAAGCTTGAGAACTACTGGAGTAGGGTGATTAGTGCTTATTTGGTTCCCAATACAAAATCCGACATTAAACAACGCAACTTGTGTTGGCATGTCGTAAAAATCAACCAACCAAATATACTTATGTGATACAATGACCTTAATGTAAAACTTTCAAGTTTCCTCTTCTATGCAACCTTAATAAACAGTATTAAACAACATTTAAGTTGTTGTTTGTTTTAAGTGATCTGGCATGTTTGACCTCTCGGCTAAAATATCTTTTATATATGAACATATACAGCGTAAATATTACGTCTTTCTGGATCTTATTTAAAACGTAGCAAGCATTTCACCATAATAAACCGATTTTTCTCAATATATATATATATATATATATATATATATATATATATATATATATATATATATATATGTATATATATATATATATATATATATATATATATATCTGCGAATGACATAATGAAGCTCTTGATAATATATTTCAATTGAGCACTCTTGAGAGGCAGCCTAATTCTACAAATAGCAGTCGCCTACGCTAAAACGCAAAGCTCTTCGGTAAAATGAATACGAGCAATCTGACTGAGTAGCGTTTGTTTACATTCGTAAAAGCAATAAGCTATAATTAGTAGTTTCTCACTGGCTTAGGCGTAGAAACTCCAAATGGCGCCAAATCGGTCGGGTTTCGATCCTGAACGTCTAGTCGCACTGAGGAGCGAAAACATTGCTGTCTGCGAATTTTATATATATATTATGAAATGGACAAAATCTGACAATTATTTTAAGACATTTTTATAGATACAAATATTTAAGTAAGTGCTATGTTTATAATAAACAAAATTTACCGACCTGAATGTCCGAGAAATTTTCATAGAAAATATTCGTCCTCCTATACGGAACCGTCATATAACCTGACGTGCCTTAACCGTTTCGGCCACAGAGGAGCGTTCGGTTAGCAAGGTCGATTTTACTGTCTTTAAACTACAATCTTCTATGATTCTCTCACGTACATTCATATCTGCTTGATGCGTATCCATATGTAAACAAATGATGTCACATATTATGAAATGGACAAAATCCGACAATTATTTTAAGACATTTTTATGTATAGGATACAGGTTCGATTCCTGTCGGTGTAAGAATATTTTCTATATATTGGCAGAAAATGTTCTTTAAAGTAAATATTATTAAAAACAACAGATATTTATCGATTAATTTTCCAAATTACGAATAATCCTTCTCACACAAGGACAAAATTTGTCCGCAGTTCATTTCTAAAGAAAAATACAAGTCTCAAGCTTTTAACATCAAGGTAGGGAGAGACAATTGGTGAGAACTATTGAATATTGTGACGTAGACAAAGTGCGTTGTGACGTAAACAAAGTGTGACATGGCTTTTTTGTTGTTTTTATATATACATTTTAGGATGACGGGGGGCTCTTAGGTAATAATTGTTTTTATTTATTGATGGTTGCTTTTGTTGTATGATTATTGCTTCAATAGTTATAAGTCTGTATTTATTTATTTCTGTATGAAATTTCTGGGATACATAATGAGAAAAAGAGGGCTTGAAGAATCTGAGACTCACAGGCTGAATAGAAGGAAAGAGAAACCTACCTAGCGGGCTTAAACAAGTGGATGACAGAACGGTGTCTGGGATTAGTAGCAAAGAGATTAAACTTATTGAGAGCTACAAGGGATAGGAGGAAGTGGAGAGCCATGATCGCCTAAGTCCTAAAGGGACACGGCACATAAAAGAAGAATCGATTTTCTACTTGCCGTCGGTCATATAATCTGTTTTTGTTCAGGTTTGGTTTGGTTTAGTTTGCTTAGGTTTGTTTTACGGCATATCAGCCTCAATGGGTTATTTCATGCCGACAAGATTTTTATTGCTGGTAATATTTTTTCCTCAAAAATGTATGCTGGTAATATTATTTTCCTCAAAAATATATTGCTGGTTATAATTTTTTTCTTCAAAAATTCATTGCTGGTAATACTTTTTTCAAAAATGTATTGCTGGTATTAAAACCTATTTTTACACTTTCATAGCGTTTTGGCCCCAGTTATAGGGATTCACTATTTGCCCATAGCTGGAGACCCTAACATGTGCTACCACCTCGGGTCAGGGTGGACCTGAGAACACTAGCAATTAAGAGATGGTTTTATGCTCCTAAAAACCTCCTTGCTGCCGGATTCAGTTCATCGTCTTACCCAGGACGCCTCATTTTTGAGGTGGGGGTTTTACTTCTCTGCAGAGGTGCAATCGGCGTATTCTGAAGCCCTAGCCGATAGGGTTTTATTCAGGTTACATTTGATTGTTAGGGAAAAGTTATTCACGCTGCATATTTTGTTTGATCTCATTAGCAACACCCACAGCTGTCTCGGGACTTCATCAACCAGTCATCAATTAATAAAAACGTATTTGTATGGTCGGCTTAGTTGTTTTCGTACAATTCTGATGTTTCCAATTTTCAATATTTTTGTTCAACTCGATTCTTGTAATTACTTTTGTAGCCTTTGTTTTGTTTACCGATAAAAAAAAACACAGTCTTCTAAATCAGAAGAAAATATTTTCCACGTATAAAGATATATATATATATATATATATATATATATATATATATATATATATATATATATATAGCTATTACTGAATTGAACGTCAACGCATTAAAAAAATGACATTATCTGAAAAAATAACTTTATAAGAATTATTTTTAACATTATTCCATTTATATTTAAACCTGGTTGAAAAGCAATCTGTAATGGTTTAAAATATATATAGAATAAAATATTTTTTGTGGGTTTGTAGTTCTTGAAACACCAATATATTCATATTTTTGGCAGCTAAGTTTTATTGTCGTAGAATTTGGTAATAAATAATCGCTCAAAATATCCATCTCCATTCTTTAACGGTCAACTAATTATAATCAGTTTAGAAAAGAAAGTTGTTAATCATTTCACCCCAAGCAAGGACATAACGCTACTAAGACGCAGGGGCTTACTGGGTGTTAGAGAATATTATTTTAAAAAAATTACTATTAAGCAGAGGTAACAATAAAAGAAAAGGAATCAAGAAGACAGACGATAACGATTGACATTGCATTTAGATTTTTGAAGATCAAGGCTGACGAGAAGTGAGAGAGAGAGGAAACTGTTAACATAGAACTTACTGTTACATCTTGCCATTTCAACTATAAAATGATGAGACCATGCCGCCAATCTAGTACTGAGCTTATATTCATAAAGTCTAGGTACAATAGAGGATAGTTCATCAGAATAATTATCATGAAAGTATTTATAGAAAAGGCACAGGGAAGCTATGTTACGGCAGTAGGGAAGTTAATGAAGCCGAGATGCTAGGTCAGGATCAATAACATTGCAGATTCTTCTTTGTATTTTATCAAGAATCTCTAAATACACAGAAGAAATACCAGACCAGATGTGGCAGCAATATTCAATGCACGGACGAATGGTAGACTTCTAAATATATATTAGGTTGGTGCAAAAACAATGTCGTTTTCTCACATATGTGAGAAAACGACATTATTTTTGCACCAACCTAATAGATTCTGACGAGAAAAATTGTCTATCACGACATAGAAATTTACTCTCTATTAAAAGCAATTTACTTTCTATTTAAAAAAATTCTTTATTTTACAAACGGTAATGACGGGCTCCTCACTTCCAATGATGGCTAGCCCATCCTTGTTGCAGGAAATTTTTCTCCCCGGAATCGATCCTCCAGTTCTACAAATCAACAATTCATCCTTGCATGGAGTATTGCTGCCGTATATGGTCTGTGCCCCTTCTGTTTGCCTCGGGGTTCTTGATAGGCTCCAGAGGCAGATATGCAATATAGTTGGCCCTCCTCTGGCATCTCGTCTACAGTCACTTTCTCACAGACGCGCCGTCGCCTCCCTCTGTCTGTTCTACAAATACTTTCATGGAAATTGCTCCGAGGAGCTGCATTCGCTGGTTTCCAGACTTCATGAGTTCAAGCGCCCTACGAGGCTGGCATCCCGCTCTCACCCCTTCACTGTCGAAACTCCTAAATGTAGCCGTCTCTTCTACTCAAATAGCTTCATATCTCACACCTCTCGCCTGTGGAACTCCCTTCCCTATTCCTGTTTCCCTGAGAGCCATAATCTCCAGCTATTCAAGTATAATGTCAATCGACATCTCCAGTTGCCTTGATCTATCCACTACCCTCCTCCTCATCCTTTCTTCTATCACTCCTATCTGATCTTGCTCTAAATTTTCTGTAACCCCTTGCGTCCTAGTGGCTTCCCGCCTTGCTTGGGGTGAAATGCTTAAAAAAAAAAAAAGACACCTGCTTAGTAATATTTTCGATTCTTCAATACCCACAATGCAACTATTCTGCGTTCAAACCCTTGGTCACGATGACTTGTGACTTCATGCCAATACAACTATCAAAATCTTCCAAACAGTTTCGTCTACGTCGTTTTATTCACAAGGCTTGAGTCAACCAGTATTATGGTTTCACAGCACGTTGATATCGTCTCGCCAGACTGATATTGCCTCCTTGACAAATTGACCATGATAAGATTTGAACTTGGGTCTCATTGTCGAAATACTAACCTTCTAGCCATTCAGTCACACACCTGTAAATAGTGTACTTATGGTAGGTAATGTCTTACATACATGTAAAAAAAAAAGTATTTTTACCTCAAAATATGTCGATAGGCCGAAAAAATTAACGTAACTGGACAAATATACAGAGTCTGCCAAAAATGTACACACACTTCAGGAAAGGAAAAACTTGTCTTTCGTAATTTTACCTATAGAGGACCCTAAACGATGTTGTGTCTCGCAGAAAACCGATTAAATTGGCGCCCCTTAGACAAGAAATTGAAAATACATGCGCAGCCATCCCACTGAACATTATAGCCAAGTTTGCCCTAGTAGTAATTCGTTATACAAATAAATGTCTGGAAGCTAAAGGCCACCATTTTGAGCATCTCATGTGATTGCAAAGTCCAAAGGTAATTTGTATTAATCTCGTGATGTTTGAAGAAATTTACTATTACAATATCTATATTTTTTTCCTTTCCTGAAATGTGAATACATTTTTTGGCGGATTCTGTATTTTCATTTTCCATGCTTCATTTTTTATTTCCTGTTTTTATTTAGTCAGTTATATTTCTTTTTTTTATTTATTGAAATTTTACCAATGCCTTTTACGTCTTACCTGTTAATTTATAAAATTCTTAACGATTTTACGGTTCGTGGTTTATATATATATCATTCAACTTCTTCCTTTCTTGATATTTCTTTTATTTTTCTTTAACGTTCCTGACGCTGGAAGATTTTTTGCAGACACTTTGGAATACATTTTACTCTGCGAAATACAGACAGAAAAATACAAAAAGAAAATTCTTGCTTGGAAGACATTTTCATTTTGGTCAATAACTTTTCTTCGTACTAAAAAGGAAAATAAAGCGAATACGCATGCGGGTATAGATGAACAAACAAAGCAGTAAAGAAAAAGAAACTAAAAGGAAGAGAATAGATCTAAAAGCTGATGGAAGGTTTTTAAAATCTATCAAATCGAATTTCCTCATGATTATTCTAAATCGAAGACTCTATTGAACTGAGAACGAAAATATTTATCTGAAAGTTTACAATTATTTTATTTATCAAAGTTTGTCTCAGTAAGTTGCAGAACGGAAGCCAGCAAAATATTATTTTTTGAAACAGAATTCGGTAGCAAAATGAATCTAAGACAGAGGGAACGTTATTGAATATATTTTACATGATTTTATCACATTTTATTTCTCTTCTATTGTAACATTTTCATATATCGAGTCAACTGCTTGATCTGCTGCTAGGAAGGTTGGTTAACTGTATCGTGCCAGAATCAGTCTTGCACCTTCATAAGTCTATCATTAATATATGGTTGTGTAGGGATACAAAAGGCAATTATCTCCCTTCCTTTGACATAGTCACGAAGGTTACGGGACAGCCGGTGAATGATGTCAGAAGATAGAATGACGAAGGTCAGTTGCGATCTAGAGCCTAGAGAAGGACTGCCCTAGCCCACAGCGGCAGGTCTGAAGAAAAAAATCACATTGCCATACCAGGTTCATACAGAAACCGCCGTAACACCAATTTTCCCTTCGGGATATATTACAAGTAAGGCTCCCCTTTCTTACACACCGTTTGTTGTTGCATAAATGTTATATAATTTCTCTGCGCGGGACACGTTTATATGTATAGATATCTAACTTTGTGTACGACGTAGCATTTAAAACTCTCTCTGAGAACTAAGTATTTTTGTCATTCTTTTTCCACTATTCCGTTACGCCCGTGAAGTACGGTGTTATTATATCACGGACATAATAATACCCATGACGGTGGAAATTCGAAAAGAAGAAGAAATCTTTCTTCTAGAGAAAGCTCCCGATATAGTTGTTAGCAAAAGGGACAGCCCAACATGCAAATTACAAATTGGATATATTAAAATCAAACAATTACAACAATTTAAATATCTTGGAAGTGTTAGAGGACGAAAAGTGTGACACTGAAATCCGAAGGGGCATTGGAATAGCTAAAGATGTGTTCAAAAAGCTAAACAATGTATTAAGAAACAGGAAAATTTCGTTAGACATAAAGAAAATAGTAGTGAACCGTTACGTAATATCAGTACGCTTTTATATGCGATGAATGCCGAACAACCTCCTCAAAGATGATAGTAGAGACTTGAAGCAACAGAATTGTGGTACTACAGAGGGATGCTGAGAATATGATGGGCCGAATATATGAGCAATGGCGAAGTTTTAGAGAAAATGGAAACGGAAGGGTCATTTATAATTAACATCAGAAGGAGCCAGCTGAAATTTCTAGGGCACATAATGAGGAAAGAGGGTTTGGAAAAACTGACAGGACAGATTGAAGGCAAGAAAGAAAAACAACCTACCTATTGAGTTTGTGTACATGGATGATAGAACAGGGTTTAGGAGATATAACAGAAAGAGACATTTTATTAAGAGCTACAAAGGACAGAAAATTATGGAGGGCTATGATCGTCAGCGTCCTGAAAGGGACAAGGCAAAGAAGAAGAACAAGAAGAAGAAGAAGAACAACAACAAAAAGGAGGAGTAGAAGAGGAGAATATGTCTGACAACGTCACTGAGTTGACTGAAAGAACTTCACGTAACCTAAACATATGGAGAGAGAAAATTAGGTGCTCAGTGATCCTACAACCACACACGGTCATAGAACTGATAATGATGATCACGACGATGATCATGACCTTGATGATCATCATCATTATCATCATGATCTTACAGTTTACCGAAAGGATTTACCGATTATTGAGATAGTGACCGTCTAGGCGTGACTACATATATATATATATATATATATATATATATATATATATATATATATATATATATATATATATATCCTTCATTGATTGCACAACTCGGAGTTTCATGCCTTCTGCAATTTGTTGTACATTTAACTATATTTATCCATTTCATTATATATATATATATATATATATATATATACATATATATATATATATATATATATATATATATACATATATATATATATATATATATATATATATATATATATATATATATATATATATAGTGTTAATTTGAAATACAGTTTCTGAAACGGAAATTGTTGGTTTTTAAGTGGTTTGCTAAGGAGGCATTTAAAGCAATCAAGTTCTGTGGTTCAATATTGAAGATGAAGATACAGTGTTAATAGAATTAATAATTTATATTAATAATTTTTTTTAACTTAACACATTTATTAAGTCAGAACAAACTTAATCTGCAGTCATTTTTCGATACTCTTGTGCACAAAAAAGCACAAGGCAATCGAAAATGACAGCAGATTAATTCTGTTCCGACGAGTAGTTATACCTATATAGCCACGAAACACCGGAGTAAACATGAGTTAAGTGAAAAAACTTTATCATATTATATATATATATACATATATACATATATACATATATATATATATATATATATATATATATATATATATATATATATATATGTGTGTGTGTGTGTGTGTGTGTGTGTATATATATATGTATGTAT
The DNA here is from genome assembly GCA_963932145.1 of Acanthosepion lycidas. Taxonomy (NCBI): domain Eukaryota; kingdom Metazoa; phylum Mollusca; class Cephalopoda; order Sepiida; family Sepiidae; genus Acanthosepion; species Acanthosepion lycidas. The sequence goes on from OZ010592.1 coordinate 21,194,726, forward strand.
GTATTCCTTGTAACACCAAAGATGAACTGAAGTGAAGGATTCACCAACTTCAAATGGTTCAGAAGTGTTGCAGGAGATTCCGAAGTTGTCTGCAGACTGTGATTGAAACCAATGGCGATTTTATTGAACAAATTCAGTCATTGAAAATACTTTGTGCAATTTTGTTAAATATATCTATTAAAATGAGATGTCAGTGTTATTTTCATTTTTGTGTAATTCAGACGACGATTTATTCATGCACCCTGCATATATATATATATATATATATATATATATATATATATATATATATAAAGACAAGAGGAAAACTTATTTTTAGCCAATGCTTTTCATCATCTGAAGGACTTTATCAAGAAAAGATTTTGCCTTGATAAAGTCACTCGGAAGACGAAAATCTTCGACTAAGAATACATTTTCCACTTGTCTCTTTTTATTTATTTTGTTCCTTTACAGAAACATTCTATTTACGTATATATATATATATATACTGACAATAATTAAGACAATTTGGATTTTAAAAAAAGACAATTGGAAAATATTGCGTTATCTTCTGATTTTTTCTGAGAAATTTAACAATATGTCGACATGAAAAACTAAAATAAATTCTTCGTAAAAAAAGTTATATCCAGAAGGAGACTTACACAGGAGCGTTCATTTTTAGTATTTTGAATTTAATGTAACTAAAAAACATTTCCCTTTGAAACTTGCCTTGATAAAGTCAGTTTGACAAAACTCGTCGGCAATGACCAAGAAATATTTTCCAATTGTCTTCTTTTTATCCAAATTGCCTTATCTTCAGAATTATTCCGAGAAATTTAGCAATATATATATATATATATATATATATATATATATATATATATATATATATATATATATACAAATAGGATGGTAATTAAGGGTTTGGTAATCCGTACGGATAATTCCAAAGAGAATGTAATCCAGAGAGCTCAATGTAACACCAGAGCAAATATTAATTAAATTAAAAAAGAGAAAGTCTTAAGGATTCATGACTATAATTTCTTTCCCCAGAAAATATTTTTTTCCTGGTTCATCAGGTCACATCTCTAGTTACAAAGGAATTTCGTTTCTTTTATTTTTAATACAAGTTTTTGAGGGATAGCTTTCTGTCATGCAGCATGTGTTAAATTTGAAGACCATCTGAAAAAAAATCTACATCGGACCTACCGGAAGACCATTTAAGCAGAGGTTCAGCAAGCATAAGACATCATTCAACTTGAAAAGGTATAAAATAAATAGTACCGCCATATCAAAAGACATATGAGAGATAAAAGATAGAGAAAAAATAAACCCATCAATAAAACTGAACATCATTAAAAGATCACAGACCGATAGCGTTAGTGGGGCTTACTGCAGATTATGCCAAGAAATGAAATTGGCCGTAGCCACCTTCCCAGATCAAAGGAACCTATTTAAATGAAGGAGGTGAAAAATTAACAAATTGCAAACATAAAAGAAAACATTCGCTAGCACAGTTGGCACCAGGTCAAAGGCTGACACATTTTGAATCATTTTGGAATTGTCCATGATATAATACATACGTGAATTAGTTTAAAAGATAGGATTGTCTCCAAATGCTTACTGCCTGACTTACCGAATGTAAGTAATGTAAGAATATCCAGACTGAAATGTTTCTATTAGTACCGCGATTATTACTATTACAAATGCTGTCAGCGTAAATAATTTCTATCTTTTAATTGTTGATTTTTTGTGTCTGTTGTATTACAGAAATATAAATTTTGTTAGAAACAAAGAAAAGAGTACTAAATTGTTATCTAATATCAGTCCTCTCATATGGCAGTGAATGCTGAAAAATCTCGGGACATATGAAGAAGAAACTTGAGGCGATAGAAACGTGGTCCTACAGAAGGATGCTGAGAATGTCATGGCCAGAACATGTGAGCAACGACTTAGATTTAGAGAAAATAAGTAACATCAGAAAGAAGAATTTAAAATTTCTAGGGCACATAGATAGATAGATAGATAGATAGATAGATAGATAGATAGATAGATAGATAGGAAAGAGAGCTTGGAATAAATGACACTCATGGGATATATTGAAGGCAAGAGGAATAGAGGAAAATAGCACATAACCTACCTAACCAGCGTGTTGAAATGGATAGCAGAAAAGGGTTTGGGAGATATCAGTCAGTTATGTGCCATGCGTGATACACGCGTAGGCGATCATGTATCTTTCGATACATGACTGACGAGGCAGATTTTTTCCCTCAGTAGGTTGCCATTTCTTCTTCTTCTTCTTCTTCTTCTGTGTTCCTTCAGAATGTTGGCGACCATGGCTTATCACAATTTCCTATCCTTTGCAGCGCTTAAATCAGCCCACTCCGGTTTGTCATGTTATTTACCCACAGCTCGGGAGGGAGAAGAAGAGGAGTCATGCCTTTCCCAAGGGTCAGTCAGTTATGTGCCATGCGTAATACACGCTTAGGCAATCATGTATCTTTCGATACATGGCTAACGAGGCAGATTGTTTTCCCGCAGTAGGTTGCGATTTCTTTCTGCAGTAGACCGGTTGCCATCCAAGGCTATAGAACCCGGTCTGTCCTAATATTTACCCACTGCTGAGGGAGGGAGAACAAGAGGATTCATACCTTTCCCAGGGGTATTAGCATGTAAGTAAATGTAATGGATTCTATTGGAATTTGAATTCGGCACAGCAAACAGAAAAAACTGCTAAGAGCTACAAGGGATAGGAAATTGTGGAGAGCGATGATCGCCAACGTTCTGAAGAGACATAGCACAAAGAAGAAGAAGAAGAATGCTATGTATCGTGTATGTTCTTTGAGATCACACGCTATCATTTCATAGGAAAGATTTAAACCCAAACGCTAAATGTCAGCCATTTTGAGTATAGCCTTTCCATAAAAACGTTAAACATGAAGCGTGCATTCTCTCGGGAAAGAAATGATACGTACATGGCGGCAGACCCACCGATGGATATACATGGGAAAGAAAAATTCTCATTTTACACAAAAAGAAACTGAGAAAGAACTATAAAAGGTGATAATTATTCTATTCATGCAACTGAAGGAAAGTGTTATGGATCGATGTTAGCTTTACAACGATATTTCTTTCCATTGATCGTTTATTGAATGACATCACAAACAATTACAGTCCAGTGTCGCAGTTACTAGCCAGAGATCGGCATGATAGGGAACGTGAATCTTCTTCTTCTTCTTCTTCTCTTCCTCCCCTTCTTCTTCTCCTTCTCCTCCTCTTCTTCCTCATCTTCTTCTTCATCTCTTTCTCCTCCTCTTCCTCGTCTTCTTCTTCTCTTCTTCTCCTCCTTCTTCTTCTTCTTCTTCTTCTCCTCCACTTCCTCCTCCTCCTCTTCTTCTTCTCTTCCTCCTCTTCTTCTTCTTCTTCTCTTCCTCCCCTTCTTCTTCTCCTCTTCCTGCCCTTCTTCTTCTTCTTCTTCTTCTTCTATTCCTCCCCTTCTTCTTCTCCTTTTCATCATCTTCTTCCTCATCTTCTTCTTCTTCTCCTCCTCCTCTTCTTCTTCTTCTCTTCCTCCCCTTCTTCTTCTCCTCTTCCTGCCCTTCTTCTTCTTCTTCTTCTATTCCTCCCCTTCTTCTTCTCCTTTTCATCATCTTCTTCCTCATCTTCTTCTTCATCTCTTTCTCCTCCTCTTCCTCGTCTTCTTCTTCTTCTTCTCTTCTTCTCCTCCTTCTTCTTCTTCTTCTTCTTCTCCACTTCCTCCTTCTCTTCTTCTTCTCCTCCTCCCCTTATTCTTCTCTTCCTCCCCTTCTTCTTCCTCCTCCTCCTCCTCCACTTCTTCTTCTTCTTCTTCTTCTTCTTCTTCTTCTATGTTCCGTGTTCCTTCAGGATGTTGGCAACCATGACTTATCACAATTTCCTATCGTTTGCAGCGCTTAAAACAACCCACTCCAAGTAGATCTGTTTTCTTCTTCATTAGCTTGCATTCTGCTTCTGTTGGTTTTACGATGATAATATGCATTGATTTTTGGGGGGTCGAGAATTATGAAATTGGCGCACACTCAATGCATTTCCTCCTCATTGAATATGCTTTTCTCTCCTGAGCAGACAGGCATTTATTAAGTCGAAATTGTAAAATGTGTAAGCATAAGTATGAAAATAGATACATAGATAATGAACCATAAAAAGTTAGATAGATAGATAGATAGATAGATAGATAGATAGATAGATAGATACAAATCATATTCATTTTATGTATAAATTACATATCTCATCATCTTTGCTGCATCAATTTTCCTCTGTGGTGATCGATTAGATTCTCACCTCTTTGTGAGTTCTCGAGTTACACTGTTTATTCTTCATATTACTTCCACAAGTCCATTGCCAGGAATTCTGAACTAGGAACATATTATATGACCTCTTGGTCAACTGAATGCTGCTCAATCACTGAGCTGTATCTCCAACTTCCTGTGCCGTAGAAGTTCTCATTCGGATTATTTATAACCAAAAGCCACCACTGATTATCTCCCCTTACAATTTAATTGCTTCACACAAATTTTGTATGTGTTAGTTTCTTTAGGGAATTTGTTGACAATTTGTTTATATTATATACTAGTATATGCGTGCCGTCAAAAATGACGGCAATATTTAAAATGTTTTAATCGCGATATGCAATGAAATAAAAGTCTTGAAACAATGAAATGAGATTTGGTATATAGAGATGAAGGTTGGGCTAATACATAAGTAAAGGCCAAACTGTCTATAGAAGCATTTTTATTATTGACTCCATGTGGTTGCAGTTGTTAAAGTGGGCGATTATCGTTTTAATCCTTTTGTAATTTAACGGTTCATACGGGGTCGTTGTGTTTTTGGTTGGCAGAAATTCAATCGTTGAATTCATCTTTCCTTCTCTTTCTTCTGCAGTTGTACGTCCGCTCAAACTCACAGCCGATGAATCTCCAACCCTTACGTTCTCGAACTGCTACATCGAACCAGTTTCCCCACTTCTCGTTCGCAAATGCTTTTTTTTTTTTAATTTTTATTTGGCCTGACACATCCGTGTTTTCCGTTTAATTTTTGGCTGGACCTGTTGTTGTTGGTTGATTTTTCATGACGTTCGCTGACCCGCATAAGCTATGTCCGGTGTTGTCAGTTACCGAGAGTAAGAACAATAGAAAGAAAAGAAAGGAAGTATGCATATAAGAGAAAAGAGTGAGAGAGAGAGAGAGTTTGTCACTCTCTTAGTGAAAAGGAAAGTGTATATTTCCATATGGTGTTACGACTACCTGATCCAACTACAGGTTCAATAAAGCGGAGATGAATTCACAAGTAAAATAGATGTCACTGAACTATGAATTGGAAATATATAAATACATATTGATAATTATTATTTGGCTTCATGTTTCTTTTTCGTAATGGTTTATATCTGAAATATTCCATCTACTATTTACTAAATTTAAATTAGTCTGAAATACTCTTTATAAAACTTACGGTAGCCTTGTGTAAGTCAGCAGTTTGAAACTCCTTACAAGAGCTAAGTTCGCTACTAACGGTATATAAGATTTTTTTGATTATCACTGTACGAATACATATGCAATATACCTATGTATATCATGTAAGAATTGCCGGTGTGACAAGTATTCGTATCTAATTACTATTGTAGGGAGATAGCGGGTTAGTCTTCCTAATGGTTAGAGATCGTTTGTCTGTCATTGATCTGATTCAAAATCTTGATTTTTACCCGGGCTTGAAGGCATTTTTCAGAAGTCGAAAGAGAACTGAGAGATATTTATACATACATACATACATACATATCAACAGACATAGATAGATAGATAGATAGATAGATAGATAGATAGATAGATAGATAGATAGATAGATAGATATAAATAGAATGCGATTGATATATAGATATGAAGAGAATAAGATATATATAGTAGATAGAGAGAGCGAGAGAGAGAAATGGAATGAGATTTATATATATATATATATATATATATATATATATATATATATATATATATGAAGAGAACAAGAGATAGATAGATAGATAGATAGATAGATAGATAGATAGATAGATAGATATAAATAAAATGAGATTGATATATAGATATGAAAAGAATAAGATATATATATATACATATATATAGAGAGAGATATATGTATATATATTCATGAATTATTCATACATAAAACAAATACAAAGGTTAATGATTAAATGGCGAGAAATCCATCTTCGCGAACAATTCAATAATATACAAAAAACCCGAATCTGTTTATGAATGAAAAGATCCTGTTTTATAAATTTCCGTCGCATTAGATCTTTTTATTTTACAAGCTTTCGTCTGTTCCTACAGACATCCTCAGGTATGAAATAGATTGTGTTCTTGTTTATACTCTCAGTAATAAGTGGACAAACGAAAACAAGGTTGTAATCCGAAAAATGCTATGAGAAATGTGCATTATTGTTTTGGAACGTGCAGTCGCAACGCTGACTTTGAATTTAAATTTTAAGGTTAAAGTTCTGCGTTTATGTACAAATGTAGTGATAAGAGAATTCTTTTTTACTGGTAAATTTTCCGGCAAAGTGGCATGAACTATATTGTTCAATAATTACAGTAATGTCGCACTTATTATTTATTACATAACACATATATATATATTTGAAGAGAATAAAAGATAGATAGATAGATAGATATAAATAGAATGAGATTGATATATAGGTATGAAAAGAATAATATATATATATATATATATATATATATATATATATATATAAAGAGAGAGAGATAAATAGAATGAGATTGATATATATATATATATGAAGAGATATGAAGATATATATATATACATATATATATATATATATATACATATATATATATATATATATATATATATATATATATATTAAGAAAATAATAGATAAATAGATAGATATCAGGTATAATTTGCTGCATGACTTTGGGAAAAAGTTTTACCACATGTAAATTGCAGTAGCCAGTTACACAATCCAAAACATGTTTGACAATGGTTAACATTTATTTTTAGCGTAGCAAATAAAAACAACAACACTATTTTGACTTAATTAGTACCTGATCGATAACTACGAACAACGACCTGTTATACCCACTGCCACAATATCGGTGTTTTAATAATACGTTTCTATTTTATTAATAGCCCATACCGATGTAAAGTCACTGTCCGTAATTTGATGCATGCACCTACGTGAATTTTGCTTCTTCGGCCACGAAAAGAATTACCCGAAGGGTTTGGACAAATTCGCCCACGAAGAGTGTACCTGTCAGGCCACTTCCATCGTTCGTCGGCTGCTGTTTGAGAATGATTAACTCTTATGCCCTGAGGGCGAACGTGTTGGAAAATCGCTTCAGGAATTAAATCTGACTGCGTAGGTCGGAAGAGTACGGAAGGGAGAATCTGGCGTTTATTTGCTAATTGTCTCTTCCTGACATAATTCCAGCCACGGGCGTTTCCATTTAAAACGAGTGGTTTCTTATTTCTAACCGTCTTTTACGTTGCCTTCCCGCCCAGTTTTATCGTTCCCACGATTCAAATTTATAACAATATTGCGCTGTTTAAGAAACGATCCGATTACGCGCTAAATGCACTTGATGATCAATGTAAATTGGGCATTAAGATAGATAGATAGATAGATAGATAGATAGATAGATAGATAGGCAAGCAGGTAGGCATCCTGGCTTGGGTTGGTAAATTTTACAACATATCAACCATTGTTATATTTAATGTTGAAATATTTTTCATACTTGAGTCTAAATATAAACATTGGTCATGTTTATACTTGAGTCTGTAGGTGAATATTATCCTTGATTCAAAAGGTAAGATTGGTTTAATTTTTAATTTTTAATTTTATACTTGAGTCAAAAGATAAAAATTGTCTGGGTTTATAATTAAATCTATAGATAAACATTAGTTGGGTTTATAATTGAGTCTATGAATAAACGTTGCTCGAGTTTGTGCTTGAGTATATGAATAAACATTTTTTCGGTTTATACTTCAATATGTAGATAAATATTGTTTAAAATATTGGTTGGTGTCAAAATTAAGTTTATAGATAAACATCGGCTGGTTTTATAAATGAGTCTAGAGATAAACATTGATTGGGTTTATACTTGAGTCTATAGATAAACATTGGATCACTTTATACTTGAGTCTATAGATAAATACTGGTTCACTCTATACTTGAGTCTATAGATAAATATTGGTTCACTTTATACTTGAGTCTATAGATAAATACTGGTTCACTCTATACTTGAGTCTATAGATAAATATTGGTTCACTTTATACTTGAGTCTATAGATAAATACTGGTTCAATCTATACTTGAGTCTATAGATAAATACTGGTTCACTTTATACTTGAGTCTATAGATAAATACTGGTTCACTTTATACTTGAGTCTATAGATAAATACTGGTTCACTTTATACTTGAGTCTATAGATAAATACTGGTTCACTTTATATTTGAGTCAATAGATAAATACAGTTTCGGTGTCATAATTGAGTACATAGATAAACATTGTCTGGATTTCTACCTGGGTTTATAAACATTGGTTGTGTGCTATAATTGAGTCTATAGATAAATACTGGTTGTGTTTATACTTGAGTCTATGGATAAACATTTCTTGGGTTTGTACTTCGATAGATAGATAAACATTGGTTAGAGTCAAAATTAAGTTTATAGATCAATATTGTTGGTTGTATAAATGCGTCTATAGATAAATGTTGATTGGGTTTATAATTGAGTATGTAGATGAAAATTGGCTGTGTTTGTGCCTGAGTCTATAAACATCAGTTGAGGGTTATAACTGAGTTTAGAGATAAACATTGGTTGAGTTTGTACATGTGTTTTCTAGATTAACATGTATATATGAGTGCGGTTGTGTGTGCATGTGTTGTATCTGTAAAAATACCAAAAGAAAATGATTCGCCTGGATAAAGTCCAATAGTAAATTAACATTTGGCACGAAAACTTTTATCCGATATCCAAAGCTAATCTCTATACGCAAGAAAAATATTAAGTAGGAAAGACAATATAAAAAGCTAAATTGACAGACCTCGTCGGTGTTTTCAATAAAACCGGTTTATATATATATATATATATATATATATATATATATATATATATATATATATAATTATGTTTTAAAAATATGATTCCTTCGCTACATAAGAGTTCTCATGTTTCAAAAACAAGAGACAAAAACCTCAATATAATTATTGAAATTAAATTGAATTAAAGTATCAAGCCCTGTTTCATCCTCAAGCGAAAATTTAGGAGGTTCCTAAATTTTCGCTTGAGGATGAAACATGAAATATATATATATTAAACATAAGAAACATATATATATATTAAAAAAGAGAGAAACTGCAAACGCTTTTGATTATAATGTGTATTTTTAAAAATATATATTATACTTTATTTTCCATATTTTTGCTACACGGTCTCGCGACCTTCATCAGGCAAAGAGTGGCTATTTCCACATATTATTAAAAGGAATTAAGTTACCTTATGTTTTTCGATATTTAACTATTTTCCTTTTTGTGTAGTAGTATCCCAGATGTTTCTTCTTGGACTTACCGAAATTGTTTCAGTGACTGTTGGTACTGAGTGCTCTCACCGGATCTATTAGCCTTTTTCAAAAATGTTGATGTGCTGTTATAAGAAGCGTTAGAGCGTTATTGCTAATGGACAGTTCGCCATATTTTTTACTCCCAAATACGGTCAGTACATTACTGCACACGCAAGTCTCCCCAAAATCTCTTGTCCGCACACAAGAAGAACGCAGTAAAAAAAATTAAGTACCTTGTCAAATAATTTTTATTTGACTGACATATATATATATATATATATATATATATATATATATATATATATATCCATGTAAAATGAGAATGAATGGAGTCCAATTCCGACGTTCGTAACATTCAATTTAAACGAGGGCTCAATACAAAAGTAAAGCAATATCTTTGTCATTTCGATTGGTTGATCTGAGTAAAAACAAAACAAACCTTGCAACCATCACCTCTTTTTTTCTTTCTTACTTGTCTTCTTTTTCTTCCTTTTCTCATGAAAAGAAGGTGTATCTTGTGTCTTTTTCTTACCCTTTTTCTTTTTCTTCCTTTTCTCATGAAAAGTGAGTGCATCTCGTGTCTTTCTTTTTTACTCTTTTTCTTTCTTTTCTCATGAAAAGAGGGTGTACCTTGTGTCTTTCTTTCTTACTCTTTTTCTTTTTCTTCCTTTTCTCGTGAAAGGAGGGTGCATCTTGTTTTTAAATCTCGATAAATTGTCTATTCACCAGTTATTTACTAACGCCTGATGAGATGTGTTAATACGCATCGAAACGTGATTGCATTTGTGTAGCGTTTTTTACATGCTCTGATGTAATATCCTAAAACAAAGTACATATATATATCCGTGTGTGTGTGTGTGTGTGTGTGTGTGTGTGTGTGTGTGTGTGTGTTTGTGTTTTGAACAATAAAAACCATTAAAAAATTAAAATTTTCAAACACACTTGGTTGTATATTAATATTTTTTGTTTTATTATTTCATTTAGGTTCCTCGACTAGTTTCGGCCAGTCTGGCCATCATCAGGAGAAAAAAATATTCAGGAGAAAAAAATTATGCTTGTTAGGAACAGTGAAGTATAAGAGTGAATGACTATTTGTAAAGAAAGTGAACTTCATCTGTAGTTTTCATTTCTTTTTTTATTGTTAATTATGGTCGGCCCTTGTGTTTGTCAAACGCCCTCATTCAAGTTGTTTTTTGCAAGCTATATATATATATATATATATATATATATATATATATATATGTTTTTATGCTATTGTTCACCTAATGCAAGGCACAAGAGGCATTCAAGGTAGAGGCTACTAAATAACGCTGTTGTAAGGGTGTAAAGGTATGAATTAAGTAGTGCATATCATGAAGATATGTAAGAAACATAACAGTTAACCCTAGACTTGAAGAGGTTGAGCCACTCAAAGTAGAGCCTTACTGAACGGGGTTGTTGTATGAACGTAAGAGTAATACGTAAGAAGCGCAGATTATGAGGATATGTAGGATGGATAACGGTTGTCCCTAGAATTTGAAGAGGTTAAAACCGTCGAAAGTTTGTTCCACAGATTATAAGTTCTGGGGAAGAAGCTAAGTGGAACTTCCTCCTTACAAACGGAATACGAATGGAATGACGATGATTCGGTTCTGCCATAGCTGGTCGTAACTGTGAAGGTCTGAACTGATGAATCTGAGGAATGTAGTTTGACTGAACATTTTTCTTGAAAATAGTGAGTGTATAAGTATATGTGCTTGTGCGTGTGAGTGTGTTCTCACTCGTGTATACGTATGTGTGTATGTGCGTGTATGTACGTGCGTGTGGCCTATTGTTATTTTCGTAAAGTAGTACGTAGTTATCACCGTAAATTTTGTCTTGACTTTTCAATATGTATATAATGTTCCATACGTGTGGATTATGTGCATTTACAAGAAAGGATATTATGTTCAAAAAAATAAATAGTTGTTTTTAGCCTTAATTATTTACATCATGCTTACGGTTAGACCACACTGAAAATACCTGTTGTGGATTCCGAGATGAATTCGGTCTCCAAGGAATGACAAACGCAATAATTAAATATAAGAAATAAAATGTATTTACACAATCATACAAAGAGTAATACTGTTAGTAAGTCCAGGAACGTGGTTAGTAGCAAATACAGATAGATATATACAGTCTCGAAGTAGGACTTCCTTAGAGTCTACGTGCTTGTAACTGACTTCTACAAGAGGTTATCTCACACTATCTCCGTTCGTAAATTCTCTCACACTCCGTATATCCTCTCACTATCCGACTACCGACTGTTCTCACTTACTGTAACTCTGGGTATTTAACGGCAGCAGATCAGGTACACTTGGTAGAGTCCACTTATATGAAAAAGTGGTGGACCCCATAACAATACCCTTATCTCGTTTGTTCACCGAAGTTAAGCCCAGTCCGTACTTGGGTGGGGTACTGCTCGTAAACACTGGGTATTGTAAGTGCCTTTTTACAATTCGAAATATGCTTCGGCTGTAGTACCTGTAACACTTTTCACCGAATTCACAGATACTCTGATCCTAATCTTAGGACAAAGGAGCAACATTTCGATCTGAGTCAGCGTACACAGATATTTTAATCCATAGTAGAAGTATCATTTCATACGTAAATATTTCCACCCACTTTTAAGAGTACGGTGCTCGATAACAGACACTGATGTCGATTTTCGAGACACCAATTTCATTTTATAAACGGTCCGCTCGACTAGCGACAAATAATCTATTCATGATGTTGAAAGCTTCTTGGTGCCACATACTTTCGGTCTTGTGCCACATCTAAACTACCCTAGGAAAATCACTATAATGGTGAAGGCTTGTGTCGAACCAATCACATTTTTAGGAAGAAATGATAACAGAAAAATGGTACGTCAGTAAGTTTCCAAACAGGCCGCCTTAGGCTTGAATTCAGAGTTTTCTTTTCTTAGGCTTGCTGCCATTAAAGGCAAAAGATGTTGGCCTGCTCTGTTATTTGACCCATGGCTGAAAAAAGAGGAATTCATACTCGTTGAAGGGCTTCTGCTATGGATCTTAAGATTATGGACAAAATCCAAAGAATAATCTGCAATATTATCGATTCTAACCTGATATCATGATTTTAATCACTTTTACACTATCGTAACGCAGCTTACCTGTGCCTATTCTGCAAATATTTTCATGGCAATTATTATGATGAGCTTTCCTTTTTGGTACCTCAACTTCATGAATTTAAGCGTAGGACTCGATTGGCAGATAGGTCTCATCATTTTACTGTTGAAATTCCTAGTTGTAACCGTAAGTTCTGTTTTAATTTTTTTTTCCGCACTTTTCATCTGTGGAACTCTCTTCAAGCTTCTTGCTTTCGTGTCAACTACGATCTTCAACAATTTAAATGCAATGTCATTCGTCATCTTTTGTCTTCTTGAATCCTGTTCTTTTATTGTTCGTTTCCTCAGTAGCGTTTTTCTCAGTTACTTTTACTCGGCTTTCTTTCATCCTCTATGACCTCCCCACCTTGCGTCTTAGTGGATTTATCGCCTTGCTTGGGATGAAATGATTTAAAAAATATATTAGCGCGAAGTGAATGAAACAGAATCAGTCGGAATTTGAACTCCCTACAGCGATTTCCTTTTCTGCACCGATAATCTTTACAATAAAGTACACCCACTATGATCCCACTATGTATATATATATATATATATATATATGTGTGTGTGTGTGTGTGATTGAGTGATTCGTCTTCTACGGCTTATCAACCTTTTTCAGGTTATTTAAAGCCAGGAAATATTTTTAGATTGTAAGAATACTTAAGGGACTGGAAGAAAACATAATAATGATTTAGTGATGCAATTCTTACTAAGTAACCCATAGATGGGAGGAGAATAGGTGGATTCATACCTTTCTCAAGAGTATTTACGCGCAAATGAATTTAACGAACAAAACGGAGATTGGAACTCGACTTTCCGATTAACAACTCCGAGCCATTATAAATTACATCCAAGCTTACATCACCTGGCATTCCAAAACGGTCACCCATTTAAGTACTGATCATGCTCGACGTTGCTTAATTTCGGTGATTTTACGGGGCCCCGTATTTCAAATTGTAAAACCTGCGTGCGTGCGTGTGTGTGTACGCTGATGTGAAAACGTTGGTGTGAATATATACGCTATTATGTCTCTGAACTCTTTGTTCGTTTCTTTCTTGTCTTAACCTTTTGCTTCAATTCGAATTTCTTATAACTACATCAGTGGATATATCTGAAGTAGAGTCGATTTGGTATTAAATTGCCAATTTCAGTCTAGCTGAAGTGCAATTTTCCCCTGGTATGGCCCTCCAGGGAATTTTTCGGCTTTGCCAAGAGTAAACCTACGGGGAAGTAATATCGACTTCTTTGTTAGTTTCTCTACAGTCAATATATTGCCCACGTTTCATCCCGAGCGCTTTGAGATAAGATACAAAAAGGATTCTATCACATATATATATATACAAAAGATATCAACTGAAAGTAAGTTACTGGCTACAAATCAAGCTCCATCATATTAGCTACGGTTATAAAGTGACGATAAAGTCTTCACAGATTTAAATTCAAGAGAAGACAACAAATCAACGCCAGTCTTAAAAGAAAAATCGGTTTTGTCAATTTTGCTATCGATAAAAAGAAAACTTATAAATTTTCAATGGAATCCTTATACTATCATCACTTTTATTATTATACTCCACACGTGATCTCTAAACCCTAATTCACTTAAATTGTCTTAAATTACCAACAAAGAAGGAGGTAAAAAAACTTGGGAAGAATAAACTTCAGTCCAGCTTGAACTTGAATTCTATATATAAAATTCTGTGGCTTCTGTTAATCCGTCCTCCGTCACATCTTCTAAAATAGCCATATATTAAACGATCAAAACCAAATTTTGAAAAGCGAAAACTGGTAAGGGGGTCAGTCCGTTATGCGTGATACACGCTTAGGCGATGATGTATCTTTCGATACATGACTGACGAGGCAGATTTTTCCCGCAGTAGGTTGCCATTTCTTTCTGCGGTAGACCAGTTGCCATCCAGAATCCGGTCTGTCCTGCTATTTACCCATAGCTGGGGGGGGAGAAGAGAATTCATACCTTTCCCAAGTTTATTAGCACGTAAGTGAATGTAATGGATTCGACTGGAATTCGAACTCAGCTCTCCGATTCCTCAATCTGAGCCACTATCCATTACTCCACCGTGTCTCCTGGTTAGTTACAAAGTACAATTGGTTTTACTATGATGCGTAGATTAGTACAATAAATTTTCATTCATTTTTTGAAAAAATTGAAAGTTTCATTATTCAACATAAAATATACACCCACTATTTTAAAAACAATGTAATGATTAAAATAACAAATACTTATTTTATACAATAATCCAGTTTCCAGTTCGCCCTATGTTTACGAGAACTATAAACATGGCCAAACGATTAAATAAAGTTGAAATTTGATTCCAGAAAGAAATATTTACGCATGTTGCATGCTCAAGAGTAAGAAATCCTAAGAATTTATTTTTCGCTGTTAAAATGGGGAAAAAAAGAAATGTTCTTAAAAAATATTGTTTACCATGAAATCCTATAAAATTAAATTAAATTAAAGAAATTATTAAACCGCAAAGTAGAGTTTTTGTCAAAAATTTCATCGATTGGTTAGCAAAATTAAATAAAAACTAGAGTTTGTAGGTCTCGACAAAAATGTTAGCAATAACTTCAACAATACTAAAGATGGGGAGGATTTCAACACATGCCAGCGTATTACAAAAAATTATGGTCTTAAAAATGGCCTTGTCACCAGGATCCACGGATTCAGTTATCGATTCAAAGTTTCTAGTCAATAAAATACACGTGACAACACGACTAGTTATTAAGACAAAGAATGTCTGAATACATCGGGACAGGCATTTCTTAAATAAGCAAAATTAAGATATAACAGTGCTCAAGTGTTATGCAATATCAATCCTCCTTTATCGTAGTGAATGTAGAAGATGTAGAAGACACTTGAAGCAACGGAGAGGGGGTTCTACAGGAGAATACGGAGAATAACATAGACATAACATGTGAGCAAGGAAGAAGTTTTAAAAAAATGGGAACAAAAAGGCACTTTTGCTTAGCATCAGAGAGAGTTGAAATTTCTATGAGACATAATGAAGAAAGGGCGTTTGAAGAATCTGGCACTAACAGGAACAGAAGGAAACAGCAACATACCTAATTGTTGTAGTAATAGGTATGTCCCCCATTCACATAAATATAGTAGTAAATACTGTATGTTGGTCTGCAGTTGGAGATTCATCTTCAGCTGGGCTGGTTAAGCTGGCTCTCTCTCTCTCTCTCTCTCTCTCTCTCTCTCTCTCTCTCTCTCTCTCTCTCTCTCTCTCTCTCTCTCTGGAGAGAGAGCATCAGGTGGATCAGATGGGGCTATGTCGAAGGGCAGAGTTTTGTCTCGGGAAACACCTACCCGACCTCGTTTGATATCGGATCTGCGGGGAATTTTTGGTTGAGCTACAGGCTCGGGAACCCCACGTTAAATTCGCCTATGTACCACATCTGACTACGTGGGGCAGTTGGAAGATACCGTCTGCAGTGGGAGATTTATCTCCAGCTGTACTGGTCAAACTCTCTGCCTCCGGGCAGAGAGGATCCCCAGATGAGGCTATGTCGAAGGGCAGAGTCTCGTCTCGGGAAACAGCTACCCGACTCCATTTTATACGGTGTCTACGGGGAATTTTTGGCCGAGCCTACGGGATCGGATACCCCACATTAAATTCGGCCTTGTGTCACATATGACCGCGTGGGTAGGTTGTAGATATTCTGCAGTTGAAGATTCATTGTGAAATTCACTTGATTCACTTCTAGCAGTTGACTACTACTTCTACGCGCTGCTGGCGAATCTTATATGTGTTGTTCTTGTCCTAAGTATTATCGTTCATTTGAAACCTTTCTATTCAGTAACCTTCCCTAGATTACAACTCTAATCATCCAACGTTTTGTCAATTTCCTTAGTTCAAACCGACCCTGGTAAAGAAGAAACGCTCTTTTTTGTTTCGTTACTCTTATATTCAGTGCCATGAAATACATTCTCATTGTTTCTATCCAGTCCTTCCAAACCGTTTGGTGATTAATTACTGTGTATTCCAGGTCCAATTGTGCAGATGATACTGCAATCTCATGCGTTGCCACCATTTTTGTATTTCTTTCCTCTTTTCTCAAGAGCAGATAACCTCTTTTTATACACCACAAGCATGTGTAAAGAGATAGCAGAACAGAAACAAGGAGGGCGGCAGTAAGTAAGTCAAATATTGCTTAGTAGTAAAAAAAAGAGAAAGTTGTGACGGCCATTATCGCCGTCCTGAAGGGAGACAACACATACAAGAAATTAAATAGTTTTAGTAAATGTTCGACTATGTTTTCTGCTAGGGTCATTAACGCTAAAGACATATTAAATACTTTCAATTTCCAAAACAGAACTTCTTTGCCTTTTGCCTCATCGTTTCAGATGGTGAAGTCGTTATCGATCGGTATTTCACAGCCTTACTATTAAGCCGTATGTGTTAACATGTCAATTTCAATGCAGTTGTCGACGTAAACTGCTGATAATTCAAAGGTTACTCTATTATGCCAGTGCTTTTGACTGGCTTTAAAAGAAAAGCAGGCCACATGCTACAGAATTTGTTTACAGGAATTGATCGACAGCTGAGAAAGGCTATAGAATTTTCAAACGCATTCTTATACAGTTGAAGTCAAGACAAAAATGCTTTCAAAGAGAAAACTAGATTATCTCGATACCGTCGCTTGAAATGCGTGTAAATCTGTAAATCAAATTGATAGACAACGAAAGATTTAATCAAACGTTTTAAAGAAAAGTTCGAATAAGCTTAAGGTCAATCCGAGATAAAATCTTACGGATCAATCTCAAATCAGATTATTCCATTTTCATTGAAGAAATCAAAATAAATCCATCTCAAACAAGTAAACTTTAATTTAATCTTGAAGTTCACTGTACCCGCTTTTATAATGCAAGTCAATGTTTTCGCAATAAAATAAAGCAGATCATTTTCAGGATATATTGATTTAGTAAATGCAGTAAGGTACATATTTAGAAGACCAGCTAAACCTTTAATTTATGAAGGCTGAATTTAGCTGACTTGACACGATACGTTTTTTATGTTTTAGAAAGTACTTATTTTAAAAAAAATACCAATGATGATAATTTTGCAACAGCTGTTTTGGTCCTTTTTTAATAAAAAAATCTAAGTTATGATACTTTTCAAAACAATTACTTGCTGAATAATTTTTATAGCGCTTTGTGAGCCTCCCGCTATTCCATTGCTAATTTGATAGTAAGAGTTCTGACCAGTTATATTTCTTGCTTCCAACAACCCGGACGTTTGCAGCTGAGACCCGCCTTATCATGTACACAGGGCCTAATCATCCTCATCTCTTTTGTATTCCATTAGTAAAAAGGAGTTCCGCTCTGACAGCTTCTTCCCAAAAACTGCTGCTTTCTGAAACAGACTCCTGATAGAATACTTTCCTGATCACGACTATCTTGACAATCTTTAAGTCAAGAGTTAACCGTTATCTTTTCTACATAAACTCACGAACTTCTATTTTTGCCATCTCTTACAACACCACTCAGTAATCTTTGCCTTGAGTGGTTCTTGAGCCTTGTATTTTGGCGAACATTATTATAAATAAAACATAATATACCGCCAAATCAGATAAAATAAAGTTTCATAAGTTGGGCTTATGAAAATGCACCACGCTGTATATCACGTGCGGCCACTATCTCTTGAAAATGCCATGGCTAGAATGTGGGACAATTGCAGCCCACACAACAATAGAACCTGTGTCATATACACGCACTTATACGGTAGTAAGCATATTCACATTAAAAAATGGGGGCTTAATTGCTTTCAATGGAGATGCCTGAGGCGTATATTGGATATCACCTGGAGGGACAAAATCGCACACAAAACTCCTTGAAAGTTCAGAGCTTCTCAGCATGCACTCCGTTCTGAGGCAGCGATGTGTCTGCTGCTTGAGTCGTGTCTGGAGAGTGGGCATGAACTCTCGAGCATGGAAACATCAATGGTCGTCCGAGACTGAAATGCTGACGAATATCATGGGATTTTCATCTAATGTTTTCATTAGAAATAATTAAAATAATGTATTTTAGTGGTGTGAAATTTTATTATACAAATCAAGGGTTGTTTATGATATTGTAAATATATAAGTCGTAACAAACAAATCAATCAGTATACTATCAATACAAACATGCACACACGTACACACATATTTGGATATTATCTGTTATTTCATTATACGTGACACGTATCTAACCAATAAGAAATAGCCAAATTGTCATATAGAAAGAAAATGAGTAATTACCGACACCAAGCGTGACACGCTGGACTTAAAAATATGTTTTCCGCCAGGTATATAAATAGCGGTGTCAGGCTACTGACTGGGGTGATTATTAAGTGATTATTGAGTAACCGCTGGGTGGAACTATCCAGTCGAATTAGTGTGAATTATTGTGCGTCGATGAGTTGAGTTTTGATTTAGAATTTACCGGACGTTAAACCGAGCCGCGCTACTAACAATGTATTCACTGAAATGGTTAATTATCTTTGGTTGACTTTTACTTCTTTGTTCTTGTTAAGTAATTATTTACGGTTGTAATTAAATACTGTTTTATCGTAACATTGAAATCTTGAGTTATGCTTAATTATTAATGGCCACCGTACGCCACGAAACAAACACAATATACCATTAATCTGCGTCTCTTTGCTTTTTATCATTTTTATAATTTCTGTTTTGATCTCTGACGAAGCTTTAATGAAGTGAAAAATATTAGATTAAGATCTGTTTCCTACTTGTTCTTTCTACATTATTTTATCTGATTCTTATCCATAATATATATATATATATATATATATATATATATATATATATATATATATCAAATATGTGGTGCAGTTAAAAGAAATTAATTTCCATGCCTGAGGATGGCTGTAAGAACAGCTGAAAATACTAGCAAAATAAAAAAAAGACCTTATATAACTTGAAGTTATTAAAAACAATGATCATAACATTCATCGAGAGGTTCGTGGGTTAATGTAACTTTAATAAATTTGTTTGCGAGGATGTTTTTTGCCATTTATATCATTAACTTTACTCATCTACTTTTTGTATGAATGATGCATGTAATATATATATATATATATATATATATATATATATATATGTGTGTGTGTGTGTGTGTGTGTGTGTGTGTGTGTGTGTGTGTGTGTGTGTGTGAAGAAATATAGTTTTAAGGTGTGCTGTATTTATGGTATAAAGTGCTCAATATCAAAGATAAAGCGTATGTAAATATAAATATAAAAGTGAACATTGAAGTCATTGCGTCTCGCATGAAACAACAGCTTGTCACCTCTGAGTGTTGACTTCAATGTTCACTTATATATATATATATATATATATATATATTGTATTTGGCTCTTTCCCTCAACATTTTCTGACTATAAGTTGTATTTTAAAATGGTTTTCCATCGATCCAATATTTAATTTTGACAATATCCGAGTGTGAGACCGCGGTACATTAGTAAGGCTGTTATATATTTTTTAAGATAATATTTACGAATATTGGTCTACGGATTTGATATTAAACACTTTTTTTAAATCTACTTGAATTATTCCATTTCGAGTGATGATTTGTCCCGAATCTGATCTTTTGAAGATAATATTTAAGTATATATATATATATATATATATATATATTTAAATCGTTGCACCCGAAGCAAGACGACAATGCCACTAAAAAGTAGGGGTTTACAGGAAGTGAAAAGGAAAGAGAAGAGAAGATTTAAAATAGGGAGGATTGAGGAAAGGACAAAAAAGGAACAGGGTTCTAGAATACGAAAGATGGCGATTGACGTTGCATTTAAATATTTGAAGATTGAAGCTATCACGGAAGAAATAAATGGCGAAGGAGTTCCCCAGGTAAGAAGTGCGAGACAAAAAGTAAAAATGCCGGGTGCGTCTAATTAGTTCAACAGTAAAACGGTAAGATCTATTTGCAATCTAGTAGCACGCTTAAATTCATTTAGTCGAGGCGACAGGGAAAAGATTTTTCCGAGCTATTTCCATTAAATTTTTTGTAGGAGGGACATACGGAAGCCACGTCAGGGAGAAAGTGACTGGAGACGAGATACCAGCTCAGGATCGATTGTATTGCAAACCCTTTTCTGGATTTTGTCAAGAATCTCTGGATGCACAGTAGGAGCACCAGACCAGATATAGCAACAGTATCCAATACACGGATGAATAGTAAGCTTATAAATGTGCAAGACTGATTCTGATGAGAATATTTTTGAGGATGACAAAGTGGACCAAAACTTCCTCGCAACAGATGTACTAATTAACTCAATATGGTCACTCCACTTCATATCAGGGGAAAATGTGAGGCCAGGAAGGTATAGAGTATTGTTAGTGTTATGTAGTGGTTTCACAGTGGAGGCTTGTATTTGTACTAAGTCGGTCCTAAAATAGGTTCGACGTACAAAACGTTAGGACCTTGATATAATAGGTAATGACGCAGTAATCTAGTTGTGGTCGCTGATACTTTAATATCCGACTAACGGTCGTCCGACATCGACTTACTGACCACTCACTGAGCAACTGCTACTACTACTACTTATTATAGGTGGGAGAGTCTATTAACTATAGAATAGGTGTGTTCCACTATAACAGTTAGAGCGGGGGTTAGCATCTGCCATGCTGATGGTATGCAGAAAAGTTCTCTTTGGTGATTAAATGAAAGCGGTTTTGTTTTGTAGGCGTGGAAATTTATAAGTCATTTCTTGCCCCAGTTAAACCTTGATTGGAAGTCCATTTCAAGAGTACTTACCAGGTTTATATATATATATATATATATATATATATATACATATATATATATATATATATATATATATATATATATATATATATATATATATATACAATAACGATATCAAAGATAGTATGAAACAAATAATGTCGATGGAATACGGAGAGAAAAGATATTTAAGGCAAGCATTCTTTGCAATAAATTGCTCGATATCAGAGATAGAGCATTAATAGGATTAATATGAGTAATAAATTGATTGAATAGCTGATTGATGTTACCTTCAGCATTCCGACTCCAGAGTTTCGTAGGCGGACCTGTCCGTCCACTCTTATACGCGCAGACCGGTTCACGCGCGCGAACGCACATCCGCGCAAACAGGCGCATGGCCGCATACACTCACACGAACATAAAAAATACAGTGAAAAATGCACAAATGATAAATGCATAAAAAGAAAAAATCGAAAAATATAAGCGATAAATTGCTGATACCCGCTGAAGAATGAATGGACAGGTCTGTCTACGAAACATTGAAGACAGGATGCTGAAGGTAATATCAATCAGCTGGATGTCATTCCAATCATGGCTGGGTTATTTAATGTCGATATTTGCATTTTTTGTTGTTGTTTACAAATATGTATTATAAGTAATTACTTGAAAGTCATTACTTTTGAAAACGTTTTATCCGTTGACATGATATGCAATTAGCGCATTTTCTACTAAAGTAATTTTTAAAACCAAGTCGCTTCTAGACATAAGTGATCATGATTCCACACAAGCTCCATTTAGTATTCAATTAAGCTGGGAAAACAAGAGACAAAGATAAACTATATATAGTGTAACGCAGTACAACTAAAATATAAGAAAAAGCATTATCAAATTCCAAAGTTTAACTAAATTGTAAGGTAAAAGGTAAACTATGCTTACAATTTACTTTTAATTCACTTCTTTGATTTAATAATGAATTTTTATCAAAAAACCTGATGATTTCGAGTTTTTCATGTAAACACAGAAAACATGGTTTATATGAAAATCTACAAATTTTCTATTTCACCTTGAGAGCCTTATTATCATCTTTTAAACTCCAAAAATATTTAGAAAGTGATGTATTATTTCTGTAAGTAGTAATTGCTTGGAAGTCATTACTTTGGGAGTCGTTTTAACCGTCGCCATGACATGCAATCAGTGCATTCTCTACTAAAGTAATTTTTAAAACCATGTCGCTTCAGGACATAGGTGACGTGATTCCTCAGAAGCTCCTTCAATATTTAATGAAGCAAAGAAAACAGGAGACAATAGAGATGGTGGTTAGAGTCACCAGGTTTAGCACGCTTTCAATTTTTCACATGCGACATCATTTACTCAAGTTTCAATGGACGAGTATGTCTCTGAAGATTGTCTATCCAAGGTTTTGTTTATTACACCTTGCGACATTTTGGAGAATTGTTGCGAGTAATGATAATTCGAAACTTCTGGAATGTGTCCAATGCCACATTACGCGAATATTCTTTCAACAGGAAGTCTTTACTTGAGAACAAAAAGCTTTTATAGATGATAGTGCATCATGTCATACAGCTAAATAAATTTAGAATGACAGACCCCGAAAAGATAAAGTGGTTCTTAAGCTTGAAGACGGAGCAGATGTCTTGGGGTGTTTATCATCCATAAAGGATCATGCAGTTAGGAAAATTTCCATAATACTTAAAAAAAAAGTTCGCTTCGGATTTTCAATGCAACTTGGTGGGATAATTCACAATAGAAGCCAGTAGACCCGATAAAATTCGATGCTTCTGCTAATTCTATGCTGAATAAAAATTATTACCTTCAGACGGCTTTGTGCATATTAGCTTTTATTATATATATATATATATATATATATATATATATTAATTCATTAAGTCTAGAAGAATACTCAACAGAATTCAGAAAGCACTGGACGGCCATTTCGTCCTATTTTGGCCTTTTATAGTGATAAAGATGACCACAGATATTTAATAATCGGTCCAAAATATAATAATTTATTGTGACAGGAAAGAAAATGACAGGGTAGAATCGGCGACTTGCATTTTCTATTAGGTTGGTGCAAAAATAATGACGGTTTTGACGTATTTTTTAACGTCAAAAACCGTCATTATTTTTGCCCCAACCTAATAGTACGATAAGCTATTAAATTCTCAAATTTCTTTTTTTCAAAAAGTGCCTAGCTAATTATAGGATGCGTCTTACCACTTGTAGTCTCTTAGCATGCGGGAAATACTGTAGTTATATATATTTTTCGATTTCATATATAGGAAGATTAACTGTATATTTATATACTTTAATATATAGGAAAATTACCTGTATGATTAAGCAGGGAATATTTAACTATGGATATTGCGAAAAAGGTAAATAGAAAAAATTTTTTAAAATTCGAAATATTTACATCACAAGAACAAAAAAAAGATTTGAGAAAAGTGGAAAATGTGACTACAGCTTTCCAGGTTTTCTTCGTTATTATTTCAAGATTTTGACCAATCCCAGAAATCAATCAAACTTTAGTTGTTTTTTTGTTTTTTGTTTTTTGTGACACGAGGCTGGCTTTGAATTGCGATGTTTCAATTCTAAGCTTGGTACTTCTTCAGATCTTATCTAAACACAACGTGGCTGGAAGTTTTTACTGTCCAGCGCGTCTTCCAGCCAGTAATAGAGACAATTAACCAACGACCCTGGCCGTAATGCTATAGATGTCAGCCAGAAAAGAAAAAGAAGCTGAGAAAACACCAAAGTTGCAAAAAGACGCACACCACTGACCACCAAGTCCCTATCCGTGTATAATATTACATGTGATACCGTGAAGAAGGGTTCTTGATCCTGAGGTTACCATGGAAGGATACACGGTATATAGATATACATTTCGTTACCGAAACAAGCCAGGCTTTTGTATCTTGTTACAGTTGTAATAGAACATGTTTTTTTTTTTTGTTGTTGTTTTTTGTTTTTTTGTTTTTGCTTTTGTTTTTTTTAATCCGGGCAATGTTTGATTCTTTTATTTAAATAATTATTTTTTTTATTATTTATATTTTATAGCCAGAAAAATTACAACGAACAAAATCCCTACTGGGTTCTTGAAGGGTCCAACAACAAATAATATTGCCTCCTTCAAGCAAACGTATGGTAAGTGATACTCCTTTTCAAATTTTGTTGGCTTTCGTTTTGTAAAGTAAAAGCAATTAGAAAAGAAGAAAAACAGGCGAGTTTTAATTTTGAAAATTTTAAGAAAATAAATACCGTATATTTCCGCTTAAACAAGATAAAAAAAAATGTAGCAAATTTTCATAAATTTATTCTATACCTGTAATATAAGATGACTGCTTATTGATTATATAAAGATGATGTTATTGGAAATGTTGTTACTTACTGCCTCCTTAGAAATTCAAAATAAACGAAGTAACAACAACGATTCTATATCATGTTTTTCCTACACACGTCTTCTAAAACGGAAACCATTGTTTTGTTTACATTTCATTTACGTTTTATTTTCCAATTGTCTTCTTTTTAGGTACGATGAGAACGAATAGATTACAATTCCAACGTTCGTAACATTAAATTTAAAAGAGGGCTCAATACAGATTAGAGCAATATTATTTATTTTAGGATATTATACCGAAAACATGTAAAAATCGATATACAATTGCAGTCGTGTTTCAATGCATATCAAGGCGTCTCACCAGGCGATTGTCAATTACTGGCGAGTGAACGATTTATTTAGATTTAAAAGCAAAATACAACCTCTTTTTTCGAAAAAAAAATGGGGGTTATAAGGTTTGTGAACTTTACTCAGATCAACCAATTAAATATGACCTACGTTAAATTTAAACTAAGCGAAGAAGCAAAAATTAAAAATTATTTTTCATTAATGGGTCATGACCCGTAGATTGGCAGCTAACGGCAGACAGACAGACATAAAATAAAACGGATAATTGTGGTTACATAAAATATACAAACCAGACAATGCTGTTAGAGAATCAGACGGTTGAAAAATTTTATATTGGTAGTACTAAGAATTCTTTTAAGACTAGGTGGTATCAGCAAGTACCCTAAGAAGAGAAATCTGGGTTATACGGTGGTAGTCGGATATAGGAATGTTGTCCTTTACCCAAAACTGCTGCACAAGTCGTGATCACATGACTACTGGCGGCTCTGTAATAGAGTGTTAAATAAGAGTAAGAGTAATTCTACGATCCCTCTGCTCTTCACTCAATTTGAGGTGTTAAAATTTTCTGCTTCTCCATAAATTCTCTTTAAATTCTACTCTTGACTTATTTGATGTATCTTTGCCTGACTTTCCTCTTAGAACTGAGTCTCTCATTGAGTGATATCCGTATAACTTCATCCATGCTTTCTGCTATCATTTCTAAACTGGATTCTCACGAAGCATGAGGACTTGATTTAGTCCTTAAGAAATGTGCTCCTGAACTGTCTCCTGTTCTCTCTAAACTCTACAATAATTTTCATGAGGACACTTGGCACAGTAGATAAAGGCATTAGTTAGATCCAATGACAGGACCCAAAGTGTATATATATATATATATATATATATATATATATATATATATAGTTTATGTTTCAAGTGTACCCCTATTTAGTTCCATTTATCAAAAATATGCACAAATATCTGAAGCAGCATTCCAATGCGACAGTTCTGCAACAACAAAGTATAATAAATTTAGCTATCCATTTCGCGGACATATAATATGGAACCGTTTCGTATGTAAGGAGCCATCTCTCTCTCTCTCTCTCTCTCTCTCTCTCTCTCTCTCTCTCTCTCTCTCTGATTTATTTAACTCAAAGGCAAAAATAAAGAACTGTTTTCTCTAATCAACAGATTGATTTTAAGTAGTGACAAAAATAAACTTTTTATTAGTACTGAAAATTTTACAATTTTTTTTCCTTTCTTAATAATGAGTTTGACATTTAAGATATTCATGAAAAGGATGAAAGGGTCCTTCTCGACACTCTCAATGATCAGTAATATCAAAATGTCCCCAATTAGTAAAGCTGAGAATATTTAGAACTTATCGGCTTAGAAGTTATATATCTAAATGTTATAGTTGTTGAATATATATATATATATATATATATATATATATATATATATATATATATATATATATATATATATACATA
The DNA here is from genome assembly GCA_963932145.1 of Acanthosepion lycidas. Lineage (NCBI taxonomy): Eukaryota > Metazoa > Mollusca > Cephalopoda > Sepiida > Sepiidae > Acanthosepion > Acanthosepion lycidas. The sequence goes on from OZ010592.1 coordinate 21,221,383, forward strand.
AATTAATTGATTTAAAATATGTTTTTTTTCGCTCTGTAAATTTACATTGAGCACTATTTTGTAAAAATAAAAATATCTATAAGAACACTGGATTATATATCTTACTGTTCTTTCTTTTTATTTATATATATATATATATATATATATATATATATATATATATATATATATATATATATTGAATTAATTAACCCATTAACTTTGACAAATATCACTTTTATCATAGATTGACTTTATATATATATATATATATATATATATATATATATATATATGAAGAAAAATATACAGGAAAAACAAACAAAAATCTTAATATGTAATTATGCTGTATTAATGTTAATATAAAGTCAACGTCGGACGTTTCGGTCTATTTTAGACCATCTTCAGGACATATTCATAAAACATAATTAACATTAGAACATATAAAATTCAACATGAAAAAGACGATGGACATAAGAGCACAACTAATCCAAACAGACAACTGAAATTTTCTATAAGATCAGCGTTCCGTTTAAAATATGATCACGTCGTCGTCACGTGGGCGATGTTGTGAAAACGTATTCGAAGATGATTTCAAAATATATTTCAAAATATTAAAATATTAAACAAACTCGATTGAACTATTTTCTCATATAAACAGTTCGTCAAGAAATCCCTTCCGTTGATATAGGAATACGCAGAGATCAATAGGTTCTCATATTTCCATACAAGCTTGAAGTCTTCCATGTTACAAAGTAAATCAAAAATGATTTCAAAATATTAGACAGGCACGATGAAACAATTTTAAACAGTTCGTTAATAAATCCTTTCCTTACTTACAGGAATAGGCTGAGATCAATAGATCCTTATATTTTTTTTCGTACAAGCTTGAAGTCTTCCATGTTATAAAGTAAATTCAGGTTTGTATTTCCAGTAGACAGTATGTAAGCAAATATATGGATATAGATCCGACAGTATGAAGAAAAATATACACAAAAAACAAACAAAAATCTTAATATGTAATTATGCTGTATTAATGTTAATATAAAGTCAACGTCGGACGTTTCGGTCTATTTTAGACCATCTACAGGACATGTCCGACGTTGACTTTATATTAACATTAATAAAAGCTCTCCTTCGTTATTCTTGATCCGGTCCTGCCACGTGTTCCGCAGGATTTAAGGAAGTTTCATAGGAATCTTTCAAGTTTGCGGATGTCTCTTCAGTAGAGTACCCAGGTCTCACATTCGTACAGGATTGTATGAAGACTCTTTTGAATAACTTCGCGTGTGCTGCGTTGGCGGCCTTGATTCGGTAATCGACGTCGTTTTCCGAGGTTGTATTTGGTTTTAGTACGCTACCAAGTTAGGAAAATGGTTCAACATTCTTCAATTCCAGTCCGTTGATGGTGATTTTGACACCAGGTGGTGGCTGATATACCAGTCGTATATATATATATATATATATATATATATATATATATATATATAGTTGGATTGATGTGAGTTTGTGACCCTGGGTTTCATGCCCTTGCGATCGTCAGACAAATTCTTGTTTGTTTGACGACCGCAAATAGCATGAAACCCCGAGTCACAAACTCACGTCAATCCAACTAAATATGTTAGCTTTATCACTGATATTGAGCGCTTTTCAATAAGTACCGCGCATATATAATATATAATTAATATATGTAAAAATTACATATATATATATATATATATATATATATATATATATATATATATATACATATATGTATGTATGTATGTATGTATGTATACATATTGTACATACACGCACGCACACACGCACGCACACACGCACACACATATGTCGAATTTATGTATAGTGCGACGCCTGAATTTTTATTGCATGAATTTTAATCTTTCTAGAAAATTTTACTTGTCTATAATGAAACCGGTCATCGAAAAATGCATGATTTTTAACCTCTTCAAAAGAATTACCTGTGTATAATGCGACCACTATTTTTGCATAAAGAAAACTAATCATAAAAACTCGCACTATATTCGAATATATACTGTATAGCATAACTAAATGATTATATTTTATCATAGATAGATAGATAGATAGATAGATAGATAGATAGATAGGAAGAAATATAGTTTTAAGGTGTACTATATTTCTGAAATAAAGTGCTCAATATCATAGATAGAGCATATGTAAATATAAAAATGAACATTGGCGACAACATTCAGAGGCGACAAACTGTTTCATGCTAAACGCAACCATCAGGCCACAACTGATGATTGGCCTGATGATCGCGTCTAGTATGAAACAGTCTGTCGCCTCTGAGTGTTGACTTTAATGTTCACTTTTATATATATATATATATATGTATATACATATATATATATATATATATATATATATATATATATATATGTTTCACTTACACCTTGTTTTAAAATACAAAAAAAATCGTTTGAATTTCTGAACGGTACTAAAAACGTTTTTGTAGGGAAATGCAAGATATAAACAATATCAAAGATTAATGGATGCGACATTCATCTGTGAAAGACCGAAGTATTAATCGACCCCGATCGAAATACCAACTTGTCTAAATGATTCATTGAATAGTGAGAATACTTCATGTTAGTACATTAAACATTGATGTTATTTATCTACATATATCTACCAATTATTCAATATTTTATTTCTGTCTGTATTCATTATCGCTGTGTTTATTTCTTTTTTCCAGCTCGCGATTCGAAACCATTCACGGATTCGACGCTCTACACAGAAGTTGTAACTGACAGAATAGTCAACACCACAGAAGTATGACATGCTCATAAAAAGCAAAAGATATTAAATTCGGTGATCACCAGAACCTCTATGGTTATCTTTTGAACAACGGAACGAAACGGTCGCTATCCGTTTCTTTGCGAACATTTTATCATATCTGTAGTTCTGTTTCATCTTGGGTGAAAAAGAGGAAACCGGGGCTATAATTTTATGGACTACTTCAGTCAAAGCAAGTTCAGTTCATTCAATACAGAATCCTGTTGACAACTCTCAAAGAATGATTACTGGTTGAAACTACGCTACGCAAAAGAAATGTCGAAAAATTTTAACTTCAAGTATCTCTTTTTAAATCTGGACGAACTAGAGATTGTGCGACAGTGCGGATGAATCTGCTTGCCTGTTCAGCAAAGATGAACTGGTACGATTTAACGAAGACGAACTATTTGAAGTGAGACTATACAATAAGAAAATGGACGCGTCACATGTCAGCCATATTAATGCGAATATGTATCTGTTGATCGCATGCCTTCTATTTCTTTGTCAAAGAAAAAATACAGACTTTTTTTCTTTTATGTAAATGCTTTAAACAAATATATGTCAGCACACGGAAGGCATTTTAGTGGGTTTAATAAGGAAAAGACCAGAATTATTTAAATTATTCAGATTTATAATCACGCAATGTCCATTAATTTAAAGAATTATATATATATATATATATATATATATATATATATATATATAAGACATGTATTTTTTATATTTATATAGATAAGTCTGTGAAATTTTATATATATATAAATATATATATGTAAGGGTGTTTCATTAAGACGGATCAAAGTCAGCAGTAAATAAATCAGTTTAATTGGTGAGATTTTATTGATGTCTCTATTGGATCATGTCATTTAAGTCATGGCAATTATGTGTGAAAAATAATATCGCTCAAATGTCCTCCAAATCTAAAAGAAAAAGAAAAAATCATTGGACGCTTAAACTTAATTCGCATCAAAATCGATCCAAGTTATTGGAACACCCTTTATATATATATATATATATATATATATATATATATATATATATATATATGGGCAGAAATCTTTCTGTTATATGTTTCGTTGAATACGATGGGTACTTTTTCTTTTATGGGAACTAAAAGAGTTACTGTACATTCTTAGTCAACATAAAAGAAAATGTGTAACATCATCATGAAAACTGATTTGAAAATCTTACAAAATATTCCTTGACCGCCATATTCAATGAAACATATATATATATATATATATATATATATATATATATATATATATATATATATATATATATATATCCCAAGTATCACGAGAGGATTAACAATTTGGACAATTTTTCTTTATAACATTTTTGGGTGTTTCTTTTTTCTTCAAATTTTACAAGCATAATTAAAACTTAATGTAATTTTTTAAATTTCTATTGAAATTAATTACCAGTAAATGTATATTAGATTTTGAAACTTTACATGACTGACACAAAAGTGTTGGAGATTTTAGTTACACTTATATATTTTTTAATTGCACATCTACATACGCGTGGATAGATAGATAGATAGATAGATAGATAGATAGATAGATAGATAGATAGATAGATAGATAGATAGATAGATAGAAAGAAAGAACACATTATTTATTTATGATGATATGCTGTTTAATACAATCTTTTACCTCATCTTTCACTTGAAACATAAGGGTGTAATGAATTTTTCTCTTAGGGAGTCATTGGGCATATTGAAAAAGTTTTTCTAAGTATAAGAGAAGTTCTCATTAACACAATCTTTTGTATTTCGCATAAAGATGGCTTTCAAAGATTTTTCTTACTGTGTCTATCAGTATTCTTCTTAATCATTCCTAGTACTCCTTCTATTACTGGAATAATGATGTTTAAGTATATGAATAAAGATCTGTTTTTTAGGTTTACATACAGCATAGCAATACGCACGCATAACATTGTAATAATGATCTCTAGTTAATTGTACTCTCTTTTCTTTCTTTTGGTTATTAGTAGACGCTGAATTAGATCATTATTATTATCATCATCATCATCATCATCATCGCCATCATTAAAACCAACTCTATCCTCTTAGGAAGGATAAAAAAAAAAGATAGCTGAGAAAACAGCGAAAATAGACGAATAATTCCAGCTCATACACATTTACCGTTTCCAATGTGTTTAAGGCGCCACCTCTGAAGGACAGGCTCCCGAAGTTTGAGATGCAAGTTTAAGTTTTATTGTAAGCTATTTATTCTGCTTTTGTGCTCTCTGCTCTGCTTTTTATTGAAATCCACAACCATATGAATAATAATAATAATAATAATAATAATAATAATAATAATAATAATAATAATAACAATAATAATAATAATTGCCCCAGTTATCATTAGGGATGTGAGGTATATACCCAAGAAATTAAAGTCCTACATCGAGAATATCGGAATAAAACCTAGTTCTCCATAGCTTCAGAAGTCCGCATTGCTTCATACTGGAAATAATCAGTGACTGATGCTCTGACATACAACTTAATGGAAAGCATCCATAATTTAATATCTCCGGTTGAAAACGAAAACCTGGTGAAAGGATATAGTAATAATAATAATAATAATAATAATAATAATAATAATAATAATAGCGTGGATCCAAAATGCAGGCAAATTAATATAAAAATCGTCACGATAGAGTAGAACAGTACTTATACTGGACAATCTGCAAACACTTTGGAAAAGATGCTAATAAACACTGATATAAATACCACCTAGCATCGGTTACAGAAATAGAAAAAAATCACAATTCTATTGGATTACACCATCTTTACAGACAGAGAGATGAAGCTAATAGGCCGTACATAACTGTCAAAAAACGAAAACAAAAAATTTGCTTACTAATTGATATGGTTTGCCCAGCGAACTGTAACATAGCAGCCAAGGAATTTGAAAAACTATCGAAGTATAATGTCCTGGAAATCGAAATAGAAAAAAATGTGGAAATTAAAAACAAGAATAGTACCAGTCATAGTAGGTGCGCTTGGAATGATAAAAAAGGAACACAACAACACATTTAAAAAATCCCTGAGTATCCCAGCTTTAGAGGACTACAAAAAATGTCTTGATAAGTACATCTCACACACTAAGAACTTTGTTCATATAACATTAGTGATATTATAGAAAAACAAATCACGAAATGTAGTCATAACAACATACCACTATCTACCTTAGGTCTTCCTGCAGACATGGTAGGCAGTGTGACAATAGCAGAAATCGAAATATAATGATGATAATATAATAAAAATAATAAAGATGTAAATTAATAACAATTAAAATTTCCACAAGGATATACATTTTTAAAAATAAAGTAAAATAAAAATAACAATTTTTATCATAGTGCAAAATCTGCATCATCAAAAGTCAAGATGAACGAATCTCCCGGAGAAAAATTTAAACAGATTTAGAATAATTTGGTTGAGAAAAAACAATTTATCAATTTTGAAATGAAATAAACAAGACCATTATATTAGTTAATCTAATAGAAATTAAATATATATCTACGCGTGTGTGTGTGTCTAGACTTGTGCGTGTACGTCTAGACTTGTTTGTGTGCGTGTTTCGTATATACACACTGATATGAATATAAAATATATGTACATATCCAAATATACATATAAATATAGATACGTATACATGCATGCATATAGGCAAATATACATTTACATTTATACGTACATACTACTATATAAAACATATATGAACTAACTTTGCGAATTTCTCTCAGCTTATATAAGATATAACCGTATATTCTTTGGGAACCTTGACTTGACTAGATCGTTTACGCCTGAGTTCGATCCTCACTGGGTGCCCCATACTTTCGGCTTTGTGCCACATCTAAGCTACGCTTGGAAAATCACTATAACCGTATTTCTATTCTAATAGTTTCTTTTCTAACACTTTTAACCTGATCTTTTGCTTGCCTGCCAACTGCAATTTTTTAAAATTTAAATGCAGTACTAATCACCGACATCTATCTTCCTGAAACCTGTTCTTTTATTGTCCTTTCTCCTCAGTAAATTCTTCTTATTCTCTTCCACTCTCAGTAACACCATGCGTCTTAGTGACATTAGCGCCTTCTTTAGGGAGAAATGATATTAAAATATTTTTCTCCCATATTAAGATAAATTTCTTATACACGTCCTTTTTGGTCTTTAATAAAATTAACCGTAACCAAAGGTTGTATTAGGTTGGTGCAAAAATAATGTCGTTTTCTCATATATGTTACTATGTGAGAAAACGACATTATTTTTGCACCAACCTAATATATAATGTCTATAATTTCTGAAAATAATCATTGCCATGATTCCATGAGTTTTTTGGACTAATATTCTAGACCAGCGGTCGGCAACCCCCATCCCCGGGCCACATCCGGCCCGTGAAGGGTTTTTTTGTCCGGCCCGCCAACTTTAACACCTGGACACAAATTATTTAATTAATTTTTGAGCAAATGGCAGAAACATATCAGTTGGAGTTAATCAACTTAAAATGCGACGAATTTTTAAAATCAAAATGTAGTCGCAAATCCACTGCTGACTTCTACAAGAAATATGTTTTACCAAACGGAAAATATAAAAGCCTATATTGAATTGTATCATTATTTGGAAGTACGCTTGTGAACAACTTTTTTCGCAAATGAAATATACTAAAATCGTTTTTTCGAACAAGGTTGGGTGATGACCACCTGGATGATGTTTTGATCCTGCTGCCGACAAATAATTCACCTGTTTTGGAGAAGTTATCGAACTATAAGCAGAAACAAGTGTCCTATTAAATAATTTGCCATTTTTAACTGTATATCATTTGTAGTAAAGAATAAGGAATTTGCATTTTTTGTTGATTGCGTTAGTTATTTCTGCAGTTAAATAAGGAAACTTGTTTAAATAATATAAACTTCGTTGTTTTTTCTTTAAACCTCCAGACCAAGGCAGTCTTCTGGATGTAGCGGTCTGGAGTCGAGACAATTTATTATAGTAGATTTGATAAAATGTCCATCCTCCGAGACACTGCATAGCTTTCTGGCCCTCTCACTCCAAAAAGTTGCCGACCCCTGTTCTAGACTTTGCTGCTTTCGTCACAACCTTTCAGTCGATTCGTTCTTCGACCTTCAAATATAAATTTTATCACGTTTATTTATCTTTTATGAGCAGCTGTAGATCTGAAATCCAAACATTCATACTGACATAGGTAATTAAATTGTCTAAGAAAAACACTTCCCCGAAATTTAAATACCTGGGAAGAGTATTAACAGAAGACGGAATTTACGACAGCGTACTGCATAGAATGAGGGAAAGAGGGCTTGGAAAATTTGATACTCTCAGGATAGATTGAAGGTAAGATGAAAACAATACATAACCTAGCTAGCGAACTTGAGTAAATGGATTGCAGAACAGGATTTAGGGGAGATAAGAAGACGATAAAATTTATTAAAAGCGACAAACGAGAGAAAGTTATGAAGAGCCATGATCGCCAACATCCGAAATGTACATGGAAAATAGAAGAAGAAGCAGAAGAAAAAGACGAAAAGATGAAACTCTGTGTGTGTGTGGAAAATACAAGAAGACAAAGACGAAGAAGAAAAGATGAAACTGTGTGTGTCTGTGTGTCTGTGTGTGTTGTGAAGAGCCGTGATCGCCAACGTCCGAATGGTACATGGAAAATACAAGAAGACAAAGAAGAAGACGGAGAAGAAGAAGAAAAGATGAAACTGTGTGTGTCTGCGTGTGTGTGAGTGTGTGTTTTGTGAAGAGCCGTGATCGCATGGAAAATTCAAGAAGAAGACAAAGACGAAGAAGAAAAGATGAAACTGTGTCTGTGTGTGAGAGAGTGAGAGAGAGAGAATAATGATTAAGCTCTGAGCTTAGCTTACTGCCCCAAATGTGACTAAATGGCTAAATATCAGATTCCATTATCCTTACCGATACCCCTTATTCTAGATTCTTATCATCCAGAATTAGAACGACCTTTTAACGAAAACATCTCCTCCTCAACCACCCAAGCAAATGAGATGTACACCTGAAGAAGGCAGAAGAACGCATTAGCCGAAAGTTTGAGATAACGGCAAGAACGAGTTTTCTAGTCAAATAACACGGGAAATGATTTTTATTTATTTTTTTATTTTTTTGCAGTTAACTAATTCCTAATGCCCGATCTACGATTTCTTATTTCCTTTCATACAAAGATAAAAATTATTTACACACATTTATATCTATTTATAAATGAATATATTTGTGTGTCTGTGTCTGTTTGTATATGATGACCGCACCGAAGCTCTATATGTACATGAAAGGTCTTTTTAAATAATTCTTTACTACCTTAGAAATTTACATCTATCTAACCAGCAGTTGTTTGATTGTGCATTTAAGCAAAATTAATTGAAATTTAGAACGTGTTTAAAATAAATTTCAGTGAAATTAAATATTCAACATGACATTTTATAACAAAAGGATTAAAATAATTTATTTTAATTTTTTTAATATATATATATATATATATATATATATATATATATATATATATATATATATATATATATATATATAACAGAAATAAAAGTGTGAAGCTTGATATTACTAGACATATTAAAAAAAATTAAATCTCCCGTGGAAGCCTGAAGAGCGGGAGCATAACCGTTTGCTTCGCCTGTTTTTAATATGTCTGGTAATATCAAGCTTCACACTTTTATTTCTGTAATTAAATTTTGTACATACAAAAAATATCTTTAAATATATATATATATATATATATATATATATATATATATATATATATATATATATATATATATATATATTGAGAAATTAATAATTTCTGGTCTTTTGTGAATAAAATTGATAGAAAATATACTTTGATCTATTTCTTTGACAAGAAAAGAAAAGAGGACGACACGTTCATTTATCCCAAAGTGTAGTAAACGGTTCAAGGCATGAACGTTTAATTCCCTGAGGTACCTCTTGAAATAAACGAACGTGTCATCCTTCCCTCAGAAAATATACCCATGAAACTACAATTGTGAGTGTTTTTCTTTGTATATGCAACAAAATCCCGTTTCAAGATTGAACCTGTAAGGAAAAAAAACTTGGCTAGATACATGTTTTAACACTTCTGGAGGCAGCAGTATTTGTTTATTCTCTTTCAGGGAGAGACATGCTATAAAGATGACTGCTTTTATTATGTTTTATTGCCTTTGAGCCTTAAACTCAGTGTTTTAGTGGCATTATTATACGCGCCATTTTGGAATAAAAATAATATCCTTTGAGCATGCGTAGACTGAAAAAATCATAATCTAAAATAAATAAAATATCTGGTTGCGCTTTCTCAGGCGAAAACAGAAAAAGTATAATTTCGTGAAGATAAACAGTAATAATGAAAATAAAAGTAATATATATATATATATATATTAGGTTGGTGCAAAAATAATGTCGGTTTTTGAGTATTTTTAACGTCAAAAAACGGCATTATTTTTGCACCAACCTAATATATATATATATATATATATATATATATATATATATATATATATATATATATATATATATATATATATATATATATAATTTTACTACATAAACGTTATTTTTAGTGGATACCCATATTTGCTTAAACACTTCATTTATTTATTAACGACTGTACCAGCCTGAATATTCGAGAAATTATATTAAAGAAAAAAACTCGAAAAATCGTGTTAAAGAAAAATATGGCAGAATTCGAACCTGCGTCCACCTAAAGAACGTCGGACCTAACAACGGTTTCTCCTGTCACGGAGGGTGTCGGTTCCAATCGTATCGGTGGGCGAATAATTTTCTTTAATGAGATTACTCCAATATTCAGGCCGGTAAACGAAAATATATATACCGGTTAATAAATAAACGGAGCGTCTACTCAAATATGAGTATCCACAAAAAATACGTTTAAAGTAATAAAAACATATATATATATATATATATATATATATATATATATATATATATATGTATATGTATATGTATATGTATATGTATATATATATGTATATATATATATATATATATATATATATATATATATATATATATATATATATTCGAGCTTTGTAATAAAAAACAGATCCGGAAAGGAACGTATTTACCAGTGGTTGTATGTTACGCCCTTATTTGTTTATTCGCTTAAGTCAAAGTAATTTTTGCTCTGGAAAAATACCTTTTGCTCGGGAAAAAAAAATAAGATTTATTCGAACTGCACACTTTTCCCAAAACTCATTTGCAGGAAGTACTTCTGAGAGGGATTACTACTTAATAAATTGCTTGCAACATACATATATATATATATATGTTTGAACATGCTATTTATATCCCCCATGTTATCAGGCATTCGCTAAAATCTCTATGACATGTTTTCAGGGCGTTTGAGTTCAGATTAGACACGTTGCCCTACTATTTTACAAATATTACATCGGCAATCTAATCCAGGCTGCCGATTATATTTTCCGAGTTGATTACCGTTAGGTCAACTGCACACACTCTACCATACATAGGCACATATATATATATGCATATATATGCACAATCACAAGCAACAATATATATATATATATATATATATATATATATATATATATATATAATGGACTCGCCCGTCGGTATGAGGATTTGACAACTCTAGACCCGCTAGTGATTTGCAAAGGAGGCTACATATGGAGCAAGAGTGAGGATTGTGGGATGAGGTCACTGCTAGATCGGCTGACTTTTTAGATCTTGCTCTTCTTGAAGACGATTCAGACTACCAGATTGAAAACTGTTGAGTCAACTAAAGCACACACATACACACACACACACTCACACACACACACATACACACATATTATTCCGTCAATCGAACTTTATCAAGTTAAAAATTTAAATCCAGTGTCAATCGTTATCTACTGTCCTCCTGATTACACTTTTTGTTCCCATATATTAGCAATGTTTCTGTTTCTGAATCTTCCACGCCCTGTAACTCTTTGTGTCTTAGTTTCTTTGCGGCCTTGCATGGGGTGAAATCGGTTTTAAAAAAAATTATAATTTCACCAAGAGATTAAGTTATAAAAATAAAAATTTCTAAATTAATAATGGCTTTTTAAAATTTATTAAACCAACAGATTTTATGACTTAAAACGTTATTTTTAGTGGATACCCATATTTGAGTAGACGCTCTGTTTATTTATTGTTTAATAAATAAACAGTATATTTATTTATTTTCGTCTACTGGCTTGAATATTCGACAAATTCCAGCCGCTCCTCCTGTTTGACTATAGAAAAGTGCGTGGCTTTTGTAGGACCGGTGCGTGGTCACGGCAAGGCGATAATCAAAATAAATAATAATTGTATCATAATGAAAATACGCCAATTCAGTAATTCGAAATACGTTTTATTATTGTATGCTTTGCTATTCAGACCAGTATCATCTTGGTCGTTACATTCCCAAATATAAATGACTCCAGTTCAATGGTTCCGGTAGGTTTTTAAGAAGAGATTTCTAGTCTCACTTCCTCACTAACTTTTTTTCTGAGAGAGAAGGATTTTATCCAAAGCTGAGAGAGGAATTTTATTCTGTTCTTGGTTTGAAATTAAGAGTTGTCCTACTCTAGCTACTCAAGATTAGAGGTAGAAATGGAAGTAAACAGACTGTATATCATTTTGGATTTGGTTCGCTCTTACCTCCACACCCAATCAGCATCGTCATCATCATCATCATCAGTGACAGGGTGTGGTCGAAAGATCACATCGCCACTGAGCACCTGATCAGTTCACGCCACATATTTGAGTTGAACAAGCCGGATAGGTATTCACTTATGCATAACGTTGTCTTGGGCAAGTAGACCTGGCTGGGTTCATCCCTCTCCATATCAGACCACAGATGACGTTCAACTTAAAGGCTCGCCTTCGTCACAGGCACAATCAATGGCCATTGATTGATTCCATGGGAGGAAGTCTCCACCTTGGCAGATCATTTCAAATCCAATGATAATTATTATTAAAAAGAAAACTTCGATTACAGGTCAATTCTTTGGGTTATATCGTGCATTTGATTTCGGATAAGCAGTTATCAGTAAAAATCGCACTTATAATAAAATATGCGCATTTATGAAAACATTCATGACAACGCCAATGTAAATTCTTTATAGCCAATACCATCGTCCGCTTGTATAATATCTGCTGTTGTAGTGGTTTAGATGCCAATATATTGAGTAACCCAGAAATATCTTCCTTCAAGACGAAAGTATTTTTTAATACTCTGTTCTGTATTGATGCTAACCTATTCATGTACCTGTAAAATCTTGAATGTTTTTAAGAGGAGTCGATTAGTTCATTTAAAGTTACAGTGAGTAAAATTGGTAAATTTTTTCAACTTTACTTCCTGGATTATTTTAATGCATTTTATAGTGAGTGTGTGGTTGATATTAACATTTGGGAGGTGAATTCAAATCAAGGCAAGGTTCTGATAGATAAATACCATGTCAAGGCGATGCGTATGAAAGATATGCTTAAACTGAGTCAACCAAAATAATTACTAAAAGCTACGACTATCTTTTTTATTCTTCTTGCTGCTGCCTCCAGTAAAGCATCATGTTTGACGTTGCATAAATGTTCAAATATTTTTATGTATCTGCTGTATTTCTAGTTATTTCCATTTTTTTTTTTTTTTTTTTTTTTTTTTCATTAAAAAAAAAATCAGATATCTCACATTTGAGGAAACCTGAGACGCCATTTTGGAAGTGGTCGCCATTATTTCGTCTTCATCTTTATCCAGTCTCAAAATTTCACGAACGCAGCCTTGCGGGCTGTTTATAATTTCATTATATATTCCTGAGACTCTCCTATTTCCGAAGAAATAATGTTTTCTTTTCCTATTTCTGTTTCTGTATTTTACATGGCAATTGCTGTCAGAAATTAATAAGACCACACACTTCCGCCATATTTTTACTTCCTGTTCAATTTTTGTAAATAGATATTTTTTTTTGACAAAATCTAATCAACGTGATTTCATATTACTAAAAGGAGATTTTTAATGGGAGATAATTTTATCCTCCCAAAATGGTTCAGGACATTACAATTTTAGTCTGTTTATCGTCATCATCATTATCATCTTCATCATCATCATTATTATTATCTTTCATATTCTTATCAATATGCTGTTTCTCTGAAATAACTGTTAACATATAAAGTAAAAATAATGTTAATAAGTCGTTTTAAACAATCCTGCTCAGAGATATTTGGAGTTCCGCAAAAAACAAAATTTCTCTTGCTCCCCAATAATCACATTAGTGTCCAAATTGTATTCAATAGAACATTTGTGTTAATTCCAGCATTGGTTTTTGTCCCAATAAGGTCTTCCTTTAACGGACGTTGTAATTGTTTATGAAACTCCAAGTACTGCACTCATAAACTTATATACAGGGTGGGACAAAAGTAAAACCCTTCTTTTATTTATTAACTTTTATTAAACAAAAATAAATTACATCAGTTTATGAAAATGTATAAGTATTGTCACATAAAAACAACATGATTTGTCATGATTAACAAAATGTTTAACATATTTAAAAATGCTCCCCTTCATGTTCAATACAACAGTGAACCCTATCAGCAACACTTCTACAAACCATTTGACACATTTCTACATTAATTTCAGAAAGTTTATCATAAATTGTTTTTTTTAATCCAGGAATTGTTTTCGTTTTGGGTATGTAAACCTACAACAAAAATTCTTGTGAAGTTAGGTTTGGTGGTCGTAATGGCCACTCAATTGTTCTACGTCATCCTGTTCATCACACCATGAAAAAAATAGGACGTTACTTTTACCGCATCCTATATATATATATATATATATATATATATATATATATATATATGTGATTTTCATATATATATATATATATATATATATATATATATATATGTGATTTTCATATATATATATATATATATATATATATATGTGTGTGATTTTCATATATATATATATATATATATATATATATATGGAAAGAGAGAGAGAGAGAATTAGATGTGGATATAGTAAAGTGATAAAATTAAATATTCATACTTATTCTAACTTTTCTTTGTCAACAATTGACAAACTATTTAATATGTTCAAAATTAATACATTTCTACATTAATTCCAGAAAAAAAGTAACAGAAATTGTTTGTTTTAATTCAGGAATTGTTTTTGGTAAAAAAAGATCTTTCAGTGGTGCCACGTCTAGTGATCATGATGGCCACTCAATTGCTCCACATCTTCTTATTCACCTCAGCTCGAAAGAAAAAGGGTTTTACTTTTGCCGTACCCTGTATTTCATGCATTATTATTATTATTATTATTATTATTATTATTATTATTATTATTATTATTATTATTATTCCTATCATCAACGCCGTCATCGTCACTACTACCGTTGTTATTGTTAATATTGATGTTAATAATCGTGATAGAAAAAGAACGCCGGGTGAAGATATTGATTTTATATTATTTTTATAGTACAATCAGTGATTTTTAATTTTTTATAATGATTTCACTACAAAACAAATGCTTCTGTAATTTGGATGACAATGCCACATTTTTATTCTTTCCTTCAATTATTTTTTCCTCCCAAGTAGATGTGCGGGTGGTGTAATGGATAGCAGAGTTCGAATTCCATCGGGTTTGTTGCATTCACCTACGCGCATATACCCTAGGGAATTGTATGAATCCATATACTCCCCCAGCTATGGGTTAAATAGTAAAATTTTTACTTGGAATAATCATTGTTATTCTAAAAAAAAATGTATATACAATCCAGAATATTTTTCGGCTTCAAATCACCTACAAATTGTTGCGAAGCCAAAAAAAAAAATCAATCTTTCTTCCTAAATAATTTTTCTCTTTTTTTTTTTTAAATTTCTTTTATAAAATGCGGAGTGATCGCTTTCTCCGTTTATCAAACCAAAATTTCAAATAAACTTTATTCAAACTACGCATAAAGAGCCCACAATTTTATAGTAAATCTTTGGACCAGACATTTTTCGGTATCATTACATTAAGATACCCAGTCTTTTCCGAACTAAAAGATACTTTTTTTTTTTTTTTTTTTTTTTTTTTTTTACAAAGATGTCTCAAGTTGAACATGTTTGTGTGTAGCGTAGGCTGTAGTGGTTTATCTAATAAAGTGTTATAAAAGTAAAATTTGTGTGAATACATCTAATTCAAACTTTAACTTATGAGCGGGCATGTAGTCTTTAACAAAGTTGACATGCTAATCAAACTAATGTCGATTGTGAATTAATGATTGATGTACAAATCTTCATATTTTTTTTTTCTTTTTTATTACTATTATTATTATTATTATTGACTTGGGATAAAAACGGGTCTTAGTAAATATGAATAAAACAATCACCAAAAAAACTGTAAGAATTCCATTTAAAAGATTCACACGACGGAAAGAAAAGCACGTCAATGTAAATATTATTGTTTTGTGTAGAACTCTACAAAAATGTATTTGTGGATAACTTTTATACTGGATATTACTGTTGGCATTTACAATCTTTTTTTTTTTCTTTTCTTATTTTTTTTTTTTTTTTTAACTTTCTGGCTTCTCTCCGCCGAGTTCATTAATACGTTGACTGTCTGAGGTCAATTACGAAATCTAACTTCTAACGCCAACTTTATAATAACCAACTTAGACAATAAAAAAAAAAATCTTTTACGAGTTGGTTTATAGCTTCAACTGAAATGTTAACATTGTTTCCACACTAAAAGTATCACTGCGAATTAACTCGTTGTTAGCGACCTCAGATGAACATGTATCAGAAAACGCCAAGCACGAAAAAACTCGTCGGCGGCGGCATAATAAAAAAAAAACTGTCAATGTGTTAAATAACCTGATGAAGTTGTCAATTTAATTTTTTTTTTCCAGGATGAATTTACATGTCCTCGACTTACGACATAGTTTCGTACCTACGATGCGTCGTACCCGCGATTTTCCGTGAATAAGCACTAACTCACGAACAATCTAATATGGCGTACAACCAGAAACAAAGCCACGTCGTCTTCCTTACTCTAACACTGTATGACGACGTATTCTTCCGCCACGCATGTATTATTCCTCCGCGTGTTCTTCCGCCACTACGTTTGCATGTTCGAGTCAAACAGCATAAGTCAAAACAAGTTTAATGGATGTTGCGTCGTAACCACGAATCGTCGTAAGTCGGGACTATCGTAAGTCGGGGACATACTGTATAGTCAAACAATTGTTTCCAACACTTGTTCGTATATTATGGTTTAAGAAAGATTATGTGAAACCATTTCACGTTTTACTTTTATATTTTTTCATCTTTTATTTCTTCTGTTTTCTTTGTCAATTAAAAGCTAAAATTTCAAGCAGAAACATATTTTTGTTTTGCTTTCTTCGCTGCCTCGATTTTTAGTCTTTTCGTATTTTGTACCAGCAACAAGACAAGATGATATAAAAGCTTGTGACATCTTATGGCGAAGAGGAATTACTAAAAAAATATTTATATCGATTGTCAAAATCGAATACTTGAATCGACGTAAAAAGAACCTTTGTTAAATGATTTTCATTGAAAATACATTAATAGATGACAAGGATATAAAATTCATAAGGCACATAGATAGATAGATAGATAGATAGATAGATAGATAGATAGAGAGAGATAGAGAGAAAGTAAAAATACAGAGATAGATAAACATACTGAGATAGCGAGAGAGAGAGTAAACATACTGAGATAGATAGAGAGAAAGAGAGAGTAAACATACTGAGATAGATAATGAACATACTGAGATAGATAGATAGATAGATAGATAGATAGATAGATAGATAGATGAAAAGAAAGAAAGAAATTAAATTGTTGAGATTATATATAAAGAGATGAAAATGGTGAGAATCATTGAGAAATATGTTGAAATATATAAGGAGAGAAAGAAAGAGAGAGATGAAAATGTTGAAATATATATAGAAAGATATGAAATTTATATATATGCATATATATGTGTGTGTATGTGTGTGTGTGTGTGTGTGTGTGAAGGCGACTGACAAAGTACTGCGATTAAGCTGTTTTTATTTAATATTTATTGTGTTCGTACAAGTGTTTTCTTTTCTGGAAACAAAGTGTGTAAAAATTGTCCAAATGTTTTGCATGTCCGAGTACTTTCGACTATACTTTAGCCATTATCATAAATGATTTTCGTTTTGCTTTTGACTGAGTGTATGGGTTGTGTTATGTATATTTCTAGAGTTATAAAAATGTTTTATTTTCCAAACACGGTCAGCATATTGTGGCCGCGTTCATAGTTAATATTATTGAGTGTTGGCTGTTTCTTTTTTATTATGAGGGCTTAAAAGCTTAAAATGTTCACTTGTTTGTTGATAAACTACATTTTCTAATTAAACGTAAATGTTTCGCAAATACATTTTGATTAAAGTAACAGTATTTTATACTTTTTTAATCCTTTTGTATCTGATCTTAAAATTTTGACTAGGTGTGTATATATATATATATGTGTGTGTGTGTGTGTGTGTGTGTTTCTGTGTGTGTGTGTGTATATATATATTTATATACACATACATACATTTTAAATTTACTTGGTCTTAAGGTTAAATGCCCCATAACTTATTAATGACATGAAACCCTTGTGGCCTAAATACTATTCACTGTAAATCCCAGGAAAACACACTTGTTGCTTGCATACGAAGCACCCCATAGTCGTAACCTAAATTTAGTTGCAGACAACGAAAGGCTCCAGCCATAAATAAACTCCAACCCCAGACTACTTACCCCGTAATGAGATACCTCAGCCCCTCTCCCGTTACCAACACAAGCGCCTTATCATAAACAAGGCGTCTCGTGGAGGGGAACTGATATTGAAAATAAATTCCAATCCCTTCTTCCAGACAAACACTTAAGAGCTGAAGACGGCTGGGTTCAGACCAGCCCGAAATAGACTATACTCATGTTGAGGTAATTTTGTTTTTTACCGTAATATATATATATATATATATATATATATATATATATATATATATATATATATATATATATATATATGATTAAAATTATATATATATATATGAAAATGATATATACATATTCATTCTATACACACTCGCATATATACCCATATCTATATGCTCATAGTCTCATGATAAAAAGAATTTATTATACACAACAAATATTCATTTTCTAACATATCATCTTTCTTTAGATTAAAATTCACTTAATAGCTATCAGGCTACACACTTACTGATACGATCTTATCGTGTATATACTGCAGCACAAAAAATATTATGAGCCGTTTCTGAAACAGGTTTTGCTTCTCTATATACCCATAAATAGCTCGTAGTCAAATTCTACTTGTTCAATTTGACTTTCTTCATCAAATATTGATAACAGGACCAGGTATACTGAAAGAATACTCAAGCCGACCCAAAATTAGTGCGAATGGTAAATATGATGTTTTATGGACAATCGCTAACATCAGAACATTGAAAAAGTTTTCTCAAATGAAAAATACATTAAAGAACAGACTTCTTCGACCAAAATATAAAAATTCATAATATGAGAGACTTTCATTTCCCCAAATTAAAAATGCATATTAAGAGAAACTTTCTTCTCTCACAATATAAAAATTCCTAAAAAGTGAGATTTTCATCTCTCCAAATGAAAAAATGCATAAAAAGAGAAACTTTCTTCTCCCAGAATACTAAAATAATTATAAAAAAAAAGATGAACTTTCGTCTCCTCAAATGAAAAATGCATAAAAGGGCAGACTTTTTGTATCTCCAAATATAAAATCCATAAAAAGAGAGACTTTCTTCATCCAAAATATAAAAATTCATAAAATGAAAGACTTTTGTTTCCCTGAATTAAAAATGCATAAAAATGAGACTTTCTTCTCTCAAAATATATAAATTCAAAAATCGATAAACTTCTGTCACTTCAAAAGTAAAATGAATAAAAAGATAAAGTTTCGACTCCCTAAATAAAAAATGTGTATAACAGATACTTTCATCTCCGTTAAGTAAAATAATATATGGACTGTCATCTCTGTAAATGAATAATGCATAAAAAGAGACATTTGTATACGCAATTGACAGTTTTATTATGTATATATTTGCTACAAACCCCCTATTTTAGTGTGGCAATGTATATC
>OZ010592.1:21243849-21261349 GCA_963932145.1 Acanthosepion lycidas
AAACACGGTTACCATCAGGTTTTTCACTTACTGTTTAAAGTGTTTAACTGCTTGTACCTGTCAAACTCAAAAGTATGTTTAAAAAGTAAATAACTTAAATAATGATTTTATGTTGTATACAAAATAGAAAGCAGTCGCTTCTTGTATCTGCGGTTACTCAGCTTCTCTAAGTTTTCTTATATTTTGATTCTTTGTGGTAGAATTAATATTTAAAACTATAAAGATTTCATTTTAAACCACAATGTATTCCGGGTAAGGATACAGATTGGGACTGAGTGTGAGTACCAATCTCCTGTTCGTTTAAAGCGCCATTAGTTTGGTTTTTTTAATATCGAAATAAAGAATTTATAAAGAGATTATAAAAAAAAACAAAAAAAAAACAAATAACTCAATAATTCAAAACAATTATAAATCAACCAATTGTTATTTATATTAATTTGTTTTTCATCTGATTTTCAATTTTAATTTGCTTATCCAATCAGTGTTTAAAAATAGAAACACCGGGAATTTTGTGCACATAAAATGTTATTCTTTTTATTCTTCATGTTCTTTGTTAGTTTATTCTCGAGTAAAATTCATTATTTTTTAATTCATTTGTTTTTTCGAATATTTAAAAAAAAAAAGATTAGGAAACGCTGACAAACCTTACCTAGGCAACCTGCTGCGTTGGAAGACACTAAATTCTAAGGAAAGCTAAAAAGAAAACATATTTAAATATTCTTTCGAGTTGAATTTGCAGTGCGCAAAAAATATGGAAGGAGCTAAAATATTAAAATCAGAAATAAAATCGGCTCCACACAAGATGATCGGGAAAAAACCAGCAGGACCAGATGAGTTTACAACGGAAATGGTATCAGCCTGGGTCGATTTCGGCATTGACAAGATTGCGCAAATAAGGCAATAAAGCCACTAAGACGCAAGGGGGGGTTACTGATTGTTAGAGAATATGAGAAAAATACTATTAACGAGAGGTGACAATAAAAAAACAGGTATTAAAAATCCAGAAGATAACGATTGACACTGCATTTAAATTTTTGGCATCAAAGCTGACTGGAAAACCTTAAGCCAAAAGAGAGTTACACAAGCTAAAAATGCGAGAGAAGAAACTGTTAGCATAGAACTTGCGGTTACATCTAGCCATTTAAACTATAAAATGATGAGACCTTGCCGCCAATCTACTAATGCGCTTAAATTCATAAAATCTAAGTACCATTGAGAAAAGTTCATCAGAACAATTACCATGAAAGGATTTGAAAGAAAAATCTCAGGGAAATTACGTTACGTCAGTGGGAAATTGACTGAAGCCGAGATGCCTGGTCAGGACTTATAACATTGCAGATTCTTCTTTGTATAAATGAAATATATGACAATGATGATATATCAGAAAAGCTAAGCAGTTAGGTGTGAATGAGTGCGAACTGAATCTGACAATGAGCTTAATGAGCCAGACGAATAAGCTCATCACCTGGATTCTGATGACTAGAGCGGGAAACGGGATTAGACTGGAAATAGGACAAGAACCTTGTGATTTTGTCAAATCTACTGGAACAAGAAATGCTATATTTATTATCAGGATGTTTTCGGAAGGTTACATGTTTATGTTTCATAGATTACACACAAGCATTTGATAAGGTACATTTGATAAGGTTAATCTGCTCGGGGTGGATATTAAAATAATTCAGAACCTGGGAGTTAGCCGCCTGTATACGGATAGAAAATTACAATTGGTACATAAAAATATGAAAGGGGCGTAAGACAAGAATGTATCTTCTCTCCAGTTCAGTTCAATCTCTACAGCAAGGCTACCCTAAAATACCAGGATATTGGTTGGTTGATTTGTTTAACGGCATATCAGTTCCTTATCCGTCATTCAGTGCAAAAATTTCTTGGGTGCTTTGAAGTAATAAAAATATATGTTGTTCTGCATTCACAATTGAATACATGGTAGATGATACGCAGCTTTTATGCATAAACATGTTTATGGGGACATAATTACTAGAGGCGATGATATGTGTTTTATGTTGTAGTTTTGTTGAAGTTATATTTTGGTATACAGTTTGATTTCTTTCAGAAATGGTAAGATATTATAAGGATTAATGTCATGAAAAAATTTTGTCACGTTGCTTGTTTGGTTGATTTTGTTTAGTAGTATATCAACCTCTATGGATTATTTAATGCCGAAATCAAGATATTTTGAATATAATTTTATGGCTTCAACTATAGATAAAATGTAATGCTGGGGTTTTTAATATAAAAATCTATATACTTTCATTGCGTTTTGTTTAGGGGTTTATTATTTGCCCATAGTTGGAACCCTAACAGGTGTTACGTCCCCGGGCCAGGGCGGACATTGGAACAATATCAATTAAGAGATAGTTCTACGGTCTTCAAAACCTCCAATCTCCCGATCAACGGTCTTGCTGCCAGATGTAGTTTATCATCATACCCAGGACTAAAGATACCAGGAACTATTATCGGTGGACACGACCTTGATAATATAAGATACGCATATGACACTTGGACGATTTTCTCAAAGATAAAGAAGAGACTCGAGGCAACGGAAATGTGGTTCTACAGAAGGATGCTAAGGATATCATAGACGAGCATATGGGCAACGATGAGGTCTTAGAGAGAATACAAACAAGGAGATGACTTATGCTTAATATCAGGAAGAGGCAGCTGAAGTTTCTGAGGAAGCAGGGTTTGGAGAATCTGACACTCACGGGTCAAATAGAGGGAAAAAGAGACAAGGGAAAGAAGCGCATGACATACCTGGCGAGTTTGAGCAGGTGGAAGACAGAATGTGGACTGGGTGAGGAAGCAGAGAGAAGGAACTTGCGGAGAGCTGCAAGGGATAGAGGGAGGTGGAGAGCCATGATCGCCTACGTCCTGAAAGGACATGGCACATAAAAAGAAGAAAAGATATGACATTGTCCTTATGGGTGACACAGAAAGAGAACTACAGTGCCTCCAAATCAAAGTAGTAAATAAAAGCGGAAAAGAAGGACTATCAATTGTAAGAATTCAGGATTATGATTTTCAGCAAAAGAAAAGCCCAAGTTATGCGAACTATGAATTGGAGATCCTAAAATCAAACAAGTACAGAAAACTTTTAACAAAGGATGGAAAATGTGACACCGAAATCCGAAGTCGCGTTGGAACAGAAAAAGATATCTTTCAAAAGACTAAACAAAGTATTATGTTGGTGCAAAAATAATGTCGTTTTCTCACATAGTAACATATGTGAGAAAACGACATTATTTTTGCACCAAGCTAATATTAAGAAACAAGAATTTCATTAAAAACAAAGACAAGAACACTGGATTGCAATGTAATATCAATCCACCTATATGACACTGAATCCTAGACAATTTCCTCACAGATGGAAATAAGACTAGAGGTAACAGAGCTGTGGTTATCAGAGGGATGCAAAGAATACCATAGATAGAGCATATGAGTAACGAAGAAGTTTTAAGGAAAATGAAAATAAAGCGACCAATTGCACTTAAATGTCATAAAGAGACACTTGAATCTTATTTTATTTAATGAGAAAAGAAGGTCTGGAAAATTTAACACTCACAAGACATATCGAAGGAAAGAGGGACAAAAGCAACAAGAACATAAGAAAATAGTGAGTATCCTACTTAACGAGTTTGCGCAAATGGATGTCAGAACAGGATGGAGGAATGATAGTAAAATGATGAACATTGCTAAGAGGTACGAAGGATAGGCAATAACCAATTCCTGTCAAACCATCTCTTTGTGTCAATTTAAATGTTTCTCATAACAACACTAGATATACTGGAAACAGACTTTGCAACAAGCAGTGATCGTCTATAAGCGCAATAGTAGCGTCAGAAAAATACAAGACACTGTTCTATGGTTGATAGCAGCCCTCGCTTTATTCGGACGTAAATTTGACATAGAAAGAGAAGATAAGACTTCTTTAGGCAAAATTATTTGATCCTTTCGAACCGGACGAAATAACCGGAAAGAATGCCGAAAACTTAAAGCCAACGGGAAATTTTACCAGCCTCATTATACACGTCTCCTACAAAATCTACATGAGTGACTAGTAACGAGCCATCTCCATCTTGTTAATGAACGTGATTCAATATGAAAGAAGTGTCTTTTAATTACGCCAGTCCTAATCTACTTTGATCATTTCACATTGCTGAATATATTACGCCAGTCTGGTTAACTTATAGTATTTTAATATCATCATATTACAGAAGTAAAGAGAAACTTCCTTTGATCTCGCTAGCCATAACCTTTGATCACTCCACACGACTTAATATATTACATCAATCTGGTAATATCATCTTATTTTAATTTTACAATATGACAAAATACGAGAAATTTTCGTAGATCATGTCATTTTAAACCATATTTAATCACTCCACATATATATTACAAGCAGTGTGGCTATGTTTGCATTCTTTAATCTTACCATATTACAGTATATAAGAGAAATTTCTTATAATCATGCCAACCATAACCCTCTTTGAAGACTCCACATTATTAAATATATTACATCAGTGTGGTTATGTTATTTTAATCTCTCTATATTACAGACTATACGAGAATATCCTTTGATCGTGTCAGCCATGACCCTATTTGAAGTCTCAACATTAGTAAATATATTACATCAGTCTGGTTATGTTATTTTAATCTCTCAATATTACAGAATATAAGAGAAAAATCCTTTGATCGTGTCAGCCATGACCCTATTTGAAGTCTCAACATTAGTAAATAAATTACATCAGTCTGATCAGGTCATATTCAGTCAGTCATTATGTGTCATGCGTGATACATGACTGATGAGGCAGATTTCTTTCTGCGGTAACCATCCAAGACAGAACTCGGTATGTCCTGCTATTTACATATAGTTGGGGGGGGGAGAAGAAGAGGTTTCATGCCTTTCCCAAGGGTATTAGTATGTAAGTGAATGTAATGGATTCGACGGGAATTCGAACTCAGCTCTCCGATTCCTCAATCCGAGCCGCTATCCATTACTCCACCGTAGTATTTACATATTGCAGAATATAAAATAAATATTCTTTAATCATCCCATTCCTAACCATCTTTGATCACACCACATTTCGGAATATATTACAATCAGTGTGCTTATGTTTTCTTTCTTTAATCTTACCATATTGCAGAATATGAGAGAAATTTCCTATAATCATACAATGCATAACCCTATTTGAAGACTCTACATTAGTAAATATATTACATCGGTGTGGTTATGTTATGTTAATCTCTCCATATTACAGAATGTAAGAGAAATATCCTTTGATCGTGTCAGCCATGACCCTCTCTGACGACTCAACATGAGTAAATATATTACATCAGTGTAGTTATATTATTTTAATCTCTCCATATTACAGAATGTAAGAGAAATATCCTTTGATCGTGTCAGTTATGACCCTCTTTAACGACTCAACATAAGTAAAATATATTACATCAGTCTGGTTATGTTATATTAGAATTTCCATATTACAGAATATGAAAGAAATATCCTTTGATCATGCCATTCATAACCATCATTGATCTTTTCACTGAATATATTATCTCAGCTTGACAATGTTATCTGATCTTAATATTCCATGTTACTAGATATGAGAGCTGTGTATTTTTGATCCTAACAGTTATAACTGTATTTATCCATCCACATTGCTGAATATATTGCATCAGTCTGACTGCGTTATCTTATTTCAGTCACGCTATTTTATTGAATAGGAGAGACGTGTTCTTTTGATCACGCAAGTCATGACCTTCTTTGGTCAAGCCACGTTGCTAAATATTACATTTATCATTAATCATGTTGCTTTCAAGTTAACTGCGTTTTGAAATTTTCCTCTTTCATCATCGATATTTAGATATAAATTCTTGGAACGTTCCAAGACATTACTATTGACATTTCCTGTCTCGATAGTAAGTCTGAACATTTCGATAAGGTGAAATAAAAAAGGACCTACTGTTTGTTGTTAACTGGAGCATGGAGTGGTTTGTAAGTTTTAACGCCAATAAAACGAAACTTCTCTTTATTAATCCCCTGAAAGACCCCTTCCTGCCTCCCATCGGCATGGCTGACGCTAACCTACATGTGAGTGGCTCGTTGTGCTTTCTCACACTAACATTCTTAGCTGATATGAAGTGGTCAGACTATATTGAATCCATTGCTTGCTACGTCTGTTGCTAAGAAAGCCGGATCATTTTGTGATGCTAGATAATTTTTCTCTCCAGAATTTATCTTGTATATTTATAAGTCAACCATTCGTCCATGCTTTGAATATTGCTGCCACATATGGTCCGGTGCTCCCATTGTATATTTAGAAATTCTTTATGAAATCGAAAGAAGAATCAGAAATATTATTGGTCCTGATCTGGCATCTTGGCTTCATTCACTTTCGCACAGACGTAATGTAACTTCCCTTTGTCTTTTCTATAAATAAATCTATGGTAATTCTATGTCAGCTATGGTACCTAGACTTTATTAATTTAAGCGCAGTACTAGATTGATGACAAGATCTCATCAATTCATAGTTGGACTGGCTAGATGTAACCGAAAGTTCTATGCTAGCAGTTTCTTTTCTCGCACTTCTTACTTGTGGTACTCTCTTCCGACTCCAAGCTTTTCCAGTCAACATTTATCTTCAAAAATTTAAATGCAATGTCAATCGTTATTTACTGTCTTCCTGATTAATCTTCTATTCTTCTCGCTCCTTAATGTTTGTGTTTCTTTTTTTCTTGGTACTTCCACACTCAGTAACCTCTTGTGGCTTCACTGCCTTACATGAGTGATTTAAAAAGTACGTGGTGGTTGAATTTTTTTAAATATAAGGGAATTTGTTTAACAAAGGATGAAAAATATGGAAATGAAATTCAATGGCAGGTTGGGCTAGCAAAAAGGTGCTTTCCAAAAATCAGACAAAGTGATAAGAAACAAGAAAATTTCGTCAAAAACAAAGAAAAGGGTGGTGGACTGTTATGTAATACGAATCCTCCTCTATAACAGTGAATGCTGGCCATGTTCCTCGCAGATAAAAAGAAGATTGAAGACAAGAAAGATGAGGTTCTACTGACGGATGCTGAGAATACCAACGACAGTGCATGTGAGTAACGAGGAAGTTTAAAGTAAAATGGAAAGAAAAAGGTCATTTATACATAGAAATAAATAGTTGAAATTTCTGAGTCATCTAATGAGGAAAGAAGACTTGAAAATTTTAACACTCTTAGGACATATATCGAGGAAAACAGCGATTAACCTACGTAGCGAGGTTGGGTAAATGGATAGAAAATTGGAAAAAGTATAGCAAAACGTCAATCATTGTTAAGAGCTAAAAAGGATAGGAAGTTGTGGAGAGCCATGATCGCTCACATCCTGAAGGAACGACAGAAAGCAGAATAAAAAAAAGTAACTGTGGTCGATGTTCGTGCCCATATAGACGTGAAGATTCATCCATCCCTCTTCGCAAGATTGACAAGTCGTTCTCATAGGATTTCCCTATCGAGTGGTTTGCATCTCAATCTTGATATACACCCATGAATTTGCACCACTATACCTCAGGGATATCAAGCGCTTGATAAGTGTGCAGTGCCTTCATTAGCACTACCACAAGCATATCTTGCGGAAAGACAATGTCCCTAACACCAAGGTTCTTGTCAAAGCAAATATGTCAAGTGTAGGAACTCTGCTAGCAACAACAAGACAACGATGAACTTGGCATATCTACTTTTGGACGACTCTCGATTGATAAAAGGATTGAGAATACCATGAAGTGAAGATGTAAGCAACAACGAAGCTTTAGAGAAAATGGAAAAAAAGGTCACTTATACTTAACATCAGAAAAAGACAGTTGGAATTTCTAGGCCACATAATGAGAAAAAGGGCTTGGAAAATCTGATACTCACAAGACGGGCTGAATGCAAGAGGAACAGAGGAAAACAACCATAACTTAGCTAGCGAGTTCGTGTTAAGAAAAAGATGAAAATTTATTAAGGGCTAAAAAGGGCATGAATAGACATAATCGCGCACGTCCTGGAGAGACGAAAATAGAAAAGAAGAAGACGTAAACCTTACTCTAGAGCAAGGGTCGGCAACCTACGGCCCGCGAAGGCATTTTGACCGGCCCGCGAGCCTGATTACCAATTTTTAACATGAGAGACGACCTTCAAATGAAATTTGTTATATGTCATTTTCCATAGAATGACTACACATCCCAGTGCACTAAAAATATTAGACTATATCTGCCAGTTATCTTTCATGAGACTTATTTTACCAAGTTGCGTTGCCTACGTTTAATGTCAAATAATGGGTACATATTTGTTATGACCATTGGCTACATTAAAAGATAACAGAAGCGAAAGGAACGATAAAGTGAGAGAGGCCAGGGAGGGACTGACATGCGAGGTAGCAGAAATCTAAAGACAGTTAAACATACGCGCATTATACATACATGCCTCATGAATGTGTACGTACGTAAGTGTATATGTTTGCAACTATTTGTACTCGTATGTATGGGTATATGTGCTTCGTTTTTGTTTGATGTGTGTGTGTGTGGTTCGTTTGTGGAACAATTTTCAATAACAGTTTCAAACCTACACGTCATAATTTCATCCATTTTCACTTCGGTTGATTTTTTTCACTTTGAAGTATTTTGTCTTTCCTTGAGGAAAAGTAATTTTTGTTAGGTGTTTTTTAATTTTAGATTTTCTTTTCTTTTTCTGATTTCTCAATGTTTATTTTCATCATGGTTTTAAATATTTAGGTTGACAGGGGTCTGCATATATAATTTTCCTTGATTTTTCATTAATGACCTTCGTCCGGTCCGCGACCCGTCATAATAACACGATCCGGCCTGCGGGGTCGAATGAGTTGCCGACCCCTTCTCTAGAGTATGCCAGTAACTCAGGATTCAACTTAAAAACTTCGTATAGGAATCATAGAATGACGGAACGAAATCCGAACGTGCAGCGGAATAGTGAAAGGTCTTTGCAACTACTGCCAATGCTCTCAGTGTATATTCGTCACCTGCTTATGGTACAATTCTTTAAGGTCTCGAACAAAGACCTGATTTTTATTTATTTTCTCACTAGATCTCCTTAGTGTTATTACAAGGAATGTTTTTTTACAATAATGTTCAAGGCCCAAGGGTCACTCGAGTTAGAGGGTTACAGAGTAAGTTTTATGGGGATATGTGAGGAAGGTACAATTCTTAATTAAATTAAAGATATTAGTTCCATTTCATCCTCAAGCGAATTTTTTTTCTCTTGAGGATGAAATAGAACTAATGTCTTTAATTTAATTACAAAATCAGGTTCGAAGCTTTTAGCTTCCATTTTTGAAACATGGTTAGAACTGTGTAGCGAAAAAACCATATTTTAAATCAATTAATTTGTAATATATATATATATATATATATATATATATATATATATATACTATGACTATATGTGTATGTATGTGCATGTGTGTAGAACAGGTTTTATTGAATTCGGCCAACAAGATCTGTTTGTTTAATTTATATTACACTTTCAGTTTTCTACAAAATTTGTTGTCCATCTGGATGATAATTGTAGATAAACTGTGCAAAAGTCATGGTTTTATTGTGTTTTTTCCCGTGTATTTTTGACTGTTTCATTTATTAGATAGAGTAGACAACATTTTATTAGCTACACTCTCACCTTTTACGTGTATATATATATGTAACGTAGTGTATGGGACGGTTTCACAGATCTTGACAGCATCAGGAAACTAATATGTTTAGTATTTTATACGCATTACATTTATATATTATACACATTTTAAATGTTTTACGTACATTATAAAATGCTTTCTGCTGTGATGAATGATTTTTAATGCTAGTTGTTTATTTTGTATTGTGATAGTTTCGTGTATTTTGCGTCTTTCCTGGCAATGAGTACAATATAGCATTCTGCCATTATCTACGAATATTTGTCTCGTGTTAATCGTTCTATTTTACTTGTTTATGACGTGATGATCAATATGAAATTTTGTTCCAGATAAGTAAAAGCTTGTTTGAAAATTGGAAAATACAATAAAAGATGAGGCAAAATAACCTTGCTGGTTGAATTTAATAAAAATTATTTAATTTAATTTATTGCAGTCTAAATAAACATTAGATGTGTTTAGGCATCTCTCTCTCTCTCTCTCTCTCTCTCTCTCTCTCTCTCTCTCTCTCTGCGTGTGTGCGGAGAGAGAGGCATAATTTACTCTTGTTCAAGGCTAAAAGTTTTATGTCTATGAGGACATGATAGTCAACAGATATGAAGTCACTTTAAGAAAGCGCATGCGTAGTAAGGCAAAACAGCCATCTTTTGTCATCTCAGAATTATTTTTTTTCCTATCTGTAGTAGATCGTTTATTGAATTTATTTTGGGGGGTGGAGGGGGAGATGTTATTGTTTTACCCCATACCGTTTTTTATTCTTCATTTATTTATTGTCTTTTGTTCCTTCATTCTGTAAGTTTTTTCTTTTTTTTTCTCTCTTTTTTTCTCCATAACTCATTAACTTACTTTTTGTCTTGCCAGTTTTTCACTATTCTTAAAGCTTTTATTTTTTTCTTACATGTTCTTGTTCTTTTTTACTTTTACTTTTCTCTCCTTGTCTTTTTGTTGCCTTTTGATTTGATTTTTTCTTTATTTTTCCTTTTTCATTTCTTGCTTTTCTTTTCTTCTTCCTTTTCTTCTTATTTTCTTTTTTCCCTATTCATTTCTTCCACTCACTTGTTACATATTTTTCTTTTTTTTTTTTTCATTGATTTATACCCTCATTTTTACTCTTTCTTTCTTTCATCGGAATACATTTATTCTTTCACTATTTGCTACTTCCTTCTTTCCTTCATTACTCCATTCTTCTTAATTCATTTCTTCCCGACATTATCTGCGTCTCTCTTCTCTCCTTCATTCATTTCTTTTTGTCATCACTTTCCTCTTTCATTTTTTACATTACATCGTTCTTTATCCTTCATTCATTTCTTTGCTCTCTTCAAATGTTTTCTTTATTTTACTTTTTTTACTTTTCTCTTTCAATGAAATACATTTTCAGACAAATAACATTTCATTGCAACTTTCGACAATATTTTGGACTTTTATTCTCCAAAAGATAGAGAAGAATTCAATTTAAAAGTAATTTAAATTCCTCAGTGTAATTCCTGTAAATATGTAGACCGAAAATTATGGAATAGGAATTGTCATTATAACGAGACGCCGAGTTTTCATCACACCAAACCGTTTTGGAAAAATTGTGGTTTCAAATAAACAATAAAAAATAACCGTTAATTGTTCACATTTTTATCTCAATATTATGATAGATCTATTCCTGGTTACAGTCAGAAAAATATTTAAGTAAAAAGACGCACATGCAAAAAAAGAAACACAGGCAAAAAATACACACGCGGAAAAAAACAAATATGCAAAAAAAAGACACACACGCAAAAAAGACAGACATGCGAAAAAGGCACACGCGCACAAAGGACACACACGCAAAAAAGGCACACATGCAAAAAGACACACACGCAAAAATTGACACACATGCAAAAATACACACATGCAAAAAAATACACACACGCAAAATACACACATGCAAGAAAAACACACACATAAAAAAGACACATATGCAAAAAAAGACACACACGCAAAAAAGGCAGACATGCAATAAGACACACATGCAAAAAGACACACATGCAAAAAGATACACATGCAAAAAAGACACACACGCAAAAATTGACACACATACAAAAATACACACATGCAAAACAATACACACACACACGCAAAATGCACACATGCAAGAAAAACACACACGTAAAAAAGACACAGATGCAAAAAAGACACACACGCAAAAAAGTCACACACGCAAAAAAGACACACATGCAAAAAAGACACACATGCAAAAAAGACACACGATTCAAACAATACAAAGAAATGTTAAAATAATCTTTACATCTGCACCTCAGTTCCAGATGAACAGATGTTAATAGTCCCAGATTATACTTTATATCAATATTTGATAGGATTTGACTAATTCGTGGCCGAGTGGTTATAACGCGAAGATTCCGACCTGAGTTCGAATCTAACCATGACTGATTTGTCGGGGAGGTGACTTCGAGATGTTATCGGCCCGGAGAAAACAATTCCAATGTGTGACACCGTTAGAAAGTGCCGAAGCCTTATGAGGGAAGCTTTTGGTGGGTATGATAGCACGATGTCGTAATTCATCGTGACTGAGCGTTTGAGAGTTGTAGTCTTGTTCAAACTATTGACATCGCCAGATTATGTGTTAGCTCCCATCGATACAACATAAACATTAAGTTGGCTTTGTAGATGTTGAAAAAACATAAATTTATCTTACTATGCATCTGCAAAAGCAATTAGCTAGTCCACTTATTAGGTTGGTGCAAAACATAGTAACACATGTGAGAAAACGACATTATTTTTGCACCAACCTAATAGAAGGCAGACAGGCATACCTGGATAAATTATGCAAACCAATACTTTGTCAATAAAATTGATATTAAGCAACTGATATTGTTAACATTTTCAGGATACACCCATCTCTGGGTCATGTCATTTCAGCACAACAGCGAATATGGCTACTCATAACTCCCTGTCTTTTGTTGCTCATAGTAAAATTTTCCCCTTTCAACATCAGCATCATCATTCCTTCGAGTGATTCAATGGTCGGAGGAACCTGAGAATAAAATGTTAAATAATTGTTTAGCATACTAATATTTTTTAGTCTCTCTCTCTGCTCGGACTTCCTGAGGTTCAAATTCGAGGTCAGATGGAAGACAAAACAAGGAAGTCGATTTTGATTGGCTGAACGAACGTGAGAATGACAGAGATATATTAGGTTGGTGCAAAAATAATGTCGTTTTCTCACATATGTTACTATGAGAAAACGACATTATTTTTGCACCAACCTAATAGAAATATTTTTCAGTGAGTTGGTTCTTACACGTCAAGCAATGTAGACGTGTTTTCTTTCGTGTTTGGATCTGCTCACCAGTGAAGGGAGAGCAAGCCCACTGGATAGTTAGAAGATTTGTACGTGGACTCTAATAAAATAATGATGTAGAATTCCCTGTGTTGAAGTTCTTTTCATTCTTGGTTCAAACCATCTAACGATCACCGGCCGTAATAAGAAGAATTAAACTTTATTATCGAGTGATCACCGTAATAAATGCTCTGAAGGGAATTTGGTTGTCCGGTACTGTTGAGGACTTTTTTGGCTTAAGGTTTCAGCTCCAGTGCCGTGGAACAAGTTTCGCTTTATTAAGCGCATTTTGCTATACTGATAAGCCTTTCCAGATGAGAAACTGTTGTTGTTGTTGTTTTTGTTTTTGTTTTTGTTTTAGACCCTTGGCTGAATGATCTGCCCTCCCCTCCAACCGTGCGTGTTTGGGTTTGCTTGTCAAATTGAACTCGCCCCAGTGCTATATTGGCTATTCATCGTATTACACATCACTGACTACCTTATGATTGTGTGAAAGCACATGAAACTAATAGCAGTGGCCAGTCATTGCCAACCTGGTTATTTGAATATATATATATATATATATATATATATATATATATATATATATAAGACATTTTTATGTTTATACATTCTTTTTATAGATACAATATTTAAGTAAATGTCCTGTTTATAATAAACAGTATTAATAACATTTATCGACCTGAATGTCCGAGAAATTTTCATAGAAAATACTCGCCCTCCGACAGGAATCCAACCTGTATCCTATATAGTACCGTCATATAGCCTGAGGTGCTTAAACCGATTGAGCCACAGAGGATCGTTCAATTAGCAAGGTCGATGTTACTGCTTTTAAACTTTAATCTTCCATGAATCTCTCACGTACATTCATATCTGCTCAAAGCGTATCCAAATGTAAACAAATGACGTCACATATTATGAAATGGACAATTATTTTTAAGAGATTTTTATGTTTATACATTCTTTTTATAAATACAAATATTTAAGTAAATGCTCTGCTTATAATGAACAGTATTACTAACATTTACCGGCCTGAATGTTCGAGAAATTTTCATATAACCAGAGCATTTACTTAAATATTTGTATCTATAAAAAGAGTGTATAAACATAAAAAATGTCTTAAAATTATTGTCGGACTTTGTCCATTTCATAATATGTATATATATGAGAAAATATTCGGCATTCATTGATAGAAGACCCAGTACTACGGTCGGTTGAAATTTATAAAATCTTTCTATTCAAACAATTTTTCATAGGCTTATAGGTTTCTCAAGTCCACTAACTGTTATCACTCTTTCCGGTACTGTTAGAGGTTTCCACTCTAACCTTTTGTTTGGATTGTCATCATCTTGATTGTGTCATTATTTTCTCCTCTGGTTACATGTGACATCCAATTTAATTGTTGGTGCTGTAAATATAGATACTATAAACAGAGGATCACACGATATATTACTTATATACATAAATATAAATATATATTGAACATTTGGCCAATATTAGTTAGTAAACACCAATTATATTATTAAAACACTAACTTGCATAATAAAATCTAACATAATGTATTGGGCTAGAAATAGAATCCTGTTGCATTTTTGACAGGATCAAAAGAAAAGTGCAACACCGAAATCCAAAGGCGGATTGGGATAACGAAAGATGCCTTCTAAAAACTAAACAAAGCATTAAGAAACAAGAAAATCTCGTTAGAAACAAAGAAAAGAATACTTAACAGTTATGTAATACAGATCCTCCTATATAGCAGTGAATTATGAAGAAAAGACTTGAGGCAATAGATGAAGAAAAGACTTGAGGCAATAGAAATGTGGTTCTCTAAAGAGAACAATGACGGAGTTTTAGAAAAAATGGAAACAAGAAAAACGTTTATATTTAATCTCGGAAAGAGACAATAAAAATTTGTAGGTTACATAATGAGGAAAGAGGGCTTAGAAAATTGGATACTGACAGGATATAAAGAAGTCAAGAAGAACAGAGGAAAAAAGCACATCACCATCCTAACAAGCTTGTGCAAATGATTAGAAGAACAGAGATTAGGAGAGACAGCAAAAAGACAACATTTACCAAGCGCTATAAAGGACAAGAGATTGTGGAGAGCCATAATCACCCACGTCCTAAATGGACACAGCATATAAAAAAGAAGTTTTTTCTTTACAGATTACTTAATATCATAATAGATAAATTAATTCAATGTTACCTTTTTAATATTATTTAATAATACTATTTAATATTATTTAGTAATATTTAATATCATATTTGTATCTTTTTAATATTAGATTAGGTCAGACCCATATGAGACAGTGTGTGTTGTCATAATTCAAAAAGGACCCGGCAAGGCACATTTGTTCTGTTTATGGAAATTAAGTTTTAAGTTTTCTGACATGCCAACGATGGTTTGGCTAGCCTCGACTGGGAAATCATTTTTCTCGAAGATTTCCCTCGATTTTTGCGTTGAAGAAAATCCTAAGTAAACATCAAGAGAATTAGGAAAAGAGTTCAATACAAGTCATACTTTGTGAATTCGTAAAAGTGTCTCAGCTTGTTTAATGGATCCTTCGTCAATGGACTGCTTCTCGGTTTAATCAAAGAATTGTCCTCTATTTGTCTTTGAAGAGTGGACTTGCTCGTTAACCTTTCCCCTTTAGAATCATCGCCAGTAATGAAAATTACGTTCTCTATAATCATGTCCAACGAAAATGACGATCGTTATCATTCACTGAAAAGGGAAAATCTATCTCCAACCCAGGAATACACCCTAAAAAAATTATGCTCTGTTTTTGGTGGGATATTGATTAGCTACACAAAAGTCGATGTAATCTGAAAATCTCCCAGACAACCTCAAGTGGTGATTCTTTCGGGTCCCTGTAGTGTCGGTGTTAATGTATGATACCACTACCTTTACTAAAACCCTAGTGTCTAAGCTTGATGGAACCTATACTCGGATGCTGAGATCTACACGTAACATCTTTTGGAGACGACATCCAATTAATCACAACTCTATGGACCCATACCTAATATTTCTACAATCTTACGCGAACGCAGAATGCGCTTTTTCAAGGTAAAAACAAGAACTCGCAAGTAATCTTCTACTCTGGATGCCTACCCATTGAACAAGACGGGTCTTGTTCTTGCTATATTGACCAGCTATGTTATGACACAGAATACCGACCTAATGACATTATGACCTTAATGTGGGACCATAATGGTTGGCGTGATAGACTCATTTATGTCCGAAACAGAGCAACCGAATAATAACTGTTATCAGTTAGAAGCATTGCACATAAATTTGAATAAAAAACACCAAACATTGGGTAATCGTAAAGGCGCGTTATTCTTAAACGACAATATGCATATTACTCGAATCAAGAAAATAGTATGATTTGAAAAGATGACATTCAGATGGAACCAGGTAAGGAGCGTAAGGAGGATGATTACATCTTTAGAAATGTAATCATCCTACTTACTCTCCTTAGCTTGCTCCATCTGACTATCATATTTTCTGATCACTGCAACATTTTCCAGTGAAAAGTGTTTATTAATTGTGAAAAGGTTAAAACTGATATTAAGTTTTCTTTGCATTGAAAGCTGAAATATTTTTTCGGCCGAGTGACGGACATTAGCATTTAGCCTATCATTGGTTAATCGAAAAGATGTGTTGTTCTTATACGATAATGCAAAGCGACATATTGCCCGAATCACTCGGGAAACGATTATGGTATTTAATATAGAAGGGTTGCCTCGTTCTCTTAACTTGCTTGACTTTGCTCTATGTATTAACTTTTCAGATCACTGCAACATTTTACTGAGGGGAAAAGTGT
Source organism: Acanthosepion lycidas (assembly GCA_963932145.1). Lineage (NCBI taxonomy): Eukaryota > Metazoa > Mollusca > Cephalopoda > Sepiida > Sepiidae > Acanthosepion > Acanthosepion lycidas. Next base: position 21,260,705 of record OZ010592.1, read on the forward strand.
TCATTAATTGTGAAGGCGTTAAAAATGATATTGAGTTTTTTTTTACATGGAAACTTGTTGCAAAATAAGGCAAGGGTGAAAGGAACTGGAGGAAATAAAATAAAACTAAGTGAGAATACCGACCTAATGACATTATGACCTTAATATGGGACCATAATGGTTGGCGTGATAGACTCATTTATGTCCGAAACAGAGCAACCGAATAATAATTGTTATCAGTTAGAAGCATTGCACATAAATTTGAATAAAAAACACCAAACATTGGGTAATCGTAAAGGCGCGTTATTCTTAAACGACAATATGCATATTACTCGAATCAAGAAAATAGTATGATTTGAAAAGATAACATTCAGAAACCACACGACACGCAACATCCGGAACAAAATGCGCCAAGGAGTCTCTGCCCACTGCTGGGTGCTGGTTTTTCCATTACTTTTATTGACATGAGACATTGAACAAAGACCCGGATCTGGACAATTTACAGAGACGCCCGCATCTGGACATGCCAAGCTGTTCTGCTGATAACAGTGAAAACCCGAATCTGACTAACTTTGACAGACATGGCCACGCGCGACTCGGAGACATTTTTTGCGTCTGTACTGACTCGACCGAGGAATCCATAATTTGCCAAATAAAAGGGATTAT
>OZ010592.1:21263849-21426349 GCA_963932145.1 Acanthosepion lycidas
TTGTTACCGCTGACGTAATAAGAAAATCTTGTCCTTAGCTGATTTATTTGATCACATCTGCGACCGTGAAGGCGTAGTCAAACGACATGTTCCTATATCGAGAGGCGTTTTCCAAAAATGGGTAAATCTGCTGCTTCAATAATCGAAACTTATCCAGTTTTGCAAATAGTACTTAGACACACACAAGCAACCAACCTGTCTAGTTATATCAAATTTACATGAACAGTTAACTATTTTTACTCTGAATTAGAATCATTGGTCTTTTTAATTGCAAAGATGCATTCCCTTTCTTGCTTCTTGTTGAAATTTATTTGCAACTAAACTTCCTTGATAATCATCCCGAGCTGTACAAAGATTTGCTCGAAAAGAAAGCAAACACATTACAGAATTACTCTCAGAAGAATCAATACTAAGTTAGTTTGTCAAAGATCTTCTTGGTCCCCTACGCATTAAAATTTCAAAGGGTATATTATTGCAATAATGACAAGAATATGGTTTAGGTCTTGATAATAAAAAAACAGAAATTGATTCGCCCTTGGTATGACGATTAACCATATCCGGCAGCATGGTCTCTGATCGGGAGGTTTTAAGGAACGTGGAAATTGGTCCAGGATGGTAGCACCTGTTAGGGTCCCAGTTTTGGACAAATAGTTAACCCCTAAAATCGGGTCAAAACAATAGGAAAGTGTGAAAATAGATTTTTATAGTAAAAATACCAGCAATACATTTTTGAAAAAAATTACCAGCAATACACTCGACAAAAAACCTCTTTACAAACACACCTCAATGAAACCTGATATACAAACTGATTGTTTACAAAGAATAAATATTCTATTCATACGAACCTACACTAAAAATTTTGTCGGCATTAAATAACCCATTGAGGTTGATACGCAATAAAAGAAAAAAAAAACAAACCAAACCAGAAATTGATTTTTCATCTTTAATTACTAACTAAATGGAAGGGCTATCAACAAACACTTTATCCACAGGTCGGTTACTGGCAATGTTTGACCATTGTGCACAAAAGTCAGCCAAATCCGAAATCATTACAACGGTGATATCGTCGTTGTTTTAACTCGTAGCCCAGTATTGGGGTGCTCGTTGATATTTTCGTGTGTGTGAGATGAGTCCTAGGTTGGATCTGAAGAGACGTCCGCAGCCACCTCTTCGTCACTTCTATGTGACTTTTGGCGTTTTCAAAGGATTTTCTTTTCGTGGACTGCTCTTCTCCATTTGGTTCGTTAGACGTGAGAAGAAAAAAAGTCTTTGAGCATGAAATGGCTGCGAATTATTTGAGGTGGTCCATGGGCCGCCACTCCATGGCATACACACATACACACACTTCAGTTAACAACATCCGCTACGGCAAACCAGGGTTTGACAGGCAGATTCGTGATAACAGCTATCTCCAAGCTCTACATTTATACGTATCATTATTTTATTCCATTTTTATTTCTTTGTCAAAAATCATTTTTGGAAAATATATCAACTGTTCTGACGAGCTTCTTTTTCTAATGCTGTGACTACATGAATTTAAGCGCACTTAATTGGCAGTTAGTTGTCGCCATTTTACTGTTAAACTAGCGAGATAAAACCGCCACTTTTATTCTTACAGTTTCTTCTTTTCATGCACTTCTCACCAGTGGGACTTCTTTCCGATTTCTTGCTTCCCTGCTTTTTCTTTCTCTCTCTCTCTCACACACACACTCTTCTTTTTAGTCCTCGGGCAAACCGATTTTTCAGTCTCAACCGAACTATGTGGCGCATCGTACACTCACACGTGGATATATATATATATATATATATATATATATATATATATATATATATATATATATATATATATAATACACGCGAACGTGCGTACATATCTTTAATTCGGACAAATAGTGAAAAAATGTAATGATAGTCGTCCCCTCTTCTCTGCGGAGATTACATTCCAAAATGCCCAGCGATTACCTGAAACTGGGAAAAATTCAATCACAAACATCAAAATAAATCGTTTGCCCTTTTTTTATTATTATTATTTGCTTTCCCGGGAGATGAAAAGGTAGTTCTGTACTAAGGGAAATAACTCTACTGGCTTTAATATTTATTTCGTCAAGTTATTTCCCTTCGTCAGTTACAGCAAACAAGGATTAATTTCCCATATTGATTTTTTATTTGTACCAGATTAATAATGAAATATTTCTCATTACGGTAATTTTTTCATTTATGCAAAACTATGAAAGATGTTTGGATTAGATAAATGTACAGCTGAAGTATTGCCGTATTGCAAGCATTTGAACAATTAACACTTTAAGAAATATACGTCGAGAAAAAAGTAATTAGTTTAAACGAGTTTTTTAAGATGACTTTATGAAAAGATTCTTTAACTATAGCGACGTGTTTTAAAATTGATATGACCATAACGATGCTTTTTTTTCCAGTCGACAAATGACTTCATATCCAAATATATTTTATAAAAAATCTATTTCACTACTTTAAATGTTAGCCTGGAACAAATGTTTTCGTTTTTTTTTTTTTTTTAGTACACGATCTTTCTTCAGCGAAAGTCTATTTTTCTGAAGTCCAGACGGTTCGTGTAAAAAATTGTTACACTTGTATATCTTTTTCGGCTCAGCGGTTAAAAGTCGCCAAAATTGTGAAGGATCCATTTGAAGTTTATGGTAAATTATTTTCTCGTATATACTGACCAATGAGAGACGTAGTCTCAAGCTCTAGTAAGAACCCGAATGCGAGCCTTGTGAGTCTATTTTTCTGAATAGAACTCTTGTTAAGGACACCTCGGGGTAGTGTAATGTTTAGCAAGCTTGTCTCGTTAAAACAGTTAAAACTGAATAGTGAGTTCGATCCTCACTGGGTGCCCCGTACGTTCGGCCTTGTGCCACATCTAAGATACACTTAGAAAATCAATATAGAACTCGGGTCAGCGGACGAGATGAAAAGATATTTTGACTGCAAAGGGACAAGGGAAATTAATATCTAGGAGCAGAAGGCATTTGACATCAAGAAGAGAGTATCAAGAAGGCGCCAGTTACCAGCCAGCTGCAGAGTGACTATAGAATTTCTAGAAACGAAAAATAGTGTGATGAGACTGTGGACCTATAGTTTACAAGGTTAACCAGACCTCAACGGCCTGAGAGGGAGCTTGTTAATGTACTAAATTCATTCTAAGATAATGTGTTGATAAAACTAAGTAAAGATTATTTCAATTTGAAGTTGTTTCATTTCGGATCAAACTTTAAAATTAACCTCATTTTACGCCATCTTTCCCAACTATCAAATATGATGTGAACAAGGCTTTTATGGCCAATGAGAAAGTTACAAGGAGGAGGCTTTCTCTTCCTCTTCCTCTTTTGTCGAACTCTCTGTCTATGGTGGTAGGGGGAGAGGAACCCAGACGAGGCTATACCGAAGGGTAGAGTCTCGAATCGGGAGGTAAACAAACTCGACCCCGTGTATAAGGAGTCTACGAGCAATTTTTGCCCGAGTTTACGGGGTCGAAATGCCCCACGTTAAAAACTGGCCTTGTGCTACATTTTGCTTTGTGGGGAGGTTGGTAAATAGAGAGGGAGAGAGAAAGAGTTGTGCACTTTCTATTAGCAACAGTAGTTCAAGCGCTAATCAAAGCATGGTTTCTAACGCTGATTTTTAAAGCAAGTGCCGTCAGGTTTGCTCTCCTCTCCAAACTCTTCATGATGAACAAGGGTAGAGGTTTATCCTTTGTTTCGTCTTTAGGATTGGGTTACTGATTCCTTCTAAAGTCTATTTCAACTCTATACTTCTAACGTCTCCACCTTAACTCTGACATTTTATTAGGAATATTACCCACTTTCCCTGCTAAAATATTTTTAACTTACTATTTTTAGATTCTGGCAAATGTTGCTTCCAAAAGATCTAATGAATGTTAATCTACAATAATTTTTTTTTAATTCCATATTTCTTACGTGCGAACTAGTCCATTTATTACCTACGATTCAATCTCGTTATTTTTTAAATAATAAATTATGGTACGAATGACAATTACAACTACAGCTTTGTGGACCACACTCACATACCCACACAGAAGAATAAATACCCAATCAATGAACTCCTTCACGACTTCGATGCTGTAAATTTCAAAATCAATTTCATTGAATTCGTTCTGTGCCAGGTAGTATAAAATTATACCACGTGACTAAAGATGAAAAATAGCAAACCAATCATGACGATCCATTTTAGTTTTTAAGAATCATAAGCTCAAATCTCCGGCGACAACCACAAAATCAGAAGATTCACACGAAGGACACCAGCTGAAGTTTTTTAAATCTTTTTTCTCTGTGTATATTAACCCACACTTTTATTTATGTATAAATATACTTTTTATTTGAACTTCAAAATGTCGGAGTTAACTCCTCCTTAATTGTTCAAATCGTTCACTAGGGGTCGCTCTCTCTAAACTATAAATACTGGGCGACTTCTTGCCTCGTTCTCTTTTTACTTTACATTCGTCTGGTTCGGTCCTGATCTCCAGATGGATATGAATTGGTCGGAGATGCAAGGGAAGGCCGAGATCGCAATTAATTTGTGGTCTCAGGGGAATATTTCCTTAAAGGGGAGGGCGGAAGTATGTGTTTCACACATCTACTCCATTCTCCTTTACCGATTCTCTGTGCTTCCACTTCCGTATGACACTTTACTGGCGTTAGTGAAGCTCTTGTTCTCCTTGTGGGGAGGCAAGGCTGCCAGTCTCTCGGGAGATCTGTTGCCTTCATTCATCTGAAGGCGGTCTAGGTATGCCTAGCATTGAGATTCGTCAATATATGCTTCGCATCGGGTTCCTGGATCGAATGTGTCGCGAACCGGATGAGGTGGGCGCTTTTGGAAGGAAGACGGCCGTAAGAACTTCCCATCCTTGAGAAGTGTGCGCTCGGCCGAGGAAAAGGCTCACCGTTTACCCAAAGCCGAGTGCTCCTTCTACCGTAAATGTCGTCGTGCCCTGAAACGTTTCTTACGGGCGTTGAATGGCCTCGCTCGATATGGCCTTGGGCGCCCGGGTTGAAATGTCTCAATAACAATGAGGCATCATTCACCTGGCTGGTGATGCGTGGAGCCCTCTGGGTCGCCAAAAGACTTTGCTTAGAGGGCTTGGAGAAATATCCAAACTGCCGCCGCTGTAGTAGGAAGGTCGAGACCATTGGTCACGCCTTTTTTCATTGCAGGGTGGTAGCGCCGTTGAAAACCTCATGGTTCGCATGCTGTCTGTAAAGTTCTTTGAACTTGAGGCCGCTTTTGTTTGTAGCAATGTGGCTCCGCCGTTGATGAGGGCTGAACACTATGTGTTCTTATGCTTACTAGTTGTTATGAGAGTCGTGATTTGGACAAGTCAGAAGGGATTCTATGGAGGCGAGAAGTTTACCTCTTCCCAGCTGATCTTGTACTTTAAGCATCAGCTTAAAGTGAAGATTAGGTCGGCAAGGCGACGACTCTCTTCATCTGAATTCGGCAAAAGATGGGTGAATCTTGCCCGTTTGTGTCGTGTGAAAGGGGCTGACCTGGAGTGGCACTTTGATGCCGGTTAGGCCTCAGGATATTGCTTTAGCTGGGTTGAACACGGGCAACCCACCCCAAAATGTAGGTTAGCTTAGGTTTAGTTTTTTGAGTTTTTAGTTTCCTTTTTCAGTAAATTTAGCTAGGGTATGTATGCTCAGTGGCCCTTTTTATTTCTTTCCATATCTTTCTTTAAGTTTAATTCCCCATCGCCTCCCTCGTTAGGTGGTCAGTGACGTCAGTTCTCTGGTGGATGCGGGGAGTTTTTCGTTTCGGGTGTGATTTTTCGTATCTGTTCTTGTGTCTAAATGAGTGCATGTCTATGTGAGTCCTTGGGATGAATGAATGTTTTTAATTTTTATAGTCCCGCATAAATTTCGTCTAGTTAACTGATGTTTCTGCCACATTTAGTGATTGTGGCCGTTTTATTACTAACACGATTTTATTTAGTTTCTTGTAAATAGTTACATGGTTCATACTGTAAATACTCATTGGGGTTAATTTTTAAAATTTTAGATTGTTGTTTTATTCCCCTCATCCCTCAGACCACAAATTGTACATATGGGGTCCAGTTAGTATTTTCATGGAGGTATTATGGTGGGTGTGGTGAGAAAGGTAAGTAAGAATGTGTTGTTTTGGTGCAAGAAATATTGTTAGTATGATTGGGTCAACGTTTGTGGCTAGCTAAGTTTAGAAGTTAAGGCAGAAGACCGACCTCTACCCCATTCCCCACTTCGGCCTTGTGCCACATTTCCTGTTATAGCACAAAAATAAATAACCTTTTTTACTTTGCATTTCAGCGGACACATTTACAAAATGTGATCTCTCGCAGAGATCCGTGTTTTCGCCCACTTATGGGAAAACGCCATGAAACACACATACACATACGTACAAACATTTACCAAAATACAAACTGTTTACGTTAACACACAAACACAGATGCTGATGTCTATGTCCATTGTAAATGCTGTTGTTCAATACATATACTTGTTTGTGTGTGTGTGTATATATATATGTCAGTTTTGTTTGTTTTCTTTACAGTGAATTCAATCTCTGAGTCCGCCATGTTCTTGTAGGGGACCTTCTAGCAGGAATAAATGCACCTGTTCCTAATTTAACACGTAAACCCAACGGTCCGCTACAAAAACCTTTTATTTTTATTTTAACAGACTTTACATTACGCTAACTCACATTGCATCTAAATTGTTTGTTTGAATGGTATTTAAAAAAATTTTCATTCTTATAAACCATTAATCCGTTTCTGCGTTGAATACATTTCTTGGGCGTGTTCTGTGTTTAAATCTTCTACCAAATTCTGTTAGTGAGTTCACAGTTCATCTAAACGAACCAACAAATAAATATAACAGGAACTGTGAACGTCTAAACATTTCTGCCTCGAATTACAAGATTATTTAAAGAGGCACCGTATAGTAATGGATAGCGGCTCGTATTGAGGAATCGGAGAGTCGAGTTCGAATTCCAGTTGAATCTATTACATTCATAGATGTATGAGGAAGCTAACAGAACTGGCTGATGTGGTATTTTGCTCCTGTCACCAAAAAATCTTCCTAAGACATGAATAGCGGCTTGTATTGATGAATTGGAGAGCCGAGTTCGAATTCCAGCTGAATCCATTACATTCACTTACGTGCTAATACCCTTGGGAAAGGTATGAATCCTCTTCTAGATTTTCCCGGATGAGTAATGGATAGCGGCTCGTATTGAGGAATTGGAGAGCCGAGTTCGAATTCCAGTCGAATCCATTACATTCACTTACGTGCTAATACCCTTGGGAAAGGTATGAATGTAACTCTTCTCCTCTCAGTTGTGAGCAACTAGTAGGACAGACTAGGTTCTATAGCCTTGGGTGGCCGCCGGACTAGGAGAAGGAAAACTGAATATGTGTAGTCCTGGCACATACTATGCAGCTAAGGAAAGGATCGTTCGCATTCACTCAATGATTTCGACTTCTTTGTCTTCATAATAGAACTTTAGACACAAAGAAAACTTTGAATGCAACGGAATGTCTTTGTCAAAATATTTGAAAAAAATGGTTGTCAGTGGGCAAGAGATCAGAGGAATGAAATCCCGAGTCTTTACAATATCCCAAATCGGTGAGTTTTTCCAGTATCATCCTGGCAACATGAGCTCGAGCATTGTCATGAATCAGAATTGGACCTCGATTAACCAGGGCCGGTCGCATTTTGCTCATCTGAATGTGTATTTCACCCAAATGCTGACAGTAAACTTCTTGTTAGATTCCACAAACTGGTAATGGATAGCGCCAATGGTAGACCAGCAAACAATCACCATAATCTGTTAATGCAAATTTCGGTTTTGAAAAGTGTTTCGGCTCTTCGTCATGATCAAGCCATTAAGTCGATCGTTTATGATTGTCATAAAGGATCCATTTCTCATCAAGAAATGGATCATTCGTATATTGCAGATGCAACATTGAACACACTTCAAAAACGTTGAACTCTGAATTTCATCGAGTTCGTCTGGAACCCATTTATCGAGTTTCTTCACTTTACCAATTCTCTTGAGATGGTCTGATATTGTTGAAATGCCGACACCCATTACCGGAAACATTTCTCTAACACAATTACGTGAGTTTTGTTGGGCTAGATTTTTCAGATGCTGATTGTTAAATGCTGATGGACGGCCTCTACCACATTGATCTTCCAGACTCGTATCCCCACTGCGGAACTTCAGAAAGCAGCGGCGTACTCTCCGATCACAAGTGGATCCTTCACCCCATGTTCTGTTCATGTTGGCTACAGTTTCAGAAATATTATGAGCAAGCTTGAACATATGCAAAAAAGTAAACGCATCTCTTTATTTTCAAGATGACAGGTATATAATGTTTTCAGTTAAATTCTGAAAAAGATTTATATAAAATGAACATTAGGAATGAGTAATATATTTTTGTGCGGCTATTGTAATAAAATATTTGTCTTGCTTGGAATGAAACGATTTTTTTTTTAAATGCAATGCTAATCGCAATCTTGTCTTCCTGAAACTTGTACTTTTATTGTTCTTTCTTCTCACTAAAGTTTTCGCTTTCTCTTCCACACTCGAATCCCTGAGGAGTATGTGGCCCACTGTTAAAGAGCAGTCTACCCTACTATTAACCTATAGCTGGGGGTGAAAAGATGGAGGCATTTCTTCCCAAAGAGAATTTGAGCGTAAGTGAATGCATTGAATTCGAATTCGGCTCTCCGATTTCTCAATCCAAGCCGTTATCTATTACACCACCTGCACATCCAATAATTTTATACGCATTATAACACACCTAAAATTCTAGTGCCCATCACCCATAGGTATATACTTATTAATTAACTGTTATGAGATATTTTTTTCTCTTTTAATTTTTTTTAAACATTCTACGAGCGTGAAATTAGCACTTGGCATGGAATCAGAAATCAAGACTTAGCCACCGACGAAATTTTAACTTGAATCCCGAATTCTTTGAAGACTGTCTTTATTTCTGATCTCTATTCTTTCCTTATTATACGCTTAAGATATAAAAACAACCCGAGAGTTTTGTGATAAAAAGAACAGAAACAAAGAAAATGAAACGAAAAAAGAAACCTAATATAAAATTAATATTGAGATGATATTTAGCAAATGGAAGTCATTTAACTCACAGGCGAGAAACTTTAAACAGAAGAGGCGAAATTTCAGTCAGATGAATAATTTTAAATGTACGACGTTTCCTTTTCTTTAAATCAATCAATCAATCCATAGCATAATGATGAAAAAAAAAAAAAAAAAAGTATTTATTTTATACAATATTTTTCAACATAATCTCCTACCTCATCAATACAATTAAATCGGGAGCTTTTCAAACAGTTAACATTTCAAAATAAAATAAAATAAAAAGAAAAACCAGAGACCATAATCAATGCTGAATTGGTTAAGAAGGTTCTTTCAGACAAGTAACATGTCTCTCGTTTCTCTAGCTGGGCAGAGTATTGTGAGACAGGAGAATCTCTTTTGGTAACGAAGAAAAGAGTACTGAGCTGTTAGGTGATGTCTGTCCTCCTTTACAGCAGCGAATGTTAGACGGTCTCCTCAAAGATGAAGAGGAGACTCGAGGCAACGAAAATGTGATTCTACAGAAGGATGCTGAGGATATCATGGGCCAAGCGTGTGAGCAACGATGTCATGGAGAGGATGCAAACAAGGAAGAGGCTTATACTTAACGTCGGGAAGAGGCAGCTGAAGCTTCTGGTACACGTAATGAGAAAGGGGGCTTGGAGAATCTGATACTCGCAGGTCGAATAGAGGGAAAGAGACAAGGGAAAGCAATGCATGAGATATCTGGCAGGCTTAAGCAAGTGGATGACAGAATGTTGTCTGAGGGAGGCGGCAGAGGGACAAAACTTATTGAGAGCTACAAGGGATAGGAGGAAGTGGAGAGCCATGATCGCCTAAGTCCTGAAAGGACACAGCACATAAAATGAAAAGAAAATCAACTGCTGGTGTATTGACAAACATCACAGAAAGAGTCTATCAAGTTCTAGATAAGAACAGTGATGCTAAGTTTGTTGCTTTGGACATCTAGAAAGCATTCAACAGGGTTTGGGATATAGGTCTTCTTCATGAGTTGAAAAGTTACACTGTCTCCTGAAAAATTTTTGACCTAATCCAGTCAAATCATGAAATGAACGTTATCCTGAATGGCCACTCTTCTAGAAACCCTTTGTACGTACTCATGTAGGTGTGTCCCCTAGGGTTCCATCCTTGATACTACTTTGTTTTTAATTTTCATTAATGACCTTCCTGATGACATCAGCTCTCAGCTTGATATCTATGCTAAGGCAACCATTTATTCCTGTCTGGATAATAAGTTTTATCAGTTCAATATGGTTAAATTGGCAGCTGATGTCAAACTATCTTCAGTCTATTGTTAACTGAAGAAAAGAAGGATTTGTTAATTTGAACACCTCAAAAACAAAACTTCTCAATTATCTGAAAGACTCCTTTCTGCCTTCCATCTGCATGGCTGATGCTAATCTCCAGGAGAGTGACATGTTGCACCTTCTCGGGCTAACATTCTCAGCAGACATGAAGTGGAAAGATTATATTGAATCTATTGCTAGGTCAGCTGCTAAGAAAGTTGTTTCACTGCATTGTGCTAGACAAGAAATTTACCATTCATCCATGAATTACAAGTTATAAATTTAAGAACAGTACTAGAATAACAGCAAGCTCTTATCAATTTACAGTTAAAGTGGTTAATTTGCAGAGTTGTAAAAGACACTGTAGAGTAATGGATTGAGGAATCAGAGAGCTGAGTTCGAATTCCAGTCAAGTTCATTACATTCGCTTACGTGCTAATACCCTTGGGAAAGGGGTATGAATCCATCACTTCTCCCTCCCCACCAGCTATGGGTAAATAGTAGTACAGAATGAGTTCTATACGCTTGGACGGCAACCAGTCTAAGAGAAGGAAAACTGATTTCAAAACTGTATGTAACCCAAGTGAAGCACATACTATGCAGCTAAGGAAAGATAATTTGAATCGACTTGATGATCCAGACTACAGGCCGATTCTGTGAACAGAATTGTTTTTTAGTTTTAAACCGAAATCAAAAACTTTCTAACTCCACACAGGCTTAAATCATTAATGCCCACTGTCCCAAAAATTAAAAGTTAGGAATTGGTAGGTTATTAATAAAAAACTAATTGACAGTGGGCTTTTATTTCCAGTGGACAGAAACTGAATGAATATACAAATATAGGTAGGCCTCTCTCTATATGAGCAAGAAAAAAAAAATGGTATCTCCAGATTTAAAAATTTACAGAAAATCAAGGAATTTTCCGATTTAAATGAAATTTCTGGTACTTGTTAATTAATGAATGCATTTTATGTTGAAATTGGAATCTTTTTTCTTTATCAGAATCGTCCATATTGATAAATCTATCAACTCAAAATAATTCTCTTTATTAAAAAAAAAAAATCTTTCAAAAATAAAAAGGACTTTTCTGAAAAATTTGAGAGAAAAAAAATAGCTAATTTAAAATTTAATCTGAATTGAAACAAATATTACTCTTTTTATTTAAATATTGCAGAAAAGAACTGGTGATGTGCCACGCCTGGTAGTTGAAGGCTTATATAGCCCACAGATGGTGAGTGATGTTACTCAGAGTGAAGGGTTTCTTAGGAAGCATTATAAAGACACCCCTATCATTTTTGGTAAGTGACAATCTTCCATTTGAGAAATGTGTCTCATCTGGTGTAGCAGGGTCTTCATCAGGGTGACCTTGATGCTTGGGACAGTTTTTGTTTTTTTCTTTTTTTAAATCACTCCAGTATATCTTTATGATGGATTGTAAGTAGTGCTGGAAAAATTGTTTTAAGAGATGGATGTGGCAACAAATGTAATCCAAGACAAGACTGAACCATTCAGAAGAGTTACCAACACAAGATCTTGGTAGATATTGATCTATGTTTTAAGACTGCTATGTGTCTACACACTGTGTAGTCACCCAAAAGTGCTGCTAACCTTTGCCAGTTTGTTGTCCACTCTTTAACAGCAAAAACAATGCTGATAATATTATAGAAGTTAACATGAAATAAAGTTCAGAATGAATGGCTGTTTTAACCATAATACCTTTGCTAAATCCCATAAGAAGCAGAAACTGATAAGCAAGCAGTCAAAAAAAAAAAAAATAAATAAATAAAAAAAAAAAAATAAAAAAAAAAAAGTTGACACAAAAGGGACAGAAAACAAATTTTGCTACATTATCAGAGAATCAAATTTTTTTGCATGAAGAATTAAAAAATAACAAGTCAATCATATAACAGAAGATTAATTTTATTTTCATGAATGTTTAAGTGGTAGACATTTTTAAATATAATTTTATTCTTGTCCAGTAGTCATTAAAACTACACAAACAGATAAACAATACTAAAAGAAATCAAGTTTTTTTTTTTTTCTTAAAGTTTTCTCTTTTCAAGGAAAGAAGAAAAAAAATAATCAAAAATGGTGTTAATCACAATTACCCTGGAGCCTTTCTTTAAAAACTTGTTGGATATCCAAATCACTTGACTGCCATATTTTCTGAAAATGAAGAAAAGAAATCCAAAGAATGTTTTTAAAAAAAAAAAAACAATGACATTCATCCTGTACAAGGCCCAAGAACCACTCAAGGTAGAGTAGAGAGTTACAGAAACACCACCCCCAAATAAGGTGACAATGCCAGAAATACATTGAGAAAATGATAAAAAATTACCAGTGAATTTATTATGGGTACCAATCTTATTTTTTGATAAACATTATATGTATCTTCCATGGTTTCTGCTATCATCTCTAATCTGGACTCCTACAAAGTATGTGGACATGATGATATCCATGTAATAGCCGTTAAAAAATGTTCTCTTAAACTGGCTCTTGTTCTCTCTAAACTGTACACTAAATGCCTTACTGCCTCTTGCTTGTTGGAAATCCTCCTCTGTTGTTCTCGTCTAAAAACTTAGGTGAACCATCTGATCTTTGAACCTATCAGCCTCCTACCTCTTTTTGGCAAACTACTACTTTAATCAACTCTGATCACAGAGCCTTCTTTCAGACATACAATATGGCTTTTGTTTCTCTAAGTTAACTGCTGATGTATTAACAATTATTGCTGAAAGAATCTATCAAGTTTTAGATAAAACTAGTGAAATTCGGGCTATTGCTTTGGACATCTCGAAGCAGTCGACAGAGCTTGGCATACCAGTCTATGGTATTATATATAAGACTATGGTATTTCTGGATGATTTTTTGAACTGATTCAGATTTTCTTATCAAATCACAAAATAAAAGTTGTCCTGAATGGCCACTCTTCTAGATCCTTTTGTACTAATACAGGTGACCTCCCAGGGCTCTATCCTTGGACCTGCTTTGTCCGTCATCTTCATCAATGACCTTCCTAATGACATCAGTTCTCAACTCGGTATCTATGCCGATGACACCTTTTTCTCCTGTTTTGATAGTAAGTGATCAGTTCAATAAGGTCAAATTGACAGCTGATCTAAAAAAATAACCTACAGTCTGTTGTTAACTGGGGGAAAGGAATGGTTCATTAGTTTTAACACCTGAATCACTTCTCAATCACCTGAAAGACACCTTCCTGCCTACTATCAGCAACCTCCATGAGAATGACTTGTTGCACATTCCCAGCTAACATGAAATGGAAAGATTATATTGAATCCATTGCTATGTTTGCTACTAAGAAAGTTGGTTTACTGCATCATGCTAGACAATTTTTCTCCCTTGAATCTATCTTACATATAAATCTATCATTTGTCCATGCCTTGAATATAGCTGTCGCATATGATACAGTGCTCCTGATATATAGAGATTCTTGATAAAATCCAAAAAAAGAATCAGCAATATTATCAGTCCTAACCTGGCACCTCAGCCTCAGTCACTTTCCCACTGCCATAATGTAGCTTCCCTGTGTTTTTTCCATAAATACTTTCATGGTAACTGTTCGAATGAACTCTTTGCTAGGATACCTAGACTTTATGAATTTAAGCGCAGTCATAAATTAGTAGCAAGGTCTCATCAATTGATAGTGAGATTGGCTAAATGTGACTGAAAGTTCTGTGCTAACAGTTTCTTTTCTCACACTTCTCACTTGTGGAACTCTTCTGGCTCCATGCTTTCCAGCCAACATTTATCATAAAAAATTTAAATGCAATACCAATCGTTATCTCCAGTCTTCTTGATTACTCTTCTACTGTTCTTGCTCCTTAATAATGTTTCTCTTTTTCTTTTCCTTTCACACTCAGTAACCCCTTGTGTCTTAGTGGCGTTACTGCCTTGCTTGGGATTAAATTTTTTTAAAAATTAAAACTTCTAGACTAATTCTCATATTATCCCCCCCCCCACACTTTTTTTTTTATTTTTTTTTTTTTATTTTATTATTTATTATTCAAGAGTATCATTTATTACAACATTTTTATACTTCATACTGACCCCCTAGATATGTGTTAAAACAGAAGATTTTAATTCTCACCCAGAAATTAAGATTAGACCCCCCACCACCACCAGACTTATTAGAGGAGTGGGATAATATTACAATATTATGAAGTTAGACTAGTTGCAAGGATTGACTATGTTGTCTACATAAACATTCACCGCACTGGTGAACCTAAACATTCAACTCCCTGGGATGACTAACATTTGATCCCCCAATAATTCAATGTCACATATAAGACCAAAGAGATATTCTTAAGAAATTTTCTTTTTTTCATAGGTGGGGGGAGGGGGTTGTAAATAAAAATTACTGTAGTATACTTACTGTGTTTGTTTGCTGTAATGCATGCAGAGAAACGCCAGAAATAATCTTCTTGACAAAGCCAGCCACATTCAAAATATCATGCATTGTGAGAGGCTGCAAAAGAGTTAAATTCCCAACTGTTATTCATTGATTCCTCTGAACCAGTTTCTTTATTTCTATCTGAATTTCTGAGATGAGGATTTATCATTATTTTACATGAAGACTATTATCATCTTTGCCGCTATTATCACAATGTTTCTTAAATTAAACCCCTTCAGGGAATTTCGGATTGAAGCCTTTATCTAATCTACGGGGGAAAGATTTTTGTCATACCACAGACCATGTCTAGGAATCTCTTGTAAAGTTCTTACTTAGTACTGCTCAGTTGCTATACTCACCCTAATTCTACCTGGCCCTGGGATTGAACTCACAATTACTATGTCATCAAATTCATGAACTAATGCTTTAATCCTCTTTCTACTTAAAGACAATATCCAAGTGGATTAAGCAGTGGTTCAGGATGTTGGTGTCATAGTAATTGTGAGTTCAATCCCTAGCAGAAACAGGCCGAGCAATACTAAATTAGAACAAGAAGTCAATGTACCCTCAGAGATTAAATAAAGGGTTCAGTATGACATTGCCCGAGAGTTAACCAGATCAACACGTAACTGAAAAGGGCTGGCTGGAACAACGGCCAAAACCGTGATAACAACAACAAAGATGAGGATAACAGACTGAGTGCAAATAAAATTAAAATATTAACAAAGTGTTTTAACAAAACAGAAAATGCAACACCAAAATCTGAAAGTACATTGGAATAGTAACAGTTAAGCAAAGTATTAAGAAACAGGAAATTTTCATGATTAACAAAGACATCAGTCAATGTGAGACAAAAACAAATTATCAGTCACAATTATTTTTTTTTTTTTAAATTGTTTCTGTCTGAATTTCTGGTGACAAGCAACCACACCACTCATCATCAAGTAGGTTAGGTTTCAGGCTCCAAGTTCTCTGGTTGTCCCATGGGACAATGACCAAGTGGATTAAGGCATCACTTCATGAATTTGGTGACACAGTAATTGTGAGTTCAAGTCCTGGTATAAGTTTTAAAAGGTCACAGGTGTCAACTTTTCAAAAGTTCATGAGAATGCTTACAAAGAATTTGTTAGCTGTTTTTTATCTTCAGCTGCATATCAACCTATATGGATTATTTAATACCAAAATCTAAATATCCTGTATGCAATTTTATATTTTCTTTAGAGATAATGGTTTTAATTAACCCGTAGCTGGGGGAGAAGAAGTGGATTCATACCTTTCCAAAGAGTATTTGTACATAAGTAAATATAATGAACCCAACTGGAATTGGAAATCAATTCTGATTAACAATTTCAAGTTATTATCCATTACACCACCCACACATCCAAGTTTACAGTACCTGGTGTTCCAGAGCGATCACCCATCTAGGTACTGACCAAGCTCAATGTTGCTTAACTCAATGATCATACAGGAACTGTAAGCCTATTACAGAAGGTATGACAAGTACAGGAAAGTGAGTATTTCCTGTCCAAGTGGATCAAATTATTGGTTCCATTTGATGTTCCCAGGTTACAGATTACAACAAACTGTGAAAGAAGGTTAACAAATGTCTTTTGTGACAAAGGTAATGAATATGGTCTAGCAATATGTCCTCTTGGAAATTAAAGCAAAAATAATTTAAAGTGATAACAACCAAGTTTACCTCGAAGAAAAAAACTTTATGAAGATAATCACATCAAATTCAAATACAATTTATTTGATATGGTTGGTTTTATAAAAGCTTTTGTCAAGTTGGCCCATTTTAGTCTAAGAAACTATCTTAACTAGAAACTAATTTGTTCTGTGTGACTATTAAGTCGCTACGTGTACTTGGCCTTTTTGCATATTATTTGCAATGGAACCATGATTTTTCTACCAAGATCTATCTTTTAAGAACTTCAAAAATTTTTTCCCTTTATCAAAAGGAGGTGAAAAGAACTTTTAATCAAATTAAAAGTTCTTTATGTCTACTCTGACAAAGGGAAAAAATCTTGTCAAATCCATGGAGTTATCTGCGAAAATGTGTAACACAGTGGCTAAGCATGCAAAACGCATATTCAATACTAAGAGTTGAATATTGGCAGTTTTGAAAAACATTTATTAAAACTATCTTTTGATTTCACATAAAAATCCGCACCAATGTGATTAAATCTAAAAGACAACAGCCTAAAATGATCCTGATTATAAAGCGCCATGTCAATAGACCCATCAACGATGACAGAAAAAGAAGGCGGAAATCTCGTACACACAAGATTTTAACAAGAAAAATATAAGATTAATTTTGTTATAGTTTTATTAAGATTTTGAATAAAAACATTACAATACATTGTATTGTAATGTATTAATAAAAATATAACAATACAATTTAGTAACATCTACATTGACAATATGACAAAAAATTTTGGGGTCAATCACACATGCATGGCGTAAGCGACATCATGGTTTATTAGTGCGCATCTTAATGGCACTGACCTGTAGTTCCTTAAAATAAAATAGCCCAAGATATATTTTTAATATTTTTTGTTGTGAAGTTGGGATATTTTATTCTAAGGAACTATTTGGTTAGACACAGTCTTATTTGATTATTTAAGGAATGGTCTTTCCTTAGCATTTTCTTAAGCAATTTAAAAAATTCATATTTTGCATCAAATAGAAAATTAAATAAACATCTTTTTTATTATTATTATTAGAGTGTTGAAATCAATTGCCAGTATTGAAAACATTTAAAATAAAAATGAATTTTGTATAGCTATGTATTTATACTGACTCAGGCACAAAGAAATTTTGCCAATCAAGCGAGAATGAATAGTGTCTTTAAGCAAAATCTTTCCAATCATAGATTCTCAAAATATTCATATCCTTTCAATTTCATATACAAATGTAAACAAAGCAATTTCTAAAGTAATGGATTTTTTATTTATTAATTTGACAGATTTTTTATCACTTAAATGTTATTTTTAGTGGATACTCGTATTTGAGTAGAAGTCCCGTTTATTTATTTTCATCTACTGGCCGGAATATTTGAGAAATCTTCTTAAATATACAATGAAGAAATGAATGCTGAAAAGTTCCCATCCCCTCCAAGAAGCAATAAAAAAAAATCCTGATATCTGGTTATTTTGTCTGATTTTGGGAAGCAAAAACTTTTCAACAGCCCATTATACAAGGTTCACCAGGTCCAAAGTTTGCCAAATGGAAACAGCAAAACTATACTTTATTCACACACAACACTGACTTCATCTCCATAAAGATATTTAACACAAATATACAGCAATTCTTTTGCTTTATCTTAAAATGCTGTAAACCATGTCAACTGAAGAATTCAATGCACTATCACAGTGCCGTGTTTGCTGACTCAGTCACATCCTAAGACAACTTGATGACCACCGTACCAGAGTCACTAACCAGTTCAGCTCATCATCCGAAAACTGGAGACAACCTCATAGCAGACCAAGAAGGTGCTGGAATGACATCATCCACTGGGATCTACAGGAGATAAATGTGGCACTGCAGGATGCTCTGATAAGACAGTGAGAGCTGATGGCTCTCATGGGCTCAACACCTTCATGGCATGAGATTTTGCAACAGCATGTCAACTGATTTCTGATCTGCATAAGCATGTTCTTATTAGGTTGGTGCAAAAATAATGTCGTTTTCTCACATATGTTACTATGTGAGAAAACGACATTATTTTTGCACCAACCTAATAGTAATGGCTTGAAAACTTATAAATAAAGGTCGATTTAAGCGTAGAGTAAAAGGGGGTCATGTAAGCTAATTTATTTGCTTACAATTCTATTAGGAAGAGCATTCTATTAAGAGAACTGACCTTAAGATGGCTGCAATAAAGAATATGTTCACTCAGTACATCTTTCTTTGGTCCTTCAGTCTTGTCATAGAGTTCAGTTATTTCTTGGTGAAATTCCAACAAAATGCCCAGGAAAGAATCATTACACATCAAGTCAGAGACACTCTTCAAGTCACAGCCTTCCATTAGAACTCTGGGGGGGAAAAAAAAAAACGGCAATGACAAAAACAAACTAAAAGTAAATAATTCTGGTCTTTCAAAACTTTTCCTAATTTCACCAACCTTTCATCTAAGGCCAAAAAATATTTTTAAATTGTAAGAATATTTTTAGTGATAATAATGCTTTAGTAATTAACCCATAGCTGAGGGAGAATAGGTGGTTCATACCTTTCCCAAGAGTATTTCCATGTAAGTGAACATAACAAATACAACAAGAATTGGAAATCGACTCTCCAATTGACAATTCCAAGCCATTATCCATTACATCACCTGTGCATCCAAGCTTACAGCACCTGGTATTCCCAAATATCATCAATGTACTGACCATGCTCAATGTTGCTTAACTGGTGATCATAGGGGAACTTGTGTTTCAACATGATTCAGTTGTAAGCCTGTTGATGGTATTATTATTATTATAATTTTGTTGTTTTTAGTGTTGTTGGTGCTACTAATATTATTTTGGTATTGCACATTGACATGATAAATGGAAATTCTGTTCTTGAATCATGGCATCAACAAGATTCCTCACAACTCAAGAATCTATTGGAGAATCCTTACAGAGTAAATCATGGCATTTTTGGGGAGGTCTATAATCTTGGTTTCAATTCCAATTCTCCCAAAGCACTTTTCTAGTTTTCTAGGTGGAGTTCCAAGTGAATCCATTACTAAAGGAATTAGCTCTACATTCATATTCCATAGATTCTTCAGCTCCATTACCAGATCCTTATTATTATTGTTGTTATTATTGTTGTTGTTGCTGCTGCTGCTGTTGGCGGCAGTACTAGTGATGGTGGTATTGTCAATAATAATACCTAAGAGTGTATTAAGTTTTATTTTTAGTAAACCTTTACCCTAACACTAAGTTAATATTTACATCTAAAGAGACTATGATTCTACCATCACCATTTACAGGTTTATTTTAAAGCTTTATCTTTAGATGTATATATTAACTACATGTAAATCCTCAATAGTTATTATATGATGTTGTATGAAAAGTTTTGTTTTTTTTTCAAACCTTAACTTCACAACTTAGTTCATGCAAAGAATATTTCATTATTAATATCATATCATTATGGCAGATAACAGAATTGGCATTCTGACAATAATTGTCCTTTGAAATAAAGCACAGAGACCAATCATCAGTTATCAACTACAATACTTAAAACAAACAGAAGAGATTCGGAGAACCAGCACTTTTAAAAAGTTTCAAAAGAACTACAATTATTGAAAGATACCATAATGCAGAACATTGTGTAAGCTTAAAAAAAGGAAGTTTATTAGAAAATAAAAATATTTTAGATACAACAATATTTTCAAACTAAAATTGTTTTAAAAGACAATTTTCTGTACTACGATGTACTGAAAATTAAACTTAAAAAAGGATAAATACACAAGAGTAACAGTATACTCACCTGAAAACAACGATGCACCTAAAAGTCAAGGAACTTACAGGTAAAATGCATGCAGTATTTTCAAGGTGTGAAGGTACAGGTTCTTTTGACAAAGAAAGAAAAAGCCAAGGGGAGGTAATCAACATTTGACCTGCTGATTTCAACAAAGATGGCGGTACAGTCCTCTGAAAAAAAGAACAAGGTTTTCTTTTTGTTATTTTTTTATGGAGAAATTACAAGGTGGATTAAAATGAACTTTGTGAATTGCTCAATTTGAAGTTTTGTTTCTAATGAAACCTACAAACTCTATAAAAAAAACAATTAAACTCACTAATTTCTGTTAAATGTTTGTATTTTTAGCAGACTTTTACTCCTCCAAAAGATGTTAGCAACATTGAATTTGTTTTTGTTTTTTTTATAAGAGTAATGCCATACTCCTTTAGGGAACACTTTATTTAATCTATGGGAGTAGATTATTTTCATTTTGTTGTCAATGTCTAGGGATACCTCAATCTTGCACTTATTTAAAAGGTTCAGTTATTGCTCACCCTGTTTCCATTAAGTTTTAAAAAGAAACTATATAAAAGTTGACAAAATTTTGACTTAAAAAAAAAAAAAAAAAAGGACACTGAATGTTGACAAAATATTGACAAAACTGACACTATACAAAATCTTTAAAAATAAAGTAGTGAAAAACATACATTTAACGGTTTCTATTTTAGAAAAAAGAAATCAAGAAGTGACTCACGTAGTTTAATATATACTGGGCAACTTTACTGAGTAGACATACAAAACTGGCACAAGAAATCTGTGAAAATGAAAAAAAAAAAAAAAAAAAAATCATAGAAAAACGTTCTAATGAAATTCTAAAATGTAAGCACATTTTTTTGTACCATATTCTTCTTCTATGTGTCATGTCCCATCAGGATTTCAGCAATCATGACTCACCACAATTTCCTGTCATTTGTACCCCCTTAATAAATTTTGTCTTTTTGTTATCTCTTCTAAACTTTATTCTGTCACCTATTCATCCAAGCTCACTAAGTAGGTTATGAGTTGTTTCCCTCTCTGTCTTTCTTGCCTTCAATGTCTTGCAGGTATCAAATTTTCCAAGCCCTCTTGTTGGTTTCAAGACTTGGGAATGATTGCAAAGCACTTCCCCCTGCCCACTTTTATAAGCACACAAATGCATGCTGGGATTTTTTCCTAGCCAATAAAATAGGCCGGTTCTCAGTTTGAGCTGACACAGTCCCAAACTGTCTTGAAGTCAGAAATTTTACACTTGCTTGTCTGAACTTGTTTCTTAGTTTGGGAACGTTTTGCCTTATTACTGTTAATTTACCTTGCATATATTATTTGCTTGCTTTATATTATTTTTTTGCCCTGTTCTTTTTTCTTGTTATTCCAAACTTTGTCAATTCTGTTTGATGGACAGTTTGTTATTTATTTTGCATTTGACCATGGCTACTCAATCCACACCTCATTCTTCATTAATTGCCCTAGAAATTTCAGCTGTCTCTTTCTGATGTTAAGTATAAATGTCATTTTTGTTTCCATTTTCTCTAATGTTTGGTCAGTGATATTCTCAGCATCCTTCTGTAGAACCAAGAAAAAAAGTACATCCATTTTTAAAACTGAATAACATTCTTAAAATTAGAGATGTTTTGAATGTGTTAGTTTTATTCAAGACACTACTGCTTGACACTATTTTCAATGTGATTGATTTCATTACTAACAACAAAATTTCCAAGAATGCAAAATTACAAGCATGTAAGTATCTATGAAAAACTATTGTTTACCAAAGATTTTAACTGTTTAATGCCTACAGGTTAACAAGACAGAGAATTACTATGAAAGAGTTGCAAAGACTTAACACCATCACCCTTAAGGAAGACAATGTTTTCTTCCTTCAGGATGACAAAAATAATCACCCTGCCATTCCGAAGGAAGACCACCACCCTCTCTGCCATTCCGAAGGAAGACCACCACCCTCTCTGTCATCCTGAAGGAAGACCACCACCCTCTCTGTCATCCTGAAGGAAGACCACCACCCTCTCTGTCATCCTGAAGGAAGACCACCACCCTCTCTGTCATCAATTACTGTTGGGAAAATATGGTGACACTTTCCTGGTATTTACCAAGCTCTTCATAGCAGGTTTGGTTTGGTTTGGTTTATGGTATATCAACCTCAATGGGTTATTTAATGCCAATAAATTTTTTTTATTGCTGGTAACATTTTGTTTTATCAAAAATCTATTTCTAGTAATATTCTTTTTTCCTCAAAAATGTATAGCTGGAAATGTATTGCTGGTAATATTTTGTTTTTTCAAAAACGTATTGCTAGTAACATTTTTTTTTTTTAAATATATTGAATTTTGTTGTTTTTGTTTATTAGAACAAGATTTGTTCTTACAATTAAATTTTAATATTTACATATTGCTGGTAATATTTTTTCTCTCCAAAAATGTATTACTGGTAATAATTTTTACAAAGTATTTCTTTTATTAAAACCTATTTTTACACTTTCATAGTGTTTTTACCCCTGTTTTGGGGTTAACTATTTGCCCATAGCTGGGGCCCTAACAGGTGCTACCACCTCGGGTCAGGGTGGACCTGGGAACACCAGCAATTAAGAGGTGGTTTCACGCTCCTCAAAACCTCCTGATCAGAGGCCTTGCTGTTGGACGTAGTTTATCATCTTACCCAGGACACGGACGTAGTTATTGAATCTAATTATGTAATTATTATTTATTGTAAACAAACTTCAGCAATGTTTGAAAGAAGACAGAGGACTAGAAATCAACTTTAGCTAAAAATGAAAACAAGAAACTAAAAGTATCATCACCTCTTTTCCCAAATGTTGAAGTTCATTCTCCTTCAGTATAACATTCCTTTAAAAAGAAAAAAAAAAGTAGATAAATATTTTGGGAGAATATAGTACATAAATTTCTATATATCAGAACAATGTTAGATAATACAGGGTGTGGTAAAAATAGCTCCTACATTTTAAATGTATAATGATAAGGTGAAAAATTCTATGTGACAAGTTTCATCTTCTAAAAAGACTTCATCAGATAATATCACAGTGAGGAATACTTACTTACAAAAGTGATGGAAAGAAAATGACTAAATGAATTCAGCTAGATAATTAAAAAAAAAAAAATGTTAAATTCCCAGCACACCCCTCTGTCATGTGCATGTGTAGTCCTACCAACTTAACAAATTTAGTCTGATGAAGAACAAAATGCATCACAAGTAAACTTTTTCCACTTTGACATAGAATTTCCCCAATTACTTGCTCTCATTCACCAACTGAGTACTATGGAGAAAGGTGATTTTTAACAGCTGTTGCTCCTGCTTAACACAAAGCTCTTCACCATAAATGAATACTCTGGCTGCTGGTGTGGCATTTATATACATCACATATATAATACATTAAAAGCTTCCTCTTTCTCTGCCATGTATCAACAGCATAGGGGTAGAGTCTCTGACTAATGACAAATCAGTCAAGTTTTGATCCCAGCTTGAAGCAATCAGATGTCTAGCCATACTGATGAGCTGTGATACAGCAAAACAGGCTGTGTGGAGATTTTATATATATATATATATATATATATATATATATATATATATATATATATTTATGTTTATACATTCTTTTTTATAGATACAAATATTTAAGTAAATGCTCTGTTTATAATAAGCAGTATTAGCAACATTTACCGGCCTGAATGTCTGAGAACATTTTCTGAGATTTTTTTTTATCTATAAAAAAAGAATGTATAAAGATAAAAATGTCTTAAAATAATTGTTGGACTTTGTCCATTTCATTATATATATATATATATATATATATATATATAGTAGGGAGGGAGAGATGTAATTATAGCTGACATTTCTGTTTATATCTCTCCCCTATATATTAGCTCTTCTCTTTAAAACTTCTTTGTTAAATTTTAATCCCCACCTTCACTTTTAGGCCTTCCTGTTCTCTTGTCTTTTACCCCTCTCTAGAGCTTTCATTTACCTCTCACATTCGTCCCCCACTCTCATACACTCCCACTAAATTTTATTTTTTATTCCCGGAGTTATTTTTTCTGATTTCTGCTCGAATTTGTAGGTCTGATGAATTGGATCGTAATTGCGATTCCAATGTAATAAATTATGACCACGGAATATTAGTGTTTACGTGTTTTTATTATATTCTTACTCTGTCCTGGACATTGAGTTCTATCTGTATTCTATCTCTTGGAAATTTATATATATATATATGTGTGTGTGTGTGTGTGTGTGTGTGTGTGTGTTAACCACTAATATTATATATATATATATATATAATTCAATCAATCAATAAAAACTTTTAGAAGTGTTGTATTATATAGTATTCCATCCCTTTTGTCATTCAATTACCTAATAAATATTTTAACCAAGATTTTACATGTAATCATCCTGATTATATTTTTAACTAGCAGCGTTGCCTGTGCTTGATTCAAAAATCGTATGACTCATACAACAATCGACTTGACTTAAAATATTTTTGCCCTTCCTTTCCTTTAAAGGAGTGCCCTTTGCCATGCTGATGTTGCTATATGCCTTACTTCTTGCCCATCTCACACTGCAAATTTTTTCTAAGCTCTATACTAAACATTAAATCTGTTACAAAAAAAAAGAACTAAACAAAATGAACACAAAACGATCAGCTTTAAAAAAAAAGGACTCGTAACTGGAAAAACCGAATGAAAAAAGAATGTTAACAACAAATACTTTTTCACACCCAACCCAGTTCTGTGGAATCGGAATCAACGTTGAGTTTAAGCAAGCAAATGAGCCAATTGGAGTAAAGTGCCATGCAGATTTAAATTTTCCCCACTTGTGACAAATGCAGCTATCGATTTTTTTGCATGCTAGCATGCTAGTTAACATTCATGGCAGCCAGCTATAGGCTCTCACTCTGGCCAGTAGAAAATGGCCACAAACTACATGAAAACTGCCATAGAAGCATGAAAAAAATCGATTATTTCCACTATCGATGGGTGTTGGGAAATGCAAAGTCGGTTTTGGCCTTCCTGCTAACTTGGAGCATGTGCATGTAAATTTTGGTGCAAATCCGTCAAAAATTGTGGCCGTACATTCGTTACACACATCCTGCCTTTTATAGATAGAGATGCTTTCCAGAAAGACTAGTCAAACAGACAAAACACATGGATCTGTTTGCAATTGAATTTAATATAATACAAATTGCCATAAAGGAGACTATGCTATTGAATCAACCCTAACAATATGGCAGCATCCATGGAGTAACAATGCTTTATAATTACTGATTTATTTTTGTGATTTTCATCAACAGACAAGCAAATTTCAATAACATTACAAGATTTATTAATGCCCAGGTGACCTTGTAAGTTTATAACTTGAAAATAATCTTACTGGATAATATATAGTACAGAGCAGTCATGTACATAGGTCACAAAGGTTAAAGTTGGATACACAGATACACTTTCATGTGGGCAAAGGAACTTCAACTGTTGGAGTCTTTCTGTGTATTTTTCAGCTTTCACCTGAGGCATAGATTGTCCCCGTCAGTTAAGTGCCATACATGATACACACTTAGGCGATTATGTCTCTGATTCATGACTAACTAGGCTGAGATTTCTCCGCAGTAGGTTGCCATTTCTTTATGCGGTAGACTGGTTGCCAACCAAGGCTACAGGACCCAGTCTGTCCTGTTATTCAATTCATAGCAGGAAAGAGAAGAGATAGTCATACCTTTCCCAAGGTTATTTGTGAATAGTAAGTGAGTGTAACATACCGAAGTGAAATTCAAACTCAGTTCAATGATTTATTACAGATCAATATCCATTACAGCATGTGTTGGCAAGCTTTTGCTATGTGCCAACTTAGGGTTTTAAAATCATTCAGTGTGCCAACAGCCTACATATTTTTATACAAGTCAAGATCAATATACCTGTTCTACAATATATTTTATATATTAATATATAGTATATATACATTAATATATATTATATATAGATTAATATAGATTATATATGCATTAATATAGATTAATATAGATTATATATGCATTAATATATATTATATATCTTCTTTGCGTTGTAGTAGTTATTGGTATGGACTTCATGATGTCATTTGCAGCTGTGTGCCATTGGAAATTGCTTGGCATGCCACAGGTTGCCGACCCCTGCATTACAGCACAACATACACACAATTGCACCACTTGGACCATATTATGCAATGATAATAATAATAATACAATATTTAATTTCAGTTGGATCTTTGTTGTTACTATAACAAGGTTTCAGCCATTATGCTCACATGTCTTCAAGTGTCAATCAATCCAGATGGTTAATCCTTCAATTATTACTAGTCCTGTTCTCCATCAGTATGAGTATATCTACTACCTAGTACAAGGATTGAACTCATAATTATTATCTCACTAAATTCACTAATCAATATTTAAATACCATAGAACAATCCTGAAGCTACAAATTGCAAACTTAACCCTAATGTTCTTGCCTCCCCTGCTACAACCTTGCTGTCAAGCTTGGCTCACTCTTCCGACATTTCTTTTGTATTGCCTTCCTTTTGCCACTGCAGTTTTTTTTCTCCATGTCTCAATCTAGTCTGGTACAAGATTCTTTCTTAATTCAGAATGAAATTAAAAATTCTTTCCATAGACTATTCTCAAATTGAAAGAGCAGAGTTAAAAGTCCGGTTTATTCACACATTTGACTTGTCACTAGACTATCCGACAGAAAAATAAATGTGTGACTATCCGACAGAAAAATAAATGTGTGACTATCCGACAGAAAAATAAATGTGTGACTATCCGACAGAAAAATAAATGTGTGACTATCCGACAGAAAAATAAATGTGTGACTATCCGACAGAAAAATAAATGTGTGACTATATGATATATAGTAAATATTTTGAGATTTTGTTTAAATGTTGATTAGCATAATATATAATGAATTAAAGAATCCTACAGTTAGGAAAAAGAACAATTTTACAACATACTGTTCTATCATTATGGATGCCAGTGATGCAGCGCAAAGATTCACAGGAATTTCAGCAATAAGATGCCTATCTTTCCACCTGTTGACAAAAAAAAAACAATTTAAATATACATCATCAATAACAATATCTCATTTAAAATTGTTTTTTTCTGGGTATGTATATAAAGAATTGTAAAAACCTGAAAACTACAATATCCTTTTCGATTAAATTTTATAGGAAAGAAACTTTTTTTTTCTCTTATTTGAACAATTAAAAAGAATCAGATAAATTTGCAATATACAGGGTTAATCAGTTCTTTGAGGACATGTCTTAATATCTCCTAACTTTTTTCTAACTTATGATTATCATTTCTTTTCAGATAAAAGGATGACAAACATCAGGTGAACTCAGCAAATGAAAAGACACGCTGTAATCATTGCTCGTAAAAAGCTGGGAGGAAGTGACACAGATTCTACACTAGTAGCCAAATGTAAAAGATCTGATAAGGGTTCTAATACCATCATAACAACCAATTTTGTATGAAAGGTGCATAAAATTATCTTTTATTACTTCAACTGCTCAGTATCACCCTGTAAATACAATACAATTGTTGCCTCTATCGCATCCTTGTGTTATGGTTTTCACATATATATCTGTTGTGGACATCAAAGCTCAGTTTATTTCATTTTTTAAAGAAATCGACATTTTTTTTTTCTTCATATCTAATATTTGTTAATTTTTTACAACTGTAGGATACTATGTGGTAATTTCTATAATTAGAAATTAGCTTTTTTAATTTTGGGAGCTGTAGCAACTGAAATTGTTCAAAGTGAGCAGCAACCCTTCAAAAAGAATAAAGAAATAATTAGTCATAAGAATGTAGAGTTTCTCTTATAGTTCTTTGAGAACATGTCTTAATAGCTCTAACCTTTTTCTAACTTATGATTATCGCTTCTTTTCAGATAAAAAGATTACAAACATCAAGCAAACTCGGCAAATGAAAAGGCACACTGTAATCATTGTTTTAAAGGCAGAGCATAGTGGTTTAGAGATTGCTCACTTCCTGAAAGTTGTCATTTGTTATCAAAGTTTGCAAAGACACTGGAAACACCAGTTGAGGATTCTACAACAGTAGCCAAAAGTAAAATGTGTGCTAAGGGTGCTGATACCATCAGAGTACACCCATTTGCAGAAAAGGTCTTTTAATAGGTTTAAATTTTTCTACTTTGTTCTGATTATCATCTCTTTTCAGATAAATGATGACAGACATCAAGCAAGCTCAACAAATGAAAAGGCAGGCTGTAACCATTGCTCGTAAATAACTTGGAGGCACTGACACATTCAAAACTAGTAGCCTAATGTAAAAGATCTGATAAGGGTCCTAATACCATCAGAGTACACCGATTTGTACAAAAGGTTTGGCTTGGTGTGTTTTACAGCAAATCAACTTCAATGGGTTATTTAATGCCGACAACTTTTTTCTTGGTAATATTTTTTTCCTCAAAAATGTATAGCTGGAAATATTATTTTAAAAAATGTATAGCTGGAAATATTATTTTAAAAAATGTATAGCTGGAAATATTATTTTAAAAAATGTATAGCTGGAAATATTATTTTAAAAAATGTATAGCTGGAAATATTATTTTAAAAAATGTATAGCTGGAAATATTATTTTAAAAAATGTATAGCTGGAAATATTATTTTAAAAAATGTATAGCTGGAAATATTATTTTAAAAAATGTATAGCTGGAAATATTATTTTAAAAAATGTATAGCTGGAAATATTATTTTAAAAAATGTATAGCTGGAAATATTATTTTAAAAAATGTATAGCTGGAAATATTATTTTAAAAAATGTATAGCTGGAAATATTATTTTAAAAAATGTATAGCTGGAAATATTATTTTAAAAAATGTATAGCTGGAAATATTATTTTAAAAAATGTATAGCTGGAAATATTATTTTAAAAAATGTATAGCTGAAAATATTATTTTAAAAAATGTATAGCTGGAAATATTATTTTAAAAAATGTATAGCTAGAAATATTATTTTAAAAAATGTATTTCTGGTATTAAAACCTATTTGTATACTTTTATAATGCTTTTTACCTCAGTTTTGGGGTGAACTGTTGGCCCATACCTGGGACCCTAACAAGTGCTACCACTCCGGGTCAGGGTGGATCTGAGAACATTAAGAGGTGGGTACATGCTCCTCAAAACCTCCTGATAAGAGGCCTTACTGTTGGACATAGCTTATTGTCTTACTCAGGATGGGTACAAAGGGTCTTTTAATAGCTTTAAATTTTTTCTACTTTGATCTGATTATCATCTCTTTTCAGATAAATGATGACAAACATCAAGTGAACTCAGCAAATGAAAAGCTACACTGGAATCATTGTCTTGCAATTTAGAGATTCCTCAGTTTTGGAATGATGCATAGATGTTTGTTGTCAAAGTTTACAAAGAGCTGGGAACCAGGGACATGGATTCTACAGCAGTAGCAAAAGATTTGCTCCAAAAAATTATTGATAAGAACTGCAGAAAGTCAATTAATGGCATTACTAAGGGGCTTGATTGATTTATTCATTTTTTACAGCTTATCAAACCCTTTGGAGGTTATTTAAATCCAGAAAATCTTTTACCTTCTTAAGAATGGGGGGGGCGGATAATGATTGTGACATGGATCCACATCTGCATATTATACTTGAAAAGGTAAACTGTTATATTCATATAAATGTGCTTACATAAATATCTTCATATTAATTTTTTTTTCAAATGCATATTGTAGCACTTAAAAAGAATTATATATTTTGATCTTGCTATGTTTTCTGACGATGTTTTGCTATCTAAATATCATTTCTGCAAAACTAAGCCAGGAAGATAAACGTGAACATTTTATTTGTATATTTGCTTTGATTTCATGTAGTTAAAAAAACAAAAAGGGAAGAAATTTGTGCTACATTAAATGTGGAAGCAAAGTAAGTTTCAGGCTTACAGCCACATCATGAAGTTAAGCAATGTCAAGCCTAAATAAATGAATGCTTGGGAATACCTGGTGCTGTAAGCTTGTATGTGTGTGTGTTGGGGGGAGGGGGAAAGTGAATTAATGGCTTGGAATTGTTAATTGGATAGCCAACTTCCAATTGTGCTCGTTATGTTCATTTATGTGAAAATAACCTCAGGAAAGGTATGAATGCACTTCCCCACTTGTATTAGTCAGTCAGTCAAGTACCATATGTGATATATGCTTAGGCAATCATGTATTTTGATACATGACTGACGAGGCAGATTTTTTCCCCCCACAGTAGGTTGCCATTTCTTTCTGCAGTAGACTGGTTGCCAACCAAGGCTAAAGAACCCAATCTCTCCTGCTATTCAACCCACAGATGGGTGGAGAAGAGATGGATTCATACCTTTCCCAAGGATATTTTTGCATAAGTGAATCTAACAAATTCGGCTGGAATTTGAACTCAGCACTCCGCATTCTCACTTTGAGTTGATATCCATTACACCACAACACACATCACTAAACTATTATTATGTCAAAAAAAAAGTAAATAAATAAAAAAAAAGTAAATAAATAAAAAAAAAGTAAATAAATAAAAAAAGTAAATAAATAAAAAAAAGTAAATAAAAAAAAGTAAATAAATAAAAAAAAGTAAATAAATAAAAAAAAGTAAATAAATAAAAAAAAGTAAATAAATAAAAAAAAAATTTTTTTAAATTTAAAAAAAATAAATAAGTTAAAAAAAATAAAAAAATAAATAAAAAAAATAAATTAAAAAATAAAAAATTAAAAAATAAAAAATTAAAAGAAAAAATAAAAATTCTTACAATCTATAAAAACAAAATTTCTGGCTTTAAATAAGCTGCAAAGGGTTGATAAGCCATAAAAAAAACAATTCAATCAAAACCAGTTTCCCTACAATCATTCTCTTGATTGAAATTACCACTTTTCTGTAAACTACATTTAATATTGTTGCCTTTCAAACTGGTGACCCTGTACTACCAGTTTGAAAGGCATTTGATTGAAAATTCTCAAAATAAATTTAACATATACATCAGATTTTATATTTGCATACAGAACAACATGGTTCAGGAATGAAAAAATATGTATTTGTGTGCTTAGCTATAGTGTGCGTGTCTGTGTGTGAGAGAGAGAGAGAGAGATATTGTGCACGTGGTTTGATGAAATTTAAGTTACTGCATAGAATTATTTGTGCAGAATTAATCATGATCTGGCAATGCCAGATCGTTAGCAGTGCTTTATACTTACCAATCTTTGTGTTCCCAAAGAATTGAAATGAATCTTAGCATTTTGCTTAAATTATTGGAATCAAGGTCAGAAAAGACTTGATTGTATCCCCATGACTCACCATGAATCTAAAAAGGAAAAAAATAAACTATTATACAATTGGTAATTATTAAGGTAAAATAGGAGAATAAAATAAAATATAGACTGAGAGAAACATAATTCTCAAAAAGAAAACATTCAAAGATCAAAGGGAACATCACCGAATTTCAGAATCAGAAAGAAAACTAAAAGACAAGGTAGTTGAGGAAAGCAAGAAGAAAGGTCTAAACATGTATTCTTTGAAGGCAATGCATGGATGTCAGCAAAAGGGACTGCCTAAGATGCAAGCTACCCATCAGGGATGTCAAAATCAAACTGGTGTAGAAAGTTAACAAATTCAATAGCATAGTAAAAAAAACAATTGGGCACCTCGAGGTGGTGTAATGGTTAGCAAGTTTGTCTGGCTAAAACAATTACGACCGAGTACTGAGTTCGATCCTCACTGGGTGCCCCATACTTTCGGCCTTGTGCCACATCTAAGCTACGCTTGGAAAATCACTAGTAAAAAAAAAACAAAAAAAAAACAGTCGAAAGTGTGACTAAAAACTTGAAGACATAAAAAACAGCAAAAATATTTTAACACAGTTTTTGAAAGAAAAGTTAATAAAAAAAAAACATTATGAAGAAAATAGAGTGTACCAAACTTTTACGTAATATCTCCCCCACCTCCTTTATGGCAGTGAATGCTGAACAATTTTGTCACAAATGAAGAAAACTAATGTTGAGATGTGGTTCTACAAACAAATGTTGAGAGTACCCTAGACAAATGAAATTTTAAAGAGACTAGAAATCACAAAAAAAATATTGCTAACAATTAGAAAGAGACAGCTGAAATTTTTGAGATACATAATGAAAAAAGAAAGCTTGGAGAATATAAGACTTACAGATACATCAAAGTAAAGAGAAACAGAAAAAAAGCAACCAGTAATCTACTTGTTTCATCAAATGAATGAAAGAACTAAGATAAAGAGGTATTGCAAAGAAGCGACTATTGCTGAGAGAAATGAAAGGCATGAGATAGCTGTGGAGAGCCATGATTGCTTACATACTGGAGGGACATGACACAAAGATTTTTTTTTTTTTTTCATTTGATTCATTTTCTACAGTTTATCAACCCTTTGCTGATTATTTAAAACCAGAAAATATTTTTAGAATGCAAGATTTTTTTTTGAGGCTGGGGGAATAATGATTTACTGATACAAATCTTACTAATTAACCCATAGCTGAGGGGAGAAGTGGTGGAATCATATCTTTCCCAAGAGTATTTGCATCTAAGTGAATATAACAAACCCAACTGAAATTGGACCTCAGTTCTGATTAACAATTTCAACATATTATTCATTATACCACCTGCACATCCAAGCTTACAGCACCTGGTATTCCTAAACAGTCACCCATCTAGATACTGACCAAGCTCGATGTTGCTTAATTTCAGTGAACCTACTTGAAGGCTTTGAGCAAATGAATGAAGGAAAAAAAAAAAAAACATCAGAAAGACAAAATGTCACAAAGAAGCAACTACTGTTGAAAGCAACAAAAGACAGGAAGTTGTGGAGAACCATGATTGCCAACAGTCTGGAGGGACGTGGCACATGCAGAGGGAGAATCTATGTGACATGTTTGAGTAAATGGATGGAGGAACAAGTATCACAAAGACTAAGAGTAGTCGCTAAAGAGTAAGGATTGCTGAGAGGCAACAAAAAGCAAGAAGGTGTGGAGGAACATGATTCATCTTATCTGCCCGGGGAGTTGATTTTTTTTTTTTTTTTTTGGAAAGTGACTGGAAACCATACAATGAGTTGGTCTTGAGTGAAATTAATAGGTTTTGAGGAGCACTGAACCACCTCTTAATTACAGTTATTCCTTGGGGTGGTAGCACCTGTTAGGGTTCAGTTATTGGAAATAGCCCCTAAATTGGAGCCAAAACACTATGAAAGTATAAATATTTTTATAGTAAAAATACCAGCAATATTTTCATAGAAAGAAAAAGATTACTAGCAATACATTTCTATAAAAAATAAAAAAATTACCAGTAATACATTTTTATAAAAGAAATTATTAATTCTCACAAGAAAATACAATTTCTGCATTAACCAACTCATAAGTTGATATGCTACTAAACAAACATAAATATTACACTTTTAGGTACACCTTGTAACCATTACATTTTGATTTTTCAACTAAATCAGTCAATCAGTTAAGTGTCATACACAAACACTTGAGTGATCATGTCCCTTTCAATTAATGACTGACTAGGCAGAAGATTTTCTTGCAGTAGGTTGCTGCTTCTTTCTAGAATAGAAAAAAAAATCCATTGTTTTTGCTGATTGGTTTAACAATGTTACTTTTTATTTTTTTTAAGTTTTGTGACTGTTTTCTCAATTTAAGCAGGAGACTTTAGAGCAGGGGTTCCCAACCTTTTTGTATCACTGCCCACTTTCACATGCAAAAAATTTTTCCACTGCCTAACTGTATAGTAAATATTCAAAAGCATACCAAAATTGTTTGATAAAAGTTTGTTACTGGTTCATAAACTGATTTTATGATGCAGTAAAAATACCAAAAGATGGTAACAAATAAAACTGCAATTGTTACTGCCATATTAAAGAACAAACAAAAGCAAACTTGACGACTGATACTATATAATTTAGTTTTATAGTCAAGATTAGTTCCATGTTTAGAGTTAGCGTTGCAAGCATTGACAAAAAAGCAAAACAATTTTTGTTTATAATCAAATTAAAAAGAATATACATTACTTACAACTAATAAAAATTCAGCAAATATGTTTTTATTGTTCTTGATCTTCCCTTATCTGATTTATATCTGAAAAAATGTTTTGTCTGAAGAATTATTTGAATGTTAACGATCCTTCTTAAAACTATCAATAATACCAAAATTAGCCTCCTGTAATTTTTTTTTATACAGGTTTTTTGCATATCTCCTTTGAATATTTTTTTCAGGTAGCATATGTTGAAATACCAATTCCTGTATTGCCCACCAAAATTTACAAGATCCCACCATTTTATGTCCAGTCACTAATAGCCCACTGGCAGCCAATATTGCCCAGGTCGGAATCTCTGCTTTAGAGCATTTATCTTAAATGAGAAAAAATATTTAACTTTACCAGAAAAGAAGACCAAAGAAGTGGACAAGAATGTACAAGTCTTTGGAGACAGTTTGGTGATAAAATGTCTTTCACAGACACCAAACCCTGAAAATAAAAATAAAGTCATTTTTTTAGTGTAACTTATTTATATTGGTAATCAAACTAAAAGTAACATTGTTATTTAACGACTATAACAAAAAACACAATGGGGGGGGGGGGCATTATTGTTATAAAATCATTATTTACAATCAGGCTCATATCCTCATCTTAATTGTTATTATCATAACATTCAGCCATTGTACTTCCTGGCTTCTTTCATGTGCCTGCTGATCTGTGTATCCTCTATGGAATTTTGAACTGAACCCTTTATTAAATCTACGGGAGTAAATTGTTCTCAAGACATCAAGGAAGTCAATAAGTTTGTCTACCTGGGAAGTGTTGTCAGTAAAGATGGGGGGACAAGATGAAAACATCAAGTGTCGAATCAACAAAGCCCAACACGCTTTCAACACTCTGCAGCCAATCTGGAGATCAACAACCCTCTCACTCTACAACAAGATCCAGATCTTCAACATGTTTTATTTTACAGCTCAGAAACCTGGCAGGTGACCAAGACCAACACCCACAAACTTCAGACATTTACCAACCAATGTCTCAGGAACATCCTAAATATAAGGTGTCCGGAAATCGTCTCCAACGACCAACTGTGGGACAGGACCAGACAAGCCCCAATCGAGATCGACATCAAGAAATTGAAATGGGGATGGATCGGCCACATACTCAGCTTCTAGTGTCACCAGGCAGGCACTTGACTGGAATCCACAAGGGAAGAGAAAAGTGGGTCGACCAAAACAGATTTGGCAAAGATGTGCTGACACAGAGGTGAAGGCAGCTGACACAACATAGTCTGAGCTGAAGAGGATCACCCAGAACTGCGTCCGTTGAAGAGGGGTGTTGTTGCAGTCCTATGTTCCCCAAGGAATCAAGAGGCATATTGATTGATTGAAATTGTTCACATGCTACTATCCATGTCTAAGGATATCTCACTTTGTTGGATTTTTTTTTTTTTACTACTGCTCAGTTATATTTAACCCAGTTTCCACCAAGTCAGAGTTAAATTCATAAATCAATGCTTTAATTCTTGATTGCCATGGGACAATCCAAAAAACCTGAGTGGTGTAGTAACATTATCTGGATCAACAGACACCTGAAAAGGGCTGGAAGGCACAATGTCCGAAACATTGTGATAACAACAAAGATGTGGACATTTGCCCAAATTTAAATAATGTAAACACTGACAGCTCCTCATTTGAGAAATTCAAACAGAATTATTTTTTATTAACCTATTATTGAACAAAGACAAAAAAATGCAAGATTTTGGCTTATCAACACTTATGCATATCCTACAAAATCAATTTAAATTTTCTGACAAAATTTTATTTCCTCCCCATCCAACAGACATTTTATCATCTTTTTAAAAACAGCACATAGAAGATCAAGAGACTTACACCAGTAATCAAAGAAATTAAAACTATTTACCTGAAAAATATGAAGCGTGAAATTATTGGACAAGGAAAAGCCTTCATTCAAATGGTCTTTCTGAAAGAAAAGCAAATACAGAATTTTATATATATATATATATATATATATATATATATATATTAGGGAATATACATAATATCCAACATCAATAGCACAACTCAGAGTTTCATGCAAACATGCAATCTTCAGGTGCTAAAAACTCACTAGCTGTTAGAGTGTTATGGAATTCACATTCTCATGGTGATGATTTAAAATTGTTTGGTAAGACTTGTTTATTTTATTATTGTTGGCAATTTGTAACTTAGTCTTATATTTACAAAGGTTAAATTATTTTATATATATATATATATATATATATATATATAGATAAAGAGAGAGAGATAGATTCACACAAAATTTTTAAATTTAAAAGAAAACAGTTAACTCAAGAGCTATTATTTAAAATAAATAAATAAATTTATCAGATTAAAATTTTAAAAAAAAATTTGCATTAAAAAAAATAAATATATATAAACAAATAAGAAAATAAAAACATTTACTCACTTATGGCATCAGATTACATCATTTAGCGTCCTCCATAGTTTACCTTTATTTACACAGCTTTAAGAATATTTCAGAAAGTCTATATTTCTTAAACGAGGTATTGTAACTATTTACATTGTTGTCACATTCACAATATTTCGACCATGGTATGCTGCAGCCTTCTTCAGGTGATTGGAATTTCGAACCAAACCTTTTATTTTGTCCACCGGGGTAAACTGTTCTAGTTCCACATGCCATGCCTCTTCCAGATATCTCAGTTTCTGTTATTTCCCTTTAGTAACTCAACTCTCCAAGTTTTTGTTCACCTTTGCTGTGGCCAGGTATTGAACTCACAACTCAAGGACACATGACCCAGTAGATAAAAGTGTTGGCTGTAGTAATCCAGTGACTTAATCCAAAGAATTGTAAGTTCAATTGGAAAGAATCTATCTAAACTCAACATAAAATTTATTACTACTACATCTAAAACAATAAAAGACTTAGTCAACACTAAACAAAGCAATAAGCTGAAACTTGAAGGAGGAATTTACTTGATTACCAGTAATAATTGTCACAAAAAATACATAGGAGAAACCTCAAGGAATCTAAATAAAAGACTATATGGACAAAAAAAAAAAAAAAAAAAAAAATTTATAAAATTATA
Source organism: Acanthosepion lycidas (assembly GCA_963932145.1). Taxonomy (NCBI): domain Eukaryota; kingdom Metazoa; phylum Mollusca; class Cephalopoda; order Sepiida; family Sepiidae; genus Acanthosepion; species Acanthosepion lycidas. The sequence continues at coordinate 21,301,358 of OZ010592.1, forward strand.
CATTAAATGTGTTGGTTGCCCATTGTAACAAGACTGATTACAATTTTGACAAAAAAAAAAAAAAAAAAAATTGCTACTCTGATCAGAGGAGAAAACAATTCACTACACTAAGAATGTCTTGAGAGGGCCCTGATTGCAAGATCATCCACAGTAAATTTGCCCCTGGCTCTTACAATATTTCACCATTCCTGTCAGAACTTCTATTATCACAGTACCTGATATCTACTAACAAAAGTGATGGAAAGAAAGAAAAAAAGAAAAGAATCTAAATGAAATAGTCCAGAAAAAAAAAAAAAAAATTAAAAATTTACCAGCATCCCTGGTTCATGCACATGTGTAGCCACACAAACATAAAGCATGATGAATTCCTAAAAGTATGAAATGCATCGAAAGAAAACATTATATACTTCCCCCTCCACTATTGTTCCTGATATATATATATATATATATTCACTGGGCTATCATTTAGAAAAATAGTATGTCAACTTGGGAAAAAGTTTTAGTGATGCTTTTAATCGGACTGGGCTTTGTAGATGTGGCAACATCAACAAAGCCCAGTCCAACGGGATCCTAACGGATGAAACATAAAAAGAAAAAAAAAAAAAAAAAGAGAAATACTAACAATGATTATAGAAAAAAGAAAACCTATACAAGTAAACAGGAAAATGAAAGAAACTAAGGGGGAAAAAAAAAAGAGGAAAATAAACAAAAGGTAAACACCTACCTAAACAGTAAACAACAGTGCTCTATGCCTAGGTTATCAAGACAGAACAAATACACTTCAGCACATCACATTTTAGAAAGAGAATCATTTCTTTGAATCATTATTTAAGTTTCAAGCTCCCAGACAACCAGAACACTTCTCTATTTACACAATGTAAAAAGTGAGAAAACCATGTTATAACTGAATTCCTGTAACATCTCTGCAGTCTGAAAGTACATTGCAATTGCGAGAGATGCCTTCCAAAAGCTAAACAAAATTTTGAGATACAGGAAAGTTTTCTTAGCAGTGTTGAACTACTGTATAATAACAATCCTTTTATATGGAAGTGAATGCTGGGCAATTTACTCGCAGATGAAGAAGAAATTTGAGGTAACAGAGATGTGGTTCTATGAAAGGATGTGAGTAATGAGGAAGTCTTAAAGGAAATGTGGGGGCAGCAAAAAAGAAAGGACATTTGTGCTTAGAATCAGAAAGAGACAGTTTGAAATTTCTGGAACACAGGAAAAAAAAGCATTAAGCCAAAAAAAATAAACAAACAAACACGCCATCAGTAAAATGTTATCAAATTTAGGAATAAATACACATAATATAAAAGGAAAAAAAAAAAGTTTAAACTCTCATCTGAAGAGACAAAAAAGCAATATCTGAAAATGGTGAAAACCAACATAGTACAAAAAAGAAAGTCTTTTTGGTAATAGTTTACGAAAGCCAAAAGTACTCACACTTGACAATACGTACCAGAAACCAAAAAAAATGGTCTGAAACAGGAAAGAAAATTTTATAATGCTTCTATGTGCCATGTCACTTCAGGATGCTGACAATCATGACTCTCCATAATTTCCCATCCTTTATAGATGTGAATAAATTTTGTCTTTTTGTTACCTCTCCTAAAGTCTGTTCTACCATCTATTTACACAAGCTCACTAGGTAGGTTATGTGTTTTTACACTGTCCCTCTTGTCTTCAATCTGTTTTGTGAGTATCAAATTTTTCAAGCCCTTTTTCTTCATTATACACCCTAGACATTTCAACTGCCTCATTCCAATGCTAAGTACAAGTGTCCTTTTTGTTTCTATTTTCACTAAAACTTTGTTGCTCAAATGCTTGGTTCATGGTATTCTCAACATCCTTCTGTAGAAACAAAAGCATTATTCTAAGTGTTGTATCACCCAAGGACATGGGCGATCATGACTCTCCACAACTTCCTGCCCTTTATAACTCTTTGTAGTCTTTTTGTTATCTCTCTGAATCCCTCTTCTGTCCACCATTTACATAAGCTTGTTAGCTAAGTTTTTTTTTTTTTGTTTATTTTTTTTTTGAGCAAATCACCCCAAGCAAGGCAGGAATGCCACTAGCACACTAAGGGTTGAAGACAGTAAGAGTAAAGAGGAGCATTTGGGAACAGGGGTAAAGAGAAGGACAGGGATCAATGTCAAGGCATCAGAAGAAGTCGATTGATATTACAAGTCTCCTCAAGTCTCTTCTTCATCTGTAAAAAGATTGTCAAGCATTCACTGCTATATATGAGGACTGGTATTGCATAACAGTTCAGTACTATTTTTTTTTTTTTTGTTTCTAAAAAAATTTTCCTGTTTCATAATACTTTGCTTAGCTTTTGGAAGGCCTCTTTTGCTCTCCCAATGCACCTTCGGATTTCAATGTTGCATTTTCCGTCCTCTGTTAACATACTTCCCAGATATTTAAAATTTTGATACTTGTTTGATTTTGGTACCATTTTCTTTGTTTCAAACGAAATTTTCCTGTTTCTTGATATTTTGCTTAGCTTTTGGAAGGCATCTTTCACTATCCCAATGCACCTTCAGATTTCAGTGTTGTACTTTCTGTACTTTATTAAATTTGTAATTTGCACGTTGGCCTGTTCGTTTTGCTAGCAACCATTTCATTCAATCTTCTTGCAACTGATGTTTAGTCTGTCTTTCTCACTTTGCTTTGCTAGCTTCTATAAGAATTCTTGTAGTTTCCTTTCTATGTCTGCTATCAACTCTGTGTCATCTGCATATCTTATGTTGTTAAGATTGTGGCCACCAATAATGAATCCTGGTGGGACTTCTAATTCTCTCAGAATTGCCTTACTGTGTATGTTGAATAAGTCCAGTGAGAAGACACATCCTTGTCTTACACCCCTTTTTATTTTTTTTTATATTTACTGAACTCATTTTCTATCCATATACAGGCAGTTTGCTGCAAGTAGAGGTTCTGGGTTATTCTAATATCTTTTGCCACCAATATAGGTTGTTGCTTATTCTAATATCCTTCCCAAATATGCCAAGGTTACCTTGCAGATGGTATTTTGCACTATTAATTTAAATGGGGTCTCAAATCTATTGAAGCTACTCAATAAATTTGTAAATTGGAAGCAAATCACAATGTCTGAATGCACCACCTGAAATTAGTTTAAACATTTTAAGATTTCTGACTTGTCTTGAAATTTCAGTGATGTAAAACTCACTCAACAAAGTGGTTGCAACTAGTATATGCTGGTTTGCCATCGTTGTGCAAACTAAGCATGCATTTTATTATACTTATATATACAGAAATCAAAACAGATGCAAATTTTCCAAACCAAACAATGAATGAAATCCCAATTAAATAAAATCTTGGTTTCCTTGATTTCTTACTTTGTGGCAATACAAGTTATTTCTAGCAAAAGTGATTTATGGCAAAGACTACTACTACTACTGGCAAAAAATTTCATTATTACAAAAATAAAGCCCTGAAGTGAACAATCATCAGTTGTTGATTATGATACTTAAAGCACAAATATCAAGATGAAGCCTACCACCATTACCCAAAAAACTTTTAAAAGAGCTAGAGTAATCAAAAAAATACCATAAGTAGAGCATTATAAGTTCCATATAAGAAAGAATTACATAAAAATGAAAACACTTTCGAGATCCTGAAATATTAATGCTACTGAATGGTTTACTAATCACGATTGATTTGTCTGTTTAACGGCACATCAACTCCTTATGGGTCATTTAATGCTGAAATTTAATTTTCTTGGAAGCTTGAAAGTAATAAAAATGTTATTTTGTTTTCACAATTAAATACATGGTAGACGACACTCAGTTTTTGTGCATATGCATATTTGTGTGGACATGATTACTAGAGGCGGTGATATGTGTGTTTTATGTTGTAGTTTTGTTATTCTGCTTTCACAATAGAATACATGGTAGACGATACTCAGTTTTTGTGCATATGCATATTTGTGTGGACATGATTACTAGAGGCGGTGATATGTGTGTTTTATGTTGTAGTTTTGTTATTCTGCTTTCACAATAGAATACATGGTAGACGATACTCAGTTTTTGTGTATATGCATATTTGTGTGGACATGATTACTAGAGCCGGTGATATGTGTGTTTTATGTTTTGGTTTTAATAGTTGTGCTTTATGTTGTAGTTTATGTTGATTTAATAAATTGTAGGATATTTTACTAGGATACTAATATCATGAAAGTTCTTTTATGTTGGTTCTTTGGTAGTATTTTAAATGGATTTGGGTGAAGTCACTACAATTTGTTAGTATGTCTGTATTGTTGGTAATTTTACTATAAATATGCAGTGTTGGTAATTTTTTTTATATAAAAATGTATTTCTGGTATTTTTTACTATAAAAATGTATTTTATATTTTCATAGTGTTTTGTTTTTGGTGGAAGAGTTCGATATTTGCCCATAACTGGGACACTAACAGGTGTTACCATCCTGGATCAGGTTGGACCTGGGAACAACTATTGGATATCAGTTGAGGTAGACCTTCGATCTCACTTCTGCTGCTTCAGAGAGTGAGCTTAAATTGGAATGGATGATAGCATAGACAGGAAATAGCTAAAATAAACAAGGTGCATAGGTGTCCGGAGCCTTGAATAAACAGGGCGTAAAGGTGTCCTGAGCAGAAGGGAATGCGTGCTAGCAGTGGTGCATGCCAGAAGAGTTGTAGCCACACAAAGTTGCGTAGGCAGCTGGCCAGAAGAGGCATGGCCACAAGAAGTTGCATAGGTGGCATACCAGAAGAAGGTGTAGCCACGTGAAGTTGCGTGGATGTCCAAATGTTATAAAAATGGTCTAACTCTTGGCCTGGCAGAGAGGCTGGCTAGAGTTTCCCCTGAAGATTTTGTCTCCGTCAATTCCTGTGTGCACAATCCTAACCTCCGTAATTCTCCCTCACTCTACACAGTTGCCGCAATTCGAACAATAAAGCTATTTATATATTTTTACATATGTGTTTGTCGCCTTATTTGAGTCCAGCAGCAATAAAGAGGTGGTTCCACGCTCCTCAAAACCACCAATCTCCCAATCAGAGGTCTTTGGTGCTAGATGTAGTTTATCGTCATACCCAGAACTAACTATTAACAATTAGAAGGATATTAATCAACTAAAATATAAAAACTGTCAAAGCGTTAAATGCATAAGCTAAATGGAATAATCAAAGGTCAATTAAGGGTCTTCAAAGTGGAAAAGAACTCATTGCTTCCGATTGCCATAAAAGACCATATAATGTCTAACAATGATTTAGACATTATATACAGATGCATGCATGAAAGTAGGTGGGTAACTGAACAATAACTGAATAAAATAAATATCTCACATTGTATCAACATTAGTTTTGTGAGGAAAGGAAATATATGATTCTGGATATAAATTTACCTTAAAAGACTCTTCAGTACATTTTTTGCCTTAATTAATTGCTTTCATTTTTAATTAAAACTGCATTCTTTAAGTTGAAATGATGATCAGACAATATTGAATGACAATTGTTTAACAAAATATACTTTTTAGTACATGTAATTTTTTTAAATTCAGTAATGTTTCGTCTACATATTTTTACAAATTCTAATCTAAAATTAAATTGTTTTATCTCAATCGTGTTACACTACTCAGCAGAAGAAAGGCTCACATCAGTGGATTAATAATAACAAAATTAAATTTAATGATAACTTACCAAGATTGTATTAATTATTGTGATGAGTGCATTAACTGCTGACTCACTCGGAGAAACTGATGAGCAATCAGTAAATAAAAGATGTGCTGGGAGGCCGAGCATAAGTCTATGTAAAAATGAATAGAAACAAAATTTATTTCATTATCATTGCGAGATTGCTCACATAATATTAAATTGAATCATAAATCATTTCCATTTCTGTTTATCAACTTTATTCTTCAAAAAATAAAGTACAACTACATTTTAGTCAATTATATATGCTTACAGCCACATCACATTGAAACACCGGTTCCCATACAACTGAAGTTAAGCAACATCGAGCCTCATCAGTACCTAGATTGGTGACTGCTTCAGAATACTAGGTACTGTAAGCTTGGATGGGTGGTTACTGCAATGGATAATAGCCTGGAATTGTTAATCAGAGAGCAAGTTCCAATTCCAGTTGTGTTTGTTATATTTAGTTATGCGCAAAGAGTCATCAGAAATATATGAACCCCCCCCCCCACTTTTGTCCCCCAACTATGGGTTAATTAATAAGACTTGTATTACTAAATCATTATCTAAAAAAAAAAAAAAAAAAAAAAAATTCCGGCTTTAAATAAACTAAGGTTTACTAAACCTTAAAAAATGAATCAATCAAATCAATTATGTATTCAAAATTATTTGCAATAACTTTTTGCCACTTATAAGACAACTCTTTAATGCCTTTTGAATAAAATTCAACAGGTCTTGATATGAAAAGGTTTTCAATGAACTCTTAAATCTGGTTTTCATTGGAGAAAGTTTTTTCCATGAAAGTGCTTTGCAGTGATTGAAAAAGGTAACAAAGGGTTGGCACAAGGTCAGGTGAATATGGTGGGTTAGGTAGAACAGACCAACCCAGTTCCAAAACATTTTTCCTATGTTATTCTTGCTGTATGCAATCTTGCATACAGCAAGAATAGGAAGAGGGCAACATCAATTGTTCTATTGTACTTTTCATGCACTCTTCAGTCAAACTTATGGACATGTTGCAGCTGCTGAAAGTATGTGCATCTAATGTTTCATAGAGCACTAAGTAAATCATACCACACTTCCATGGATCTCAACTTTAGGTGTCAGTTTTGGTGATTTATTCTTGTCAGTCTACTGCCTTTTGTGTTGAACATTGTTGTATGCAACCCGTTTTTCATCACTTATGATATACTAGCAGTAGAGCCCGGCATTGCCCGGGGATGTAACAGTAAGATATAGATCAAGTATCGACCATCATAAAGTCTGAAAAATAAAATTTACAAAGATTATTGTTTAAGATTGACAGACACGCATGTCTTAACTAGTTTTTTTTTGTTTGTTTTTTTTTTTTTTTTTTTATGAATTGGTCAAACCCAAACTCAAACAAAAACATTGTTTTCAATCGTTATGAGTCTACCGATTGAATAGAATTTTATTATAAACAATTGTCTTGTAAATGGAATTTTTAAAGCATTCTGAATGTAAAAATAAAGAAAAAAGAGTGCAAGACAATAAGAAATACTACCTGCCAAAAAAAAAAAAAAAGTGAAGTTTTGTTGAAATCGGTTGAAAAATTTAGGAAATCCGATCCCATATATAAACGAACGAACACACACAAGCAACCTGGGTTTTATAATAAGTATAACTCGATACGAGTTGTCCCCCTTTCATTCTCACGACAGCGATACCTCTTAATCATGTTTTCAAATTGATTTCATGCAAAAACAATTGTGTTTTTCCAATTTTTGGTGCTGTCAGAACCACCGCAAGGTAATTTTATGTAGTTCTGTAAAGTTTTGTTGAAATCGGTTGAAAAATGTAGGAAACCCGATCCAATATATAAACGAACAGACACACACACACACACACACACACACACACACACTGGGTTTTATAATAAGTATGATTTAAGGAACAGTTAAGCTAAAAATGACTTTGAGCAAGTGAAGCATGTGAGTCTTGGCAAAGACCATCCTTCTTTGAACCTTGTGGACTGGTGCTACAGAATCACAGACAAAGAACTGTACCAAATAACAGAAACCACATCACTTGAGAACTATCAACAGCAGCAACAACAAAAATGGATAACCAAGTTATGCCCCTTGATCAAAACTCAAGGACAACAGAGAAAAAAAAGGGATTTCAAGATGGCAGCCACGCATCCTCACATGCCCCATATAAAACTATCAATCTATTAATCATGTTTTAGATCTATTGTTATCCAATAGTAAATAAAATGTATAAAAGTTCAAATTGTGCGTTCGTTCTTATTTAACACAAATAAGTACACCCATCAATACAACAGAAGGTTAAGTTCCTTTTATTCCTGGTGAGAAGTAATGAATTTCAGAGATTGAGAAAACAAAATGCAAAATCAAACAACAGGATTCTACTTACTCTGATCCAATTAGAGCATTAACCATCACCCTTTGCTTATCCAGACAGGAATCTATGTTTGTAATGGCTTCCAACTCTTTCAGAAGCCATGGTACTTGATTAGAATCCTCTTGATTCTGAACCATCAACTGCTTCAATGATTTCTGGAAAACGAAAATATGAAAAGTTAAAAAGTAAAAGAACTAAAGTTATTTCTGAAATTTGAAATATAAATAAAAAATACATACAGAAAAATTCATCACAAAGTCCGCAACCTAAAATTCATCACAATGAGCATTAATATTATAAATTAATTGATTTAAAATGTTTTTTTTTTGCTACACAGTTCTAACCATGTTTCAAAAATGACAGTCCAAAATTCGCTTGAGAATGAAGTGGAACTAATGTCTTTAATTTAATTACAAAATTAAATTCAGAGCTTTCAGCTTCCATTTTTGAAACATGGTTAGAACTGTGTAGCGAAAAAAACATTTTAAATCAATTAATTTATAATATATATATATATATATATATATATATATATATATATATATATATAAAATCAAACATGAAATAAGAGGCAAAAATTAATGTAAATTTACCTGTAGAATCAAAAATATTTCATGTTTATTTCTGAATTTATTCTTCTGTCCTGCAAAGTCTTGGTGGCACTTGGAACAATTTTGGAATTTCTGCTCATTGGAACTCCTGCTTATTTGAAAAGTGAAAGGTAAAAAAAAACAAAAAAACAAAACAAAAAAAAACAAAGGCTGTACCATTTTTAAATACAATTTGTTTTTTTGTTTTTTTAATTAGCAGACACATCCACCATTGTTGCCTTATTTCTATTTTACTTCCAAAGAATGAAAGCACAACACAGGCAATAAACAAAAGGAATCTGTAGACAGTCATGATCACTTACATCTGAAAGGAACATGTCATTTAAAAAAAGTGGGGGGGGGTAATATGTCATTGAGAAATAGTGGGGTAATATGTCATTGAGAAATAGTGGGGTAATATGTCATTGAGAAATAGTGGGGTAATATGTCATTGAGAAATAGTGGGGTAATATGTCATTGAGAAATAGTGGGGTAATATGTCATTGAGAAATAGTGGGGTAATATGTCATTGAGAAATAGTGGGGTAATATGTCATTGAGAAATTGTGGGGTAATATGTCATTGAGAAATTGTGGGGTAATATGTCATTGAGAAATAGTGGGGTAATATGTCATTAAAATAGGTGGATACATAATCTAAAAAATTTCAAAAACTAACAATTTCAAAAACAAAAAGATATATTAAAAAAGATATTTAAAAAAAAAAAAAAAAAAAAAAAAGATAGCTCCGTCTATATTTCTGAGATGAGATATTATGTACACTATTTACATTATACGGCCAAAATGTTGTAATAAATATGCCGCCAAAGATGAGGACAGTAGTCCAAATAATGTAAATAGTGTAAAAAGATAGCTATATTAAAAAAAAAAAGATAGACATGCATACCTCAATACTTTTTCAATTAGTGCACTACATTTTTTAATGCCAAAATTTAATTAGTGCATACATAATACTCAATTAGTGCAGTAAAACATTCTTCAGATTAACCATAATTGAAAATTGATCTTTTTATAGTTACTGATATACACATTAGCTGCACTAATCGAGAGATTCCTGCATATATTTAACAAAAAAGATATATATATATATATCAAAAATATATTAAAAAAAAATGTCAATTTCTTAAAAATACAGTTACTAAGGATTAAATGAGGTAAAATTGCCCATGCATTGCGATAAAAAAAGAGAAATAACAAAGATAAGCTTGTCTTTCATGTGTCTTCAGAATGTAGGAACTTCTTTTATGATTTAACGACAATATACTGAACTTTTAGTTTAATATAATGCACTTCAAAATGAAAACATTATGAGAGGTGAATTAACAGGAGATAACTGATAACTGACATCCATTAGACATGGCACGCAGAACTAGAACAGTCTAGCCCAGCGAGCGAAATAAAGGATTCAGTTTGTGATAAATATGGCAACAAAGATGAGGACAATAGCCCGAATAATGTAAATAGTGAATATAGAGTCACTTACTCAAAAATGGCATCTAAAAGACTTCTGAATATTGTTGAACAAATCTCTCTCACATTTTGGCCATCTTCTTCCAAATTTTGGTACTGCAACAACATCCAATTTTGGTAGAGGCGTCTGGTTGAATGACAATCAGAAAATTTGGTAGAAAGAATAAAATAACTAAAACTGTCATCATGAAGCATGTCAAGAACTGATCAAAATATAACATCATTGCAATAAAAAAATACGTGATTGAGAAATGAAAAAATATATGATTGCCAAAGGGCAATGTATGTGAATACATTCAGGTCTTTGAGAATTTCTGTTAAATAATACTAATTATGCTTCATCCTTCACCAAAAATATGTTCTCTGTCTTGAGTAAGGCACATTCAGAATTCCATCTGAAAGTCCTTGAGATAATTTTATATATGTAAATAAACAAGTATTCAGACTACTAATCCCATTTATTTTATTTTCCATTTTTTCCCCAACTTACCTGTCCATTTATTCAAACCTCCACTAACTTATTTTTTATTCCAAAAACAAATTAATTTTGACTGTATTTTCCAACCTACCTTTCTATTCCAAAGTTAAGAATAATCTTTTTATTATTTTTTTATGAAGGAAGAAAACTAACAGCTTTAGTTTTAATTCAAGTTTTCAGAACATTACCTCTGTCCCATAATAGTTGTTACATTTTGTGTATGAAATATGTATGCAAATGTAACAACTACTATGGGACAGATGTAATACTTAGAAATTTTAGTGTATGATGAATTAAAACAATCTCAGTCAGGCGATCATGTATCTTTCGATACATGACTAATGAGGCAGATATTTTCCCCCCACAGTAGGTTGCCATTTCTTTCTGTGGTAGACCAGTTGCCAACCAAGGCCACAAAACTCAGTCTGTCCTGCTATTTACCCATAGCTGGGGGGAGAAGAGGATTCATACATTTCCCAAGGGTATTAGCATGTAAGTGAATGTAATGGATTCAAATGGAATTTGAACTTGGCTCACAGATTCCTCAATCCGAGCCACTATACATTACTCCTATCAGATTAATTATTAAAAACCTGAAATTGACACAACCCTACATTAAACAATGGAGTGCTAAACTAAAATGTTCTAACCTACTTCCCAAAATTTGACCAAATGAACAAACATTTTGAATAGAATCTTTTCTTAGGCTGAGAACTTTTCAGCATCTCTTCATATTTAGAGATACACCATGTAATTACGTTTACAACTATTGGAAGAGTACTTAAGTGTTAACTAAATTAACTAATGCATCTTTTGAACAGGAGTATAGGTTTATCCCTCGTTTCCCCATTTAGGATTGGGTTTCCAATTCCTTCTAAAGTCTACTTCAACTCTGTACTTCTAACATCTCCGCCTGAACTCTGAAATTTTATTTACTAATTATATATTTTTCTCCTTAATAAGAGTAGATAGGTTGACCTATTGTTCAGTTCACCCTTTCCTTCAATCTTTTGAATAGAGGTTTATCTTTTGTTTCTTGTTTCAGATTGGGTTTCTGGTTCCTTCTAAAGTTTTCTCCTTCTTTTTCACTTCCAATAGCCCCTTGCATCATAGTGGCATTGTCAACCTTGCTTGAGGGAATTGATTAAAAAAAATAAAAAATTATGAAATCAGATTTGATGACAGATTAAACCACTCCCCCATTTCAGCAGAAAATAGTTTTAAAAAATATAAATTTTTGGATGTTACATCAAATATTATAAGAACTCTATGTTTTCTATTTGTTCCAATTCAAAACAAGATTCTTTTTTGTGCATTTATTACAATTTTAAGAAATTCTCTTTTTTTTATGGGCAAAAAATTAAATGGGTTATATATACCATTAAAAACGATAATTTATAAAGAAGAATATTTTCTATGAAATTGGTAAATTATTAGGTTGGTGCAAAAATAATGACGTAATAATGTCGTTTTTTGACGTTAAAAAATACGTCAAAAAACGACATTATTACGTCATTATTTTTACACCAACCTAATAGTTTAAAATACAATTTTTTTTATTTAAATTACTTACCGCTCTCTAAGACAAATAGAATCCCATTCAGGGTCCACAGATAATTCAAGTGATAACCAGTCTTTCAATGTTAGCTGTTAAAAAAAAAAAAAAAAAAAAAAAATTATATATATATATATATATATAGATATATATATATATATATATATTCATCATCCCATTTTATCATCAGGTAAGTATTAATTTGACTTCAGTCTGAATTTCTGGGATAAGGCATTTACATTATTCACATTTGAATAAATGAACCCTTTATTTAAACTACAAGTATAGATTATTCATTCATTCATTATCCATGCCTAGGGATATCTTGTCTTTATGTTGCATAGTAATTGTGAGTTCAATCTTTGGGCTGGGTAGTTCAGACTCACTTGGTGGAAATAGGACTAACAATAATTAAGTAGTTCTAAGATATCACAAGACATGGACAAAATCTACCTAAGTTAAGCAAAGGGTTCAGTTCAAAATTCCCTGAAGGTTACCCAGATCAAAATATGTCGGAAAAAGGCTAAATGCCTTGTGATAATAACAAAAATAATCAGATTAGTTCAATTGCAAATAATGTAAATTTGTTTTTTTTTTCAAAATTTAAACTGAGAAACAAAGAGGCAGATTTAGTAATGGCTATGAAAACCAAAATTAAATTTGCATTAATTTAAAGGAAAAAAAAAGAAAGGAAAAAAAAAGAAAGGAAAAAAAAAGAAAGGAAAAAAAAAGAAAGGAAAAAAAAAGAAAGGAAAAAAAAAGAAAGGAAAAAAAAAGAAAGGAAAAAAAAAGAAAGGAAAAAAAAAGAAAGGAAAAAAAAAGAAAGGAAAAAAAAAGAAAGGAAAAAAAAAGAAAGGAAAAAAAAAGAAAGGAAAAAAAAAGAAAGGAAAAAAAAAGAAAGGAAAAAAAAAGAAAGGAAAAAAAAAGAAAGGAAAAAAAGAAAGGAAAAAAAGAAAGGAAAAAAAGAAAGGAAAAAAAGAAAGGAAAAAAAGAAAGGAAAAAAAGAAAGGAAAAAAAGAAAGGAAAAAAAGAAAGGAAAAAAAGAAAGGAAAAAAAGAAAGGAAAAAAAGAAAGGAAAAAAAGAAAGGAAAAAAAGAAAGGAAAAAAAGAAAGGAAAAAAAGAAAGGAAAAAAAGAAAGGAAAAAAAGAAAGGAAAAAAAGAAAGGAAAAAAAGAAAGGAAAAAAAGAAAGGAAAAAAAGAAAGGAAAAAAAGAAAGGAAAAAAAGAAAGGAAAAAAAGAAAGGAAAAAAAAGAAAGGAAAAAAAAGAAAGGAAAAAAAAGAAAGGAAAAAAAAGAAAGGAAAAAAAAGAAAGGAAAAAAAGAAAGGAAAAAAAGAAAGGAAAAAAAGAAAGGAAAAAAAGAAAGGAAAAAAAAGAAAGGAAAAAAAAGAAAGGAAAAAAAAGAAAGGAAAAAAAAGAAAAAAAAAAATAAAGGAAAAAAAAGAAGAAAAAAATAAAGGAAAAAAAAGAAGAAAAAAATAAAGGAAAAAAAAGAAGAAAAAAATAAAGGAAAAAAAAGAAAAAAAAAATAAAGGAAAAAAAGAAGAAAAAATAAAGGAAAAAAAAGAAGAAAAAAAATAAAGGAAAAAAAAGAAGAAAAAAAATAAAGGAAAAAAAGAAGAAAAAAAATAAAGGAAAAAATGAAGAAAAAAAATAAAGGAAAAAAAGAAGAAAAAAAATAAAGGAAAAAAAGAAGAAAAAAATAAAGGAAAAAAAGAAGAAAAAAATAAAGGAAAAAAAGAAGAAAAAAAGGAAAAAAAGAAGAAAAAATAAAAGAAAAAAAGAAGAAAAAAAATAAAGGAAAAAAAGAAGAAAAAATAAAGGAAAAAAAGAAGAAAAAAAATAAAGGAAAAAAGAAAGAAAAAATAAAGAAAAAAAAAAGAAAAAATAAAGAAAAAATAAAAATGAAACTTCAGGGATTTATTTTTATTTTTTTTTTAAAGCATTTCATCCCAACCAAGGCAGGAGTGCCACTAGCATGTAGCATGCAAGGGGTTACAAAGAGTAAGAGTACAGAGAGGTGTTTGGGGAAAGGATGGGGATCAAGGCATGCATTAATTTCAACTGACATTTGGCTTTTCAAAGAAGACTTCAATTGTAACAAGTAGCAACTTCTCTTGAAAAGAGACAAAATTTGGTAGGATGAAGTTATCAATTACCTGAACAAAAAGGGTTTAGCCTCCAAGGAAAATCATGCTGACATGGTTGCTACATTAGGGGATGATACCCCAACTTTATCAACAGTGCAAAAGTGGGCAGCTGAATATTGGAGGGGAAGAAAAAGTCTTGAAGATGACCCAAGGTCTGGACATCTTGCAACTGCCACCACCAAAGAAAATATTGTGTTCATCACATGGTGAAGGATGACAGTCAATAGACTATGAATCAAATAGCCAATGCTATTAGTATATCCTATAAGAGATTTGAAAATATTTTTCACAGTGAACTTGGCATGACAAAGGTTTCTGCTTGGTGGGTGCCACGTCTTCTAATACTTGATCAAAAGCGCAGCAAGGTAACCAGATCACAGAAAAATCTTACATTGTTTAAGGCAGATCCAGCTGGTTTTCTTGGATGTTTCCTAACCCAAGATGAGTTTTAGGTTCATCACTTTAAGCTAAAGACAAAGACAATCCATGCAGTGGAAACACCACCCCTCACCTGCTCCAAAGAAGGCCAAGGTCATTTTCTCTACAGGGAAGTTAATGGCCTCAATATTCTGTGTGTGGGCTAGGGTTCAAAAGGCATTGTTTTTATTGACTATTGACATCAATGGAGAGTACTATGCCACCTTGCTGAGGCAGCTACAAAAGGCTATCAAGACTAAATGTCCAAGAAAACTGACAAAATGGGTCTTGTCTCATAAGGACAATGCTCCAGTACATAAGTTATTGGTTTCAATGGCTCCTATGTGTGACTGTGGCTTTGATCTGGTTGATCACTCTCCCTATTTTTTTGAATTGATTATCATCTGTTCCCCAACATGAAAAAATACTTGGCCAGGAACCAGTATAACAGTAATGATGACATCATATCTGTTATTGATGACTATTTTTGACCAACAGGATGAAAAGTTTTCTTTGAACAGTCAGATGTCAATTTACCTGGAAAGAAACAATGCATTTATTAAAAAATATAAAAACCATGTCAGCATGAATGTCCTTGGGGGCTAAACCCTTTTTCTGCAATTACTTGATAAAACCACAATGTCAAAGTTACTTATGAAGTCTTTGAACAGTCAGGTGTCAGTTTACCTGGAAAGAAACAATGCAGTTATTAATAAGAAAAGTTGAGATTGATGCATGCAAGATTTCACAGCTCTAGCATCACTCCTTCACAGTCAGCCTATGAACTTTTCAGCCCCACTATCACAGAAGATAATTCAAACCACAAAAGGATATAAATTCATATTTACCTGATATTTATTTTTAAGGACAGCAAAAGCATCTGATTTATAAATAATTACTTCTTCTCTCCAACATTGATTAGAATTGGCATCAAATCTGGTTTCGGGATAGAGTCGCTCACAAAGATACACAAACTAGTGAAAAAGAGAAAAACAATCTGACAGTTACAACATTTCAAAAATATGAACAACCTTATCTGTAAATTCAAATTTTGAGTGCCACACCAATTTGAAAGTTCAACTGCTATTATTGTGACCCTGTAAACAATACAATTGTTGTCTCTATGACATCCTGGTGTTATGGTTTTCACAAATAGTTCTATTGTAGATGCCAAGGCTCAGAATCTATCTTATTTTAGAAAGGGATCAACATTATTTTTTTTTTTTGCTTCATTATCTAATATTTGTTAAATTTTTACAAATGTAGGATACAATAGGCTTTCTATAATTAGAAATTAGTTTTTAATTTAGTCAGCTGTAACAAATGAAATTGTTCAGACTAAGCAGCAACCCTTCACAAAGAGTAAAGAAACAAGTCATAAGAATGTGTGGGGCTGCTCTTATAGTTCTTTAAGGAGAAGTCTTTTAATGGTTCTAACTTTTTTCTAACTTTTTCTGGTTATCATTTCAAAGAGCTGGAAAACACTGATGGGGATTCTACAGCATTAGTTAAACACAAAATGCCAGCTGAGTGTTCTAATACCACCAGAACACCAAATTTTGTATTAAACATGCTTAAAATTATCAGTAAGAATTACAGAAAGTCAATTAATGCCATTGTTAAGAAGCTCAAGATTTCAACTCACTGTGATACTTATTTCTATAATTAGAAATTAGCTTTTAATTTGTTGAGCTGTAATAACTGAAATTGTTCAAACTGAGCATCAACCCTTCAAAAAAAAGGAAGAAATAATAAGGTATAAAAAAGGGTGAAGTTGCTCTTATAGTTCTTTAAGGACACGTCTTAATATCTCTAACATTTTTCTAACTTGATCTTTTCAAAAAAAAAAGATGACAAACATCAAGCTAACTCAGCAAATGAAAAGGCATGCTGTAATTGTTGCCTTAAAAGCAGAGCATAGCAATTTAGTGATTGCTCCCTGAAAGTTACATAGTCATTTGATGTCAAAGCTGATAATGAGCTGGGAGCCACGGACACAGATTCTACAGCAGTAGCTAAATGTAAAACACCTGTTAAAGTTCTTAATACTATAAGAACAATCTTTTTATGAAAAGTGCATAAAATTATCGGTAAGAACTCATGAAAGTCAATTTATACCATTGCTAATAAGCTCAAGGTTTCAAACCACTGATACTATGGATACCCACTGGTTTTATCTTGGTCTCAAGTGTTTCTGTTTAAATAACCAGTAGAAAATTAATTTTGAAGTTCAGTCTTAATGCACAAGTAATGGATGAGGGTTTTTTGGTGATCATGCAATAACAAAACTGTAAATAGGGTATATCCTGGTGCTGGTTTATATTACAGCGATACTTGGAATCAGTGCAAGTTTTGGTCCACCTTTGGCAGGAGATTGAACCTGTCCACCGAGTAGTTACGAAGCATCCATTTTGTATTACCAGCCACAACATTAGGATGAGTAAGGAGTTGGTAGGGAGCAGAAGTTGTCTCAAGTATCACTTACCTACCCAGCCAGACAAGCAGGTGCTTTGTGCAAGTGAAACAGTTATTCCAGCAGCTGTGATGGTTCTGGGAATCATGAGCAATGAAGGAGATGTCATGCCTCCTCAATTCCTCAGTGTTTAATGATCAATGCTGCTGATTATAAAGACATGGTGGAGAGGGTTATGGAGCATTGGATAGAGCTCTGAATAAAAGCCCTACATATAATATGGAAAACAGAGTTTGCCTTTCTCAATGTGGCATTTTGTTGTTACCTTGTGAGCATTACAGCACACTGACAGGATGAAGAAATGGAATGCTACATGGGGTAATGACTAATCAGTGGAAAATTTGGGCAACAGTTGCATTTTATATTTACATCACTTTATCAGAGGAACTGGACATGAGGATCTTTGATACAGGTCATATGATGTGGAAAGATAAATTCATTTCTGCAAAGGTAAACAATAACTGTTTCACCTGCACAAAGCACTTTTTAAGCAAAATGAGACATCAAGAGCCTAGAATACTGTTTTTTTTTCTCACTAAAAAAACCTTTAATCAGGACCAAAAGGTCAACAAAAGGTTATACAGAGACTCTAAAGACATTCCAATTGTTAGGTGCACAAAGTTTCCAGCAGCTGTGATGGTTCTAGGAGTCATGAGCAGTGAAGGAGATGTCATGCCTCCTCAATTCTTTCCTCAGGGATTAAGGATCAATGCTGCTGATTATAAAAAGGTGGTGGAGAGGATTGTGGAGCTTTGGATAGAGAATATGAGCAAAATAAAACTGTACACCTACCAACAAGACTGCACAGTCTCATAAGGCCAAGATGCCCCAAGAAAGGATGAGTTATAATCTTCATGGTCACCTTAACCCCAAACCTATAACCACCTAGCTCTCCAGACCAGAATATGTCGGACTCTTATGTATGGGGCGTATTCAAGAGAGGGACGTCAATCAACACTCCTATAACACTATAAAATCACCGAATTTCACAATAACAAGCACAATATCCTAAATAGATAAAGATCATCTGATTCAGGCAGGACAACATTTCAAACCTCTTAATGAAAACATTCATCGATGCTAACGATGCATTCATTAAGTAGATGCATCAAGAAGAGTCTCAAGATTATTCATACCAATTCTTTCTGAAATAAAGCTCTTCTTTCATGACTGCAAATGTTCCCAATGCTTGCTATGGCTACCAAAGGTTGTTAGTGATGATGGTGATGTCAATGAGTGATCCTCATCCATCAGGTTCACTATTTGCTCATAGCTGGGGCTCTAACAAGTCCTACCACCTTGGGTCAGGTTGGTAGCTGAGAATAGCAGCAATTAAGGCGGTTCTATGCTCCTCAATGTCCAACGTCATGATCAAAGGCCTTGCTACTGGATGGAGATATATATATATATATGGGATGATGATATATAAATTTTAGTATATCAAGAACAGTTTTGGAGGAAACATATATGACAAAGTGGAAAAAGTTTTTGTGACACTTTATCCTTCAGGACCACATCAGACTAGGCACCAACATAAATAAACCAAGTTTGATGAGGCCCTAACGGACAAAATGCATCACGCAAAAACTTTTTCATGTGTGTGTGTGAAGATTAAATTTCTTGACCCAATTTTATTTTTAATGGTGAAAGCTAACCAAATATGAAATTCCTTCATGCACTCACTTTTTATTTAGTGGTTTATATAAAACATTTTAAACACAGAATGTTGGTCAATTTTGATAATGACCTTAACTGAAATATGTAAAATATACACGTCACTTGCTTCGATTCCTTAATCATGACAAATTCTATTTCTAAATGTTGCTTGACAGCCAATTATTTATATAACGGTTCTTTTTTTTTTTTAAATCTAGAGAGTAAAAGAGAGAAACACAGATAAAGAAAACAGAGAAAAACAGAAAAAGGAGGATGTACTATGATGGAATGACATCCCTATTACTCCAGGGCTTTCATTACATATTCATCAGAGAGAAAAATCCTGTTATTGTTTTGTTTGTTTTTTTAAATAACTTGAAACAGATGAACTCAGTGTGAGTATTTAATTTTATGAGTCATTCCATTTCACTTAAGCAGACGTTAAAAACATGAGAGTGTTATCACTTCCTCTATCTTCACTTTCTTTATCTCTCTGAAACCAAACCACATCTGATGTCTTCTATCTTTCCTTGCATTCAAAACAAGAATAGTCCATTATTTACGAGCTATTAGCAAGATGTCACATACATGTTAACTAACTTATTGCAGTGTGAGTAGCCATGGTCAAATGCAAAATAAATAACAGAACTGTCCAACAAAGAGGATTGACAAAGTTTGCAATAAAAAGAAGAAGGAACAAGGCAAGAATGAAATAATGTCAAGTAAACAATATATGGAAGGCAAATTCACAGGTAAAAAGGCAAAAGTTCACTAAGAATTGGTGTCAACACACAAAACTAAGTTCGGACAAGCTAATGTTGTATTCTGTCTTCTAGACAAGGCAGATTGGAACGGAGTCATGTCAAACTGCAATCCGGCCTATTTTATTGGCTGAGAAAAATATCCTAGCATGCATTTGTGTACTTCTGTCTATAAAAGGGGAGGGGCAAATGTTTTGCTGTCTTTCCCATGGATTGAAATAAACACTTAGAAACAACCTGAATTATAAGATCATAAAAATCAATAATTTACAAACCCCAAAAACCTACCCCGTTTTTAAGTCGAGGAGCTTTGGTATTGATATATTAAAAGCAATTTATTTCATACTAATTTTTTTTCTAAAGCCAAAGTAAATTTCAAAATATATGTCCACCATGCTAAAATTTCTTTTTTAAAAAATTTATTTTTATTCTTTTTAAAATTTGTAAGTTAAAACTGGTGTGTGTCCTTGATGCCGGGAAATCTAGCAAGAGCATCAAAAGAATTTCCCATATCTTTTTATAATTTCATGTTGGTTAAAAGAGAAGCCAAACAGGATATTGGTATAGTAAATGCATAATAAAAAGCAGGATGTGTGTGTGTGTGTGTGTGTGTGTGTAACAAATGCACAGCCACAATTTTCGACGGATTTGCACCAAAATTTATATGCACATGCTCCAAGTTAGCAGGAAGGCCAAGACCAACTTTGCATTTTCCAACTCCCATCAATAATGGAAATAATCGATTTTTTCATGTTTCTATGGCAGTTTTCATGTAGTTTGTGGCCATTTTGTACTGGTCAGAGTGACAGCCTATAGCTGACTACCACGAATAGGCAGGAAGATTCTATTGGTCAGCATGAGAGTCAACAGCTGACTGACATGAATGTTAACTAACATGCAAAAAAAAAAAAAAAAAAAAAAAAAAAATCGATCACTGCATTTGTCACAAGTGGGAAAAATTTAAATCTGCATGGCACTTTACTCCAATTGGCTCATTCGATTGCTTAAACTCAACGTTGATTCTGATTCCGCGAGCTGGGTTGGGTGTGAAAAAGTATTTGTTGTTAACATTTTTTTTCATTCGGTTTTTCCAGTTACGAGTCCTTTTTTAAAGTTGATTGTTTTGTGTTCGTTTTGTTTAGTTCTTTTTTCGTAACAGATTTAATGTTTAGTATAGAGCTTAGAAAAAACTTGCAGTGTGAGATGGGCAAGAAGTAAGGCATGTAGCAACATCAGCACAACAAAGAGCACTCCTTTAAAGGCAAGGAAGGGCAAAAATATTTTAAGTCAAGTGATAGCGCTTGCTGTATGAGTCGTACGATTTTTGAATCAAGCACGGACAATGCCGGGTCATGCTGCTAATAGAAGATAAATTAGAAAATAAAACAAACTGAACATTAAATGTGTAAAAGTTTGACATTACTGACCTTTTTGACAAGATGTTCTGGGACAAAGTCAATTTTGGAATCAGTCAATTCAGATAAGGAGTAAAATGTTGTCTTCAAAAATGCAGAAGACAATCTGAAAATAGAAAAAGAAAATATAATTGGTAAAGGTATACAATAGTCATTGAGACTAGAAATAATCACTTTTTCCATGTTATCATAGATTAAGCATGCTACATGAATGCATAATATATATTTATATGTAAATTATTAAATTTTATGAACATTAATAAAAGGGTCCAAGTTTACTGTGTAAATTAATCCCCCCAATGCATTCCAAAACAAACACAGTGGAAGCTTGATTCACAAATTTAATTTGTTCCTGAAGGCCACTCGTAAACTAAAACTGTTTTTCCAATAGGAATCAATGTAGAGAAAAAAAAGTCATGGTACATTAAAATTGGAATAGAAAAGCACGTCATAACACACAAAGGTATAC
This sequence comes from Acanthosepion lycidas, assembly GCA_963932145.1. Taxonomy (NCBI): domain Eukaryota; kingdom Metazoa; phylum Mollusca; class Cephalopoda; order Sepiida; family Sepiidae; genus Acanthosepion; species Acanthosepion lycidas. The sequence continues at coordinate 21,322,875 of OZ010592.1, forward strand.
AACATGGCAGTCAACTCAGAAATGGTTTTGTTCAGTTTAACTTGGTTTGGCAATGTTGTTCAAGAACCAAAATTTTGTTTGGTAACTGAAGCATTTTCATCTTGAATTTTCTGTTCAAAACCAATTTGTTCGACATGTGAGATGTTCGAGAACCAAGGTCGCTCTGTATACTCATAGAATGTGATTTCTTAAAATGAAAAAAAAAATGTTTTTTGTAATATTTTAATAACTCACATCATATGAGTATATTCATTTTGGTTTGTGTTGGGGGAGTGTCAATTAACAATGAATTTACATTGTAAACTGGACCCACCACCTTAACTTTTATAAAATTTAATAAAAAACATGATCTATAGTGATATGAATTCTTTTTAATGAAAGTGATTATGACTGTTTACAGTGCCTAGTGTACAATTCCACTATATAATTAAAGGGTTCAATGGATAAATTGTCGTTTAAATTATTCAAAAATTAAAACACTGACATCTCATTTTAACAGATATATTTACCAAAATTTCACAAAAATATCTTGAAATACTAAAAATACTTCAATAAAATCGCCATTGGCTTCAACCACAGCCTCTAGAACACTTAGGAATCTCCTGCAACTCTTCTGGACGGTCTCCTTGTTTAAGTTGGTGTATGCTGCCATAATCCTTGCTTTCAGTTCATCTTCGGTATTACAAGGAGTATGGTTGGTCTTATGCTCAACTGCGCCCCACACATAATAATTAAGGGGGTTGCAGTCTGGGGAGTTAGATGACCAGATGTAAAGGGTGATGTGGTTGCAAAAATTGTCTGACAGCCATGACTGGGTTCTCTTGCTTGTGTCCTGTTGCCAGACATAGGGTCTTCCAGCAGCCACCCTCTTGATCCAGGGCAGCACTACCTCCTCAAGGCACTTGATGTAGGCCTCCATGTTGAGTCTGAGGCACTGTAGGAAGATTAATGGCAGTATAATGTAACCATCAGTAGTGATCACTCCAAACACCTTCATAATCACCATTAGGCTCATCCAAATCTTTCAGAATCCTCTGCACTGTTCTCAGATTGACACCCAAACACTCCGAAATGTTTGGATTGGAGCTTTCCAGCATGGATACCAAGTAGTACAGCATACCATTACCAAATTTCTGGCAGAGTGAATTGCATCATTGCACTCTTTTTCTCACAGGCAGTGCCCAACTGACCCTACTATACAGTGCAGTCAACAAAATCAAAAACACACACATGCATGAAATTAAAAATATAAAATGGTGACAATTTACTCATCACACTCTGTATATGGATGTACACAAATTTGAAAATGTCCAGACATGACCTGCTTGCAATTCCAGTGGTCAGTGTTCTAGTTCAGGCAAGAAAAAAATCGATTTGTCCTTAAATTGTCCACTCCTATTTGGCCTCAGTAAATATTTTTAAAAAGTACATAGATTTATATTTCATATTACAAATATTATCTTTAGTGGATACACAGGTTTGAGTAGATATACCTTTTTATTTTCTTTAATGAAATTTTCACCTGAGCAATCAAAGTCTTACTAAAGAAAATGTGCCTTTTGACAGGAATCTGATTTCCCCTTTTAATCTGGGAGACCAATCAACCTAAGTGTGCTTTACCACTGAGCCATAGGAAGCCATCAGAGCAAAACTCAATAGATTTATATGAGAAAAAAAAGTTGTAATAAGAATCATTGTTTTGAGTTACCAGATAGAAATAGAAAAATGCAAAAATGGCCAAAGTTGTGAAATGTAAGAAGCACAAATGGCAATCTTCTCAAAGTTTCAGAGTTAAAAGACAGAAATATTCCTCCATAACTTTTGCTAACCTGAAATTTCTAAAACTAGAATAATTTGGAAACACACTGATGAAATCCTCACAGTATTTAGTTCTGTTGAAGTTATCACTAACATTTTTCATAAGATTTACAATTCCACATTTCATTCAATTTCACATCCAATCAATGAAATATAAAATCTTTAAAAAATATGCAAAAATATTAAATTTTTATTAAATAAGTATTTGTTATTTTAATCATTAAATTGTTTTTAAAATAGTGAGAGTATTTTATATAAAAATTTTGTAAAAATAACATTAAATTTTTCAAAAAAAATAATTTATTGTACTAAGCTACACACCTGAGTAAAATCAACTGTACTTTGTACCCACTTACTTGCTTGCACTTCTCCCCAAAATTTGGTTTTGAACAATCAATGTATGATAATTTTAGAGGGTGTGAAAGATAGACAGACTAACAGAAGTCAAAGAATTTTATATATAGATTACCTGCCTTCAATCATTTGTTTCCACTGCTTAAAAGAACAATGCTCGAATTAAATTTAACATTAAAATTGAAATTTAATTGGAGAATATTTTTTTTTTTTTTAATATGACGTCTCTTCGGGATATTGCAGGTGATTATGGCTCTCCACAGATTCCATTTCTTAACTGTGTACTGCTATAATTTCTAAGGAAAGATAGTGGAGTGGTTTCCCATTGCCTTCTCCACAGTTTTGAATTCAGATTTGTTTATTTAGCAGCATATGAACTCCTTATTTAATGCCAAAATTTAATTTTCTTGGGAGCATTAGCTGGGAACAACAGAGGTGGTTCCATGCTCTTCAAAACCTCCCAATCAGAAGCTTTGCTGACAGACAGTTTGTCATCATACCCAGGATGAGTCCTTCTCAGATTGGCTGCCATTAAAGGTTAAAGAGTTCAGTCTACTCTGTAATTTAACTCATAACTGAGGGCAGAAGAGATAGGTTCATGCCTTTCCCAAAGACATTTGAGAGAATGGAACAGACAAAGCAAGAATTTGAATTCAGCTTACCTAACCCATTTTCAGTGCCAATAACCATTGCATTACCTGCACATGCCATAGGGGAGGATGCAAGTCCAAATAAATCATTCAGTAATTAAAGTATGATTGATACTTGATAATTAAAATATGAATGATTGAAGGCAGGTAATCTATATATAAAATTCTTTGACTTCTGTTAGTCTATCTTTCACACCCTCTAAAATTACTATACATTGATTGTTTAAAACCAAATTTTGGGGAGAAGTGCAAGCAGGTAAGTGGGTACAAAGTACAGTTGATTTTACTCAGGTGTGTAGCTTAGTACAATAAATTTTTTTTTTTTTTTTTTTGAAAAATTTAATGTTTTCTTTTTACAAAATTTTTATATAAAATACTCCCACTATTTTAAAAACAATGATGAAAATAAATACTTATTTAATAAAAATGTAATATTAATTTTTGCATAGTTTTTTTAAAGATTTTATATTTCATCGATTGGATGTGAAATTGAATGAAACATGGAACTGTAACTTAGAATGTCTAACAATAATAGGAAACTGGAAAGCATCAGTTGAAACAGATTAAAATAAGGATGCCAATACTAGTTTAAAAAATGGAAATACTTCAGAAGTTCAAAACATTAAAAACAAGGAAAATTGCTTATTGTGGTCACTTTGGAGAAAACAGGGTCTTTTAGAAAACAATCAATTGATAACTAAACAAAGGATAAAAAAAAACTGGAACAATTGACAGTCATTCATTTCTATAAAGAGTACCAGTACAGAGGAAGTCATTTATTGTGTTCACTTTGGGAAGACAGGGCTCCTTTATCAATGATTCTCAACATGGGCCATTTGGCCTAAATGTGGGCCCCCAAAATATTTTAAATCAATCTAAAAACACCAGGATCAGTATAGTCATCAGTTAAGATTTAAATTTTTTACTACATTTTACTTTTATAAATAAAATGAATTTCCTGTTACGTGGACTTTCTATTTTTTGCTTATGTGGGCCTGAAATTTTATTTACATCAAAAATGGAGTTCAAGGAAGAAAAGGTTGAGAAACACCGCTTTAGATAACAAAAACCAGCTGATAGTATTAAGTAAAGGATAGAAAAACTGAAACAATTTACAGTTCTTATTAAACGTCATTTTCAAAAACAACTTTACATTGTTAGCAAATTGTTATTAATAGTATTGTGATCACTTTAGAAAGAAAGTTTGGTTTTTTTTAGATAACAATAACCAGCTGATAACATTAAGAAAATGACAAAAATTAGAACAATCAATACTCATTATTATTAAATTTATCTTTAGAAACAACTTTACATCATAAAGGAATAATTATTATTATTATTAAGATGATGAGATACATACTAAAAGACACAAACTACAATACGAAATAATGATCTCTCTGGAAATAAAATCAAAGAATCTAGCTGCGACATAAACAATTGCACTGATTCAGATTCTGTCATTGATGAAGAGGAATCAAATAATATTAGAGCAGAATTCATTGAAAACAACAGAGGTGAAATCACTGAAGCAAAAAAACTATATCATTCAAATAATCAGCAAAGTAACTTGCACACAAATATTAGAAAGAGACCAGCTACCAAAATTTCATATCACAAAGTCCAATAAACATAACACTGCATTGCAAACATTGTTAACAAACAGACAAGAAAAAAAAAGATGCAATAGCTACTGAAAAACATATAAAAATAAACAAAAAGATGGTTAGTTAATAGCCATGTTCAAAAGCAAAATAAAGAACAGAACTGTCCAACAAACAGAATTAGCAAAGTTTGCAATAAAAAGAAAAAAAAAAAAAGAAAAAATGAAATAATATTAAACAAGCAAGCAAAACAATATATGCAAAGCAAATTCACCAGTAAGGCAAAAAGTCCACAAACTAAGAATTGGCATCAACACATAAAACCAAGTTCAGACAAGCGAACAGTGTTCTGTCTTCTAGCCAAGCCAGATGAGGACTGAGTCATGTCAAACTCCAAACCAGCCTATTTTATCTTTAAGTGTTTTGCAGTCATTTTCATGAATTGAAATCAACACTTAGAAACAACAAGAATTATAATATGATCATAAAACAATATTTACATTATTCAGACTATTGTCCTCATTTTTGTTGCCATATTTATCACAACATTTCGGCCGTTGTATGCTCCGGCCTTCTTCAGGTGGTTGGAATGTCAAACTGAACCCCTTATTTCACTCACTGGAGTAGACTGTTCTAGTTCCACGTGCCATGTCAGTTATCAGTTATCTCCTGTTAATTCACCTCTCCAAGTTCTCCACGGCCTTAACCAGGTATTGAACACAACTCTTTGGGTCCTGTCACTGGATCTAGTCAATGCCTTATCCACTGTACCATGTGTCCTTAAGGATCATAAAAAATCAACAATTTACAGACCCCAGATCCTATCCTGTTTTTAAGCTAGGGAGCTTTGGTATTGATAGATTAAAAGCAATTTATGTCATACTTTGAAATTCACTTTGGCTTTAGAGAAAAAATTATATGTCCACTATGCTAAAATTTCTTTTTTTTAAAAATTTATTTTTATTCTTTTTAAAATTTGCAGGATGCCAGGAAATCTATCAAGGGCGTCAAAAGAATTTCCCACATCTTTTTATAATTTCATTTTAGTTTAAAGAGAAGCCAAACAATAGGATATTGGTATAATAACTGCATAATGGAAAATAAGTTAGAAAATAAAACAAACTGAATATAAAATCATTGAAAGCAACTTTAAACAACAGACAAAAAAAGCCCATTTGGAAGGCAAAATTAAAGTGAGAAATTGAAGAAATCAGATGTAAGTTATCGATATCAGATAAGATTAAGAAATTCAAATGTCTCAAAGAACTAAAGATGATTTACAGGGAAATTGGAAAAGCAGTTATAGAAGTCAAAAAGCCACCATCTTTGAAAAAGTGCAAACATTTTCTGTCTATATTTCTGAGATAAGGTATTATTTACATTATTCAAACTATTGTCCTCATTTTTGTCACCATATTACAAGGTTTCAGCCGTTGTACGCTCCAGCCTTCTTCAGGTGGTTGGAATGTCGAACTGAACCCTTTATTTTGCTCACTGGGGTAGACTGTTCTAGTTCCACATGCCATGTTTAATGGATGTCAGTTATCAGTTATCTTCTGTTAATTCCCCTCTGAAATACCCGGTTAAGGCAATGGAGAACTTTCAGAGGGAAATTAACAGGAGATAACTGACATCCATTATAACAGCTAAAAGAAAAGCCTTCATATTCTTTCTTCCTTTCTTGTCACATAGATGAGAATTCAGAAGTAACTATGGGGTCATGAACTTGTTCCAATCAAGGAAACAAACCACCATTCACAATAATTGCCAAATATTACTGATTACTAAAAAAACGTTTTTCTCAAAGAACAATTTAAGTTTGTAAAAATGCCAGATTTTGACTTTCATGAACTGAGAAAAAGGATGTGTGGGCAACTCAATTTAGAAAATTCCAAGACTTTTCAAGGCACTTCTGGGCTCTGGTTTTTACAGGACTTTTCAAGCAATGGAAACGGCCCTGTCAATTTTCCAAGCCCTGATATCTCCTACCAAAAATTGGCAAAAGAGATGATCCCAAAAAATTATACGCCAATATCATGTCTTTTTACCGGATATAAATTGATCATATCTGTACTTACTCTTTTCTCAATAAAACCAACATTCTTCCATTGAAACAGAAAGGGATATTGAAGAGATTCATATGGTTGCAAAGATCAACTAGTAATAAATAAAATTAGTCTGGAAAATTGCAAGAAAAAAAACAAAAAAAAAAAAACAAAAAAAAAAACAAAAAAAAAACAAAAAAAAAAACAAAAAAAAAACAAAAAAAAAAACAAAAAAAAAACAAAAAAAAAAACAAAAAAAAAAAACGGCAGAAATCTCAGCACTGCTTGAATAGATTACTGTAAAGCCTTTGATAATGCTTAACACTCTCAGATAATTAACGCTTTGGAAATGCACAAAGTCATCTCAGTGATAGTAAATTTACTTAAATATAACATGAAACTTGAAAACCACATTATACCTAAATCACACTAAAAGTACTACCACTTCCAATTATTTGAATATCGGACAAGGAATCTTTCAAAAAGACTCCCCGTCGTCCCTTCTGTTCTGTCTGTCTATAATCCTCTTTTCGCATGAACTAAACAGTAACAACTATGGATACAAAGTAAAAAAGAAAGTGTTTAAACACCTATTCTACATGGATATCAAAGTCTTTACCAAAGACAACAATGAGTCGAAGGGTATCCTCAATACTGTATGGTTCAGTGATGACATCATAATCGATTTCACATTTAAATGTACAAAAGTAACATTCAAGAAAGGGAGAATTACAGAAACACATTCAATAGATCTAGATTTCGTCACAAAGTTTAGGGAACTGAAACTAGAAGCCTATAAATATTGAGGAGTCAGGCGAAGGAGATGGAATACAGCATACAGAAATGAAGGAGAAAGAAAAAAAAGAATAGTACAGGCACGTGCATCTGGTGTTAAATACAGAGTTCAATTCACAAAACAGAATATCAGACATAAACACTTTGGCTGTAAAGGTGGTGCAATACAGTTTCAATATCCTTAATTGAACTATAGCTGACATTAAGTGAATAAAGGTCAAAATGAGAAAGCTTCTCACTTGCCACCACATGCATCATCCTAAGGCTAATATTGATCATCTGTATGTGTCCAGATCCAAAGAAGGCAGAGGATTAGTTCAACTAGAACTGTCTTATCAAAACCGCAACAATTAGCATTCAAAGTTACCTGGGAACTACAGAAGACTTGATGACGATCCATGACAAAGAACATGAAAGAAATAAGAAACTTTACTCACTAATAAAGGAAGCCAACAAATTCAAAAGGGAATTTTAAGCAAGTGAAAAAGTGCAAGTAAACCATAATAAACCTACTGCAATGGCAAAGAACCTAAAAAAGAAAGCAAAAGCAATGTACCAAATGCAGAAACAATACAAGATAAGTTTCTTCATTGTCTGCCCATACCAAACAAATTGATATAGACAAACTCCATACACATAACTGGTTATGTAGTGCAGGGTTAAGAGCTGAAACAGATTCTTGCTGCACAGAACCAATGCTTGCTAAGTAGAAATTACCAAGCACATACCGAAAAACTGTGTTAGCACAAAATGCAGATTCTGTGATAAATATCCAGAAACAATTGACTATCTTGTATCAACTTGTGCAGTATTGGCATCCACTGAATAAAAAACCCAGCATGACAGAGTGGGCCAATATCTGCATTGGAAAATATGCAACTTTTATGGAAAGAAAACTGCAAGAAATTGGTATGAACACCACCCAGACCCAGTTACAGAGATAGGATCCGTAACAATTTCATGGGACTTTACAATACATACAGACAGAACAATCAAAGCTAATCACTCAGATAACATGAGATCACAAAAACAGAATGTGCCGCCTTATTGAAATGGCAGCCCCTGTAGACTGTAAAGTATCTTTGATGATCTTCAAAAACTATCAAAATACAATAACCTGAAACAAAATCTCAAAACTGTGACACCTGAGGACATCAACAATTCCAGTTGTTGGGGTCCTCAGTTTGATTGGAAAAGGTTCTGATAGATTCATTAAAGGGATTCCTGGTAGCCCAAGCCTTAAAGAAAAAAAAAAAAAAAAAAAAAAAACATTGTACTCACAAGTACAGCTCACAGTTTATGAAGGGCTTTATCTATGTAAAATGTGTGTGATCCTAGGTTTTTAGGGGACCCCCCCCCAAAAAAAAAATGCTCAGTAGAAAATATCATGCCATTTATCACCTTAGGTCTCTGGTTGGGACTCAGAAAGAAATGACTATACACCAGAAATCAAAGGAAGTAATAATAATAGTAGTACTAGTAGTAGTAATAATCATGATAATAGTAGTAGTAGTCGTAATAATCACGATAATAGTAGTAGTAGTCGTAATAATCACGATAATAGTAGTAGTAGTCGTAATAATCACGATAATAGTAGTAGTAGTCGTAATAATCACGATAATAGTAGTAGTAGTAGTAATAATCACGATAATAGTAGTAGTAGTAGTAATAATCACGATAATAGTAGTAGTAGTAATAATCATAGTAGTAGTAGATGAAGAAGAAGAAACAGTACTTCTAGTACTAGAAGTAGTAGTAATATAGATTAGGCCACTTATTACTTTAGAAAGACTGGGTCTTTTAGACAGCAATAATCAGGCGCTAACATTAAGCAAAGGAGAGAAAAAATTGTATCAATTTACAGTCATTTACATCATTAAAAAATTAATGCTAAATTTACTTAATTGAAATTATAATTTTTAATCTGTTTTTAACAAAGTGTTTGGTACCATTTGATTTTGATAAGAAAAACCATTTGATAACAATTTGTGACGAAATTAAAAGATTGTATTTATTGTTTTCTACTCACTTGAGAACATTACGCATCTGTTTCTGGTTTGAACAAAGCAGAGATTCCCAGAGAACTTTGCAGAAATCACCTTTTAATTCTTTACATTCTGCATGACATTCAAGTCGGACTTGCGGAAGATACTGAGAGCAGAGAGCGACATGACTTAAAATTCCACCTAAGCTTATCACTTGTTCATCAGATAACTTATCACACTGAAAGAAAAATTAAAAAAAAAAAAAAAAAAAAAATTGAAGTTATAAGATATTTTTAGATTACATATTTAAATATAAAATATCAATAATGCTTATTTGTATTATGCTTGTTAATGTAAATGCATTTCTTCATCAAAATATCAGATGTGAAAGAGTTTATGGCAAAAAGCTGGCTTTTAACTGTATTCACTTTAATTTAAAAAAAAAAAAAAAAAAAAAAAAAAAAAGCATAGGTAACTTTTGCATATGCATATTATCACCTGCAAACAAAATTCAATTATCCCCTGATGAGTTTTATGGGGCCACCATTCCTCTCTGAGAGAGAAAGTAGAATTTGGTTGATAGCTTCATTGATAAAAATTTTTTCTTTTTTATTGTTCACTCTTCTTAATAGTTTTCCTCATACTCTCTAATACTCAGTAACCCCTTGAGTCTTAGTGGTTTTATTGCCTTGCTTGAGATGAAATGATGAAAAAAAAAAAAAAAAAAAAAAAAAATTTTTTATGACTGATTCAGAATAGGTGCCATTACTACTTTCAAAAATGCCTGTTCTTATATATTCTATATTTTTAAATATAGTACACCACACACATATATATATATATATATATATATATATATATATATATATATATATATATATATATATATATATATATATGCAATTTTGTGTGTGTGTGTGTGCGTGTGTGTGTGTGTGTAACAATTGAGGGGCAGTGTGCAAAAGACCCCATTCATGTCCACATGCAAAAAGCTAAATATTTCTTTGCCTCTCTCTTTGCACGAGTTGGCGAGGGAGGGTGCGATGAACAACAAAGATAACCACTCCCTGGGGTGACACAGTTCACAGTAAGAACTAAATTGTATCGAATCTCAACACTCAGAATTTTCACATTTAGCAAAAACGTGAATTGAAGGATGGACAGATTTACGTTATTGTGCTTTGGGAACTTATGCAGTAATAAAAATTTTGGTTGTAAATATGTAACATTTATGAGGATAAAATACGAATATCTTTCCTGAGGTGTTTATAAATTGTACACTGTTCAATTATTAACGTTGGCTTGACGATTGCATCTAGCATGAAACAGCCTGTTGCCTCTAAGTGTTGACTTCAATGTTCACTTATTATATATATATATATATATATATATATAGCTGTTTATATAATCCATAATATCAAGGACTTCTTAAACATCAAGATTTTCATTCACTCTAATGATTACATAAAGTGACAGTCATTCTACAATTCTTAACTGCAAAGAAAAATGTAACAATTGTTATTTTATTTTAATGTGATGTGCATTTGAAGTGTATATAAGAGGCAAACTTTTGAGTTATCACTGCCAAATGAATTTACCACAGCTTAAAACAAAGGAAATATTTTTGATTTAAATAAAGAGAGAAACAATGAATATACTTATAGGATTGGGTTTTTTTTTTTTTTTTTTTTTTACAGCTTATCAACCTTTTGTAGGTTGTTTTAAGCCCAAATATATTTTGGTTGTAAGAATATATGTAGACATACACTATGAGAAAAAAAAAACTTGTACCAATGATAAATGCATATAAAGAAATAGAATCAAACAGTATAAGTGGTCAATTGCTGATACCCCCCTGACAAGACGGTTCCATTTAAAAAAAATCAAGAATCAGGATGCTAAAGCTAATAACAAATGACAAACCTTTTGAATTAATTCTATATATTTTACAAGTGAATATTGCATTAAGAATATTTTGGAAATAATGATTTTTGCAGATACAAGTTCTACTATTTAGCCCAATAGGTGAGGGAAGTAGAAAAGGATTCATAACTTTCCTAAAGGTTATTTTATTGGCCATTTTTTTTTTAAATGCCTTGTCCCTTCAGGATGTAGACAATTATGGCTCTCAAAGTTCATCATCTTTATTATCTTTGAATTGCCAGGATTTATTAGGAAAGATAATGGTTACAATTTGTAATTCAGTTTTCCTTCTCTTAAACTCATTGTCCCTCCAAGTCTAGAATTTTCAATCTACCCTGCTATTTAACCCATAGCTGGGAAGAAAAGAAATAAGTTCATGCCTTTCCCAAGGGTATTTGTGAAAAATTAAACAACAGGTTAAGTGAAAATGTCCAAATAAAGTTTTATGTATTGTAGGTTTTACTCCTGTCATGATGAAAGAGCAAAAAAAAAAAGCAAAACCATTTTACATCCTGAATATAGATACCTCAATGAAAAAATAATTTCTCAAATTTTTCTTATAATAGATGTTTATCAATTTACCTCAAGCAAAGCTAGCCTCCATAAACTAAAAAAGAAAGCTGGCAAAAGCATAACATGGATGCTAAGAGACTGCATAAATTGGAAAGCCCATGTGTAATCTGGCTGTGAAAAGGTATAGACAGCGAGGAATGCTTGGGAAGCAGCATTTAGAAGACATTCTACCACCTGCAACAATGGAAAAAAAATAGAAATCAAGTTAAATAAGAATTACACAAAATCAATAATTAAACAAACATGCCTACAGATGAGAAATAATACACATTGTGTTTAATATATGTGGAAATATTTGTTACTAGCTTAAAAGCCAGCCTATCAGGCAGCATTTAAAGCTAGCTCCTGTGGAGGGCTCTTGATTGGGCCTTCATCACAATAAGTATGGTGGAGTAGATGTGATAGGTAACAATAAACTACAGAAGAACTCAAAATTATTCACTGCATTTAAGTGTAGTATTAATATTTAAGTTTACCTTTTAAAAGCTCAATGATAATTCTTCTGCCACCACTTAATTTAAAGACAATTTGATGTAGGTAGGGTCCTTAACCTCCATACAAACAATTATTTTTATTTCATGGCTGACTTTTGCTGGATTTCATAATTAATTTCAATTATTCCAAATTTATTTCCAAGTAATAAAAAAGTAATATAATTATCATATAAAAAATTTATCACAAAAAATTGTTAAAAAAAAAAAAAAAAAAAAACACAATTGCAGTAGTGAAAGCTTGGGAATCGAAAATTTCAGGATTGCAGGCCCAAATCCAGAATGTTTTTAATTTGCTCAAACAGCCAGCCTGATTCCAAAATGGTATGTTAGGCTACGGCCTCTAGGGGTAAAGTGGAAAAAGTGTCACACAGTGACACTGGCATTTATTATATAGAAGAAGATGAGCTATTGAGAGTTTTGTCCCTTTAATTGAGAAAGCATGATACACTAACATTAGCATTTATTATATATATGTAATAAAAAAACTATTACAACCTATTATTTTACAATCTAAGGTTCCATTTAATGCCAAGCAATTCACAAATTACCTCCCTTGGCTACAATTTCCTTGGGGGGGGGGGAAGAATCATAAATAAAAGAATTCTGCAGTTTAATAACAGTAAAAAAAGATATATCCAAAGAAAGCTAAAACAAAAAACAAAAATGAATGCATTCCTAACCTTATATCACTATTTAGAAATTAAGTATTCCATTATTATGGTAACACATAGCATGTTTGCCCTGTGTTACCATACAAATGGAATATTTCATTAATATGCAGCGAAACCAGATTGCATGACAGAGAAATATATAAAGATAAATATGAAGTGGTATTGATAAAGTTCCCATATTGTATGTGGTATGGTTGTACCAGTCACTGGAAACAGGCATTACTACCCAGTCTACTGAATCTATTAAAAAGCTTCATGCTATCTATTCATGCCCAATCATGTGAGATATTGTAATGTGTTGGAATGGTTCTGCAAACTTTACAATAGTTAACAAAGTCAAGCAATATGCTTGCATCTAATTTTGTGTGAAGCTCAGTAAATCTATTTACATTATTTGGACTATTGTCCTCATCTTTTTTTTTTTTAAGGTTAATCACAGGTTTTCGACAGCTACGTGACAGTTCAAGATAAAGGGTATTAAAGGAAACATTACCTACAAAACAGGAGAAAATGTGAAAAAAATAAATAATTGCTAAATTCATCCATGAGAACCATCACCCAGCAAATCTATTAACATTCTCACATGAATGGAACAAGATTCAGTTTGCCAAGATCCTAATCTGGGAATTTTCTGATACAACCTCATAGATATCTTAAAATACCTGAATATGTTTTTCTTCCAATGAAGGATATTTTAAATCCAGAACAATGGTATTACACGTGGTAACTGGTGTTTGGTCACTGTTCCACTCAGGACTAACCATTTTGAGACATTCAGACAGCAGTGAAAGGCATTCTGAAACTTTAAATGAAAAAGAAAAAAGTTATCTATAACAAAAAGCTAACAGTTGAATTACAAACATACAAAAAGTCATACATTACATTATTATTAATAATAATAATAATAGTAATAAGAGGAATTAATCAAACAGCTTAGTATAAATCTTATGGAACTCTCCTGTCATTCTGTTCATTTGCCCAGGCCAGGAAGTTAATAATTTGTTTACATAACAATCCTCATACGTTTTTAAAAGGTCAACAAGTCAGCAGATTTTGAATATTTTTTTCAGAATGTGCACCCTAAAATATTTGTTGAAATTCCAGTTATTAGTAATAAAATGTCCTGCAAGCTACACTGATGTCACATTAATTGTGCTTGACATCATATTAATGGACACAGATTCTAGAAGCCTATAAACACTTAAGAGTAAGTGAAAGAGATGGAATACAACATACACGAATAAAGGAGAAAGTAAGTGAGAGTCTGGTTTTAAATACTAAGTTGAATTCACAAAACAGAATAACAGCCATAAACACTTTAGCTGTAAAGGTGATGCAATACATTTTCAGTTGAACCATAGCTGACATCAAGAGAATGGACATCAAATTGAGAAAGCTTCTCACTCACTTGCATCCTAAGGCTGATGTCCATTGTCTGCATATGCCCAGATCCAAAGAAAGTAGAGGATTAGTTTAACTAGAACTTCTTAAAAAAAAAAAAAAAAAAAAAAAAACAACAACAATCGGTCTTCAGAGATACATAGAAACTACAGAAGACTGGATGTGTTTTGAGTTCAGAATTCCCTGTAGGTTTACCCAAATCGATATACACCTGGGGAAGACTTGGGGGCATAAAATATACATCTGAATAAGTCCTAGCACTATCTATATTTGGACTATTGCCCTCATACCTTGACATGGGTATTGGAACGAGAATAGTCTACCCCCATTGATTAAATAAAGTCTTCAGTTCAGAATTCTATGTAGGTTACCCAGATCAATATACACCTAAGGAAGGTTAGAGGATATAACAATATACACCTGAAGAAGTCCTTACACAATTTATATTTGGACTATTCCCCTCATACCTTGACATGGACATTGGAATGAGAATAGTCTACCCCCATTGATTAAATAAAGTCTTCAGTTCAGAATTCCCCGTAGTTTACCCACGTTGATATAGACACAAAGAAAATAAGATGGAGGCAATAGTCCAAATATAAATAGTGGAAATAAGGATAGTTGCTCATCACAAAATTTGAGACAGAAATTAGAACAACAATACTTAGATACAAAAATGTTTGAAAGACTTATCTAACTTTCACAGATCTTATTAGAATAAGATAAATCTATTGAATTCATTAACAGATATTACATAAAAAACAGTCAATGATTAGCAATTTTGTGCAGCATATATAAATAGGATATCCGTTAATGAATTTAATAGACTTTAATTTACCATGATGAGTGGTATATCTGTGAAACAGTCAGAAGTCATATTTTTATTAAAATTTTAATTTAAATTAAAATATTTTAATTAAAAAAATTAATTAAAATAAATCATTTTTTAAATTAAAATATTTTAATCAGTATTTTACTGTTAATATTTTAATAATAATAATTTTATTACTATAATAATATGATAATAACCTAATAAAAACGATTTTCTTATATACGATATTTGAAAGTATTTTTCTTGGTGTTGGCTTCTATATGAGCTTACGAATGATGTTCCTTAAATATTGTTATATATGATGACTTGTTTAATTTACATATTTTTATAGTGTGGTTGTCGATATAACTTAATTCCAGAAGGTAATGTTCTTGCATTTACTGTCAAATCAGATTTAACATAATACCTCAAGGCCTGTATTTATGCTATAACTAGTTCATGTCCTGATTTTCAAAATTTAAATTAATTAAAAAATATAAATTTGCTTCTGTAATTTTCCCTTCTCTGGTAAATAATATTTTGATATTTTCTTTCATATTTATGCTGGATGTTTTTAAATATGTACACATTTTGAAATTTCAGGTTCCCACTGAAGAAAGGTAATATTTAAAAGCTCAGAGTGAAAAACAGGAGCAAAACAAAGTTTCCAATCTGGAACTATTGACAATGATGCTGTCCAAAAATGTCAAATAAATGCAGGTGTAGCAGACCATCCTGGGGTATGGTGATAACCTACATCCATATCCTGGGTAGGACAATAAACTACGTCCGACAGCAAGACCTCTGATTGGGATGTTTTGAAGAGCATGGAACCACCTCTTAATTGCTGATGTTTGCAGGTCCACCCTGACCAGGGGTGGTAGCACTTGTTAGGGTCCCAGCTATGGGAAAATAGTTACCCCCCCCAAACTAGGGTCAAAACACTATGAAAGTGTTAAAATAGGTTTTAATACAAGAAATACTTTGTAAAAAAATTATTACCAGCAATAAATTTTTGAAGAAAAAATATTATTAGCGATACATTTCAAAAGAAAAATATATTAGCAGATATACATTTTTGAAAAACAAATATTACCAGCAAAGGAAAATTATTACCCGGAAACAGATTCTTGAAGCAGAAATATTCTCAAGAGGAAAGTGTACCCTAGATTTGTTGCCTGGAAAATTGTGTGTTTAAATCAAGCAAGATGGCTAAATTCAGGTTAATGTGTTTATGGATCAAATGTGCTTATCCACTAGAACTCTATTATGAATTATACAGCGTTATAAAACTTATAATTAAAATATATACCATTAGTTGGTTTTAAAGGGATAATCAATTCCATAACCAACAATTGTATATCTTCAACATGATCCCAAAAATAAAGCAACAGTCAACCGTAATACAGGAGGTTGCATTAAAAGATCTACAGCACAAAAATATTTTTTCTTTCAGAAGTAGCAAGCCACTTGAGATTAAAAAAAAAAAATAAAATAAAATTACATTCAAATCCAAAATGACACACTAGTCAAATTTGATTAACCTTCTATAAAATGGAAGTCATGAACCTGTACTTGCAGAAAATAATAAACTGCAAGAGATTCTAATGAATGTAACAACATTCAAGTTGCTGAATTTACCTGTATATTAACGTGTGGAAAGAGCAGTTAAATTAACTACTGAAGCTTCACAAATTGTATATGGCACAAGCATATTATTACTAAATCATTGTGCCATCAAATAAAACCTTCATTTACTTCGAAGGGAAATTATACTGTACAATTTAGTTGTGATACATGTTATACAGTGCAGTAGTTTTAGTGTGATTTTCAATAAACAATACAAATTTAAATATTTTATCCAATAATCTGTGCCCAGCAATATTATGTTATATACATTTTTATCTATTTTTTGTTTTTATTATGATCTAACAAATGGTGTAAGGTTTTATTCATTGATTAGATCTTTTTTAATCTTTTATAATTTTTACATAAATTTCACTTATTGAATACAAAAAAAAAAAAAAAAAAAAAAATTATTTTGGTTGTGGTGATTCATAATTAGAATTCTGGTTTTAATATATTTTCCATTCAAAGTATCTAATACAAAATATATCAACTTTAATTGGATTTATTCTTGAAATTGTAAAATTTTGAAGTCCGTTTTTTGAAGCAAAAAGCTGTGTAAATTAAGTATTTCTGTACATTTTTTTCAGACAATCTTTAAAATCAAATGCTCAAAAATGGGTAAAAGCTATGAATCTAATTTTTGGTGTCAGTATTATCACATCAAACACCAGTTAAAGCACCAAATGCAGTGTTGATTTTCTAAAAAAGTGAAAAATCACTGTCCTAATGGCCATATGCTGGAACGTACTGCTATATCTTGAAGCAAAAGGGAAAAAGTTACTGAGTCAGGAAAATGTCTTTTGACAGACTTTACTCACGAGGTTTCACGAAATGCTGTTTGATGGCACTGGTTATCATAATTCCAATTCCTTTACTTTTACCATCATAGAAAAATGTATTTCTTTTTCTGATTTTTTTTTATTATTATTATTATTATTTTATATATCGATTTTATTTCATTTTCCCCACAACATTATCCGCCCTTTTTGCCACCTCCAGCCTCTAATAATATCTCCCAATTCTTAGAAATTAAGTTGAGTTATAATGTTTACCCAGATTTTGTAGAGTAAAAGTACGGAGATTAATTACTTAATACTGTCATATTAAATATAAATAGTGATGAGCATTAAACACAGTGGGAGAAGTGTATTTGCTCTCAAATACAATATGTAATCACTATCTACTTTAATTTTTAGAAAATATATATATATATATATATGTGTGTGTATGTGTGTGTATGTGTCAGTTCAGACATATTCCTAAAAGCAAAATTTTCTAAGAAATAAAATCTTTTTTGACCAATAGTTTTTGCTCATAAATTTGTTTCAAAGAACATTAAAATTTTCTATTGAAAGAATAAGTCTTCAAAAATTACAGATAGAGAAAGATTCTTACTTTTATTACCATAAACTCCAGGTGGCGTTGAGCAAGGATTATTCACAGCCTCAACAAATTGATCCAAAAGCGGTTGTAGCTTTTCAATCAAAGAGACATTCGTATTTGGAGTTTTAGATTCACCTTCATCCATTGGAACAGAATCTTATTGAGAGAGAGAGAAAGAGAAATGCATAAATAAGCAGAATGGGTAAAAATGCACATCTGCTTGCATAAAAGCAAAAATATTTCAAGAAAAAATATTAATATTCAACAAGACAACTTGTATCCTAGACAACTATGTTCCCAGAAAGCTTTATCCTAGTAATTGGTAACACTAGACATATGCATCCACTTACTTTCTTTTTTTTCTTTTTTTTTCTTGCCAGAATCTATCTTAGAAGTCTACCATTTATACATGTTTTGAATATTGCTGCCACATCTGGTCTGGAGATTCTGATATATATTTAGAGATTCTTGATAAAATCCAAAGAAGAATCTGCAATGTTATTGGTCTTGACATCTTGCCTTCAGTCACTTTCCCACCAGTATAATGTAACTTTTCTGTCACTTTTTCTATTAGGTTGGTGCAAAAATAATGACGTAATAATGTCGTTTTTTGATGTTAAAAAATATGTCAAAAAACGACATTATTACATCATTATTTTTGCACCAACCTAATATAAATACTTTCATGAGAATTGTTCTAATGAACTTTCCTCTATGGTAGCTAAACTTTATGAATTTAAACACAGTATGGACACACGGTGGAGTAATGGATAGCATCTAGGATTGAGGTATCAGAGAGCTGAGTTAGAATTCCAGTTGAATCCATTCATAGACCGGGTTCTATAGCCTTGGATAGCAACTGGTCTACTGCAGAAAGAAATGGCAACCTACTGCAGGAAAAAATCTGCTTCATCAGTCATGTATCAAAAAATGGCTTGATGTGACCATGAGTTCTATGCTAACAGTTCCATTTCTTGCATTTCTCACTTATGAAATTCCCCTCCAGCTTATCATTTCCCAGCCAACTTTGATCTTCAAAATTTAAATGCAATGTCAATCACTAGCTTTATTGCTTTGCTTGGGGTGTTATGATTGAAAAAAAAATCCATGATGCCAATAACCAGGATGCAAATCTTGTAATAGGTTAATATTCATATTACTAACACTACAGGGGACACACAAAAAATAATACTTCCAATTTGTTTCTATGGAAATTACAAGATACAGTTGGTACTGTTGATAGAGTAAGCTTTCTGCTACAAAACACTTTTTTCATAGTAACCATAATTGGCTAAACATTTTCATCAGCAATGTACAGTCATTTTTTTGTGTTGACAGCTGTGCAGGGCTACCCAGAATGTGTCTTGTCACATATCACTGTCACCACTGTTGAAACAAATTACCTAAAGCCTAAATGTGCTCACACCCAATGTTTCACCTCCATATATGGTTAGCAATCATTAATTAATATAAACAGTTGTAATTTTTTCTGCATGAAAGAATTCAATGATACACTTCTGCTTCATATATTTTCATGTCAGACAATATTTTGCCAGACTGCGATTCAGCTGTTATCTGTAACAAGGCATATAGAAAAAATGTATGGCTTATTGGTGAGAAGGATTAACTTTTAGAACAATATCATGAAATTGGATGCATTACTTTTGGGGTAACCCTAACTGCTATAATGTAGACTAAAATGCAATAAAATTTATTTAGACACTATGTTTCATAAAACATTGCAATAACAAGCCCTACACCAAAACAAAGCTGAATAAAAATCAATAATAATGATAGAAATCAATAACATCTATCAAAATATGAAAAAAATTGAGAATGTATTTTATGTTTATTTGATTGGTTGATCAGCATATCAACTCTTATGTATTTTAAGGCTTGCAGAATTTTTGTTAAGAAAGTGCTCAGTAAATAACTACATCAATAATAGTCAATATTTCTAGTTTCAATCAAGTTGTAATTCTTATTAAATTAAAATTTAATCATGGTGCATTTTAAATTCTAAATCTGGCAAGTTTTAATTTTCAATGGTTTGTATTTTACTTAGTATCTAAGAGAAGAAACAGTGTCATTCCAACTCATACACTTCATCTTACACTATATGGTTACCAAATTGTTTTGTAATAAGCTGTCCAATTAAACAAATATAAAAAAATATTATTGATTTTTGATTTGCAATTCTTTCATTTTTATTTACATTTGAACTAATGTCATTTTTTTTGCTATTATCAGAACATTTTGACCTTCAGCAAATTCCAAACTGAACCTTTTTATTAAATCTATAAATGTGTAGTGTTCTCATCCCACTTTAGTACAGAAAAACAAAAAGAACAACACTTCTACTCTCATAAATTAAATAAAGGGTTCAGTTTAAAATTCCATAAAAGTTATCTGGGTCAACAGATAGCTGAAATATTGTAATAACAAAAATGAGGACATTAGTCCAAATGTAAATAATGGAGAAAAAGGGCCAAAATTCCTTTCAAGAACAATCATTGACAATCAAAGTATCTTTAAAAGTTTCCAGTTAGAAATTTATTTACCTTTTAAATTAAAATTAGAAAAAAAAAAAAAAAAAAGAAGAATTTGTTTATTATCCAATCTCCAATTTGAAAAATAAAACCAATTAATCCATTACTTGAACAAAAAAAATTAAGATTCAAATCTTGTATAATAATTTTCCTAAAATGAAAAAATACTTTTGGTAGTTAAGGCAATGGACTGGTGGTACACAGATTTCGTTGAGAAATATCAAAATTTATTGGAAACATGAATATACATATAATCATGTAGATATTGACAAATAGTATTCAAGAAATAATGTTAAATGCTTACCAATCTTAAAAGATTCAATTTGATCTTTACAGGCTTTGATGTAATTGTTATAAATGTTTAATGGGATTTTTCCAGCACTAAAATTAAATGAAATAAAGATAGAATTTGAAATTGTTTTTTTTTTTTTTAATTTAAAAATAAGCAAAAAAATTATAAAGATACCGCATTAAAAGGTTGCAAAATTAGTTTAATTTAAGAGTTCAAGAGTGCTCTCCCTTAAGATTGAGTTACCTCCTTTGTCAATCAGAAATTATAAGTAAACCAATAAAAAATAAATGACTGCATATAAACATTTTTTTGTCATAAAATAATAAAATGCTAAGACAAATACCATAATTTTTTTAAAAATCAAATTCTGCAGTCATACAAATTAAACGATGTATTTTTCCTGTTTAAAACAATGACAACAGTGATGAAAAGATTAAACAGGAATCACTATTTTTAGTAATTGGAACACAAAAAAAAATTAGTAAAAATAGATAACATACTCTTTTAAAGTTTTGATAAATTTCATTTTTACATCAGGCTTTTGTGGAAGCTATGAAGAAATTGAAAAACACATTATTATGTATATATGCATACAGAAGAAAATAAAATGTTTGACAATTGTAAATAATTTATGCCGAGTTTCATTTTCATTTGGTGTACCAGTTCTTGTTAGCAATAAATTTTCTCTTTAAAAATGTTAAATAATCATTACAAAATCTTACATAAAGCATATTCATGTTTTAAGATGTCATCTATTTTATTTTTAGACATTAAATATAGTTTTGGTACAAGTTTACCAAATCTTAAAATAGGATATTGTTCTTAAAATACAAAAGCCACACAAACAGAGATGGGACATAAAAAGCAATCCAGAAGTATAGGAAATAAACCCTATTCCTAGCACAATCACATACCGACATATATTAAAACACACCCAAACTTTTTTTTCTACCCAATAAGAAACAATATTTACAGATATGGCAAAAAGATTCCACAATACAAGACACCCCATTTAAATCAAAGTTCCTAGTGTTCAGAAATTAACATCAAACATTTGACCTATCTAAGAAAATTAAAACACTATTTTTCTCAAACCTACTTTTGAAAAAAAAAAAATTTCTTATAAAAGCAGCAGCGATGCAACTGTCTACAAGCCACTCATACACAAGAGAAGATGTAGCTATATAGCTTTTTCCTTCCCCCAAACACGTGCTGAAAGAAACATGCCAGCAACTTCAAACAAATCTCCAACCGCAGCAGCTCAATCAGTGAATCTTTGCTGGTGATCAAAAACCTTTTCTAAACCAGATTTTTTTTTTTTTTTTTTCTTACAACTACCCAAAGACTAACTTGACTAAAGATTTTTACTCATTTTTTTTTGCATGAATACATACATAACATAACATTACATTACATATTTGTAAATGCAAATGATTTATTTCACAGGCATACATATTTTTTTTGTTTGGAATTCAGGCACTCAGATTTTTAACATTAAAAAAAAAAAAAAAAAAAAAAACTTTTACAACCAAATTTCCTACGTAAGAAAAAAAAATGTTTTTTCTGAATAATGGCTGAAAAGAGAATTGTTACCAAATTTTCATTACTGACTGTGAAATTTAACCGTTCCAAAAACTAAGCAATGTATTAAACAGGAAAATTCTATTTCATTGTTAATTACTTTTATTGCTAATTTTTAAGAACAAAGAAAACGTATGAATTCACTTTCATATGCTTAAGCTTTATTGGAAATCTAATCGTTTTTAATGTAACACCATATCCTCACTCCACTGGACCCATGCATTCCACAAGACTGGCCATTGGTCCAGTATTAAAGGTTAGACACAAGTCTCCGGTTCCCAGTGTCAATTCGAAGCCACTATCCAGCCATGTTGTGATTGTTTGGATACTGGAGAGTGGTCATCGAATTGTAGAAATCCGAAAGCCCTCCATTGGTCCATCTGCAAGTTCATCAGGTGAGAATCAGCTTAACAGAAAAATAAATAGAACCAAGTCGATTCAATTTTGAAAGGACAAAAGTTTATATATAAAAGCAAACACACAAAATTTAATTTTCATTGCACAAGGCTGAATGTTTCTTGTATGTGAACAATAACCAAACAAACACAAATACTTCAAATAATTTCAGTAAAGGAGAAAGGTGGCCTTTGTTTTAACTCTTTTTGGTCTGTTCTTAGAGCATCTACTACAACCTTCAATGTTCCCATTCTCAGTAATAGTAATAGTAGTATTAGGAATAGTGGTACTTAGATGTTAGCGGCAGTATTTCACTTCTTCGCCCTCAGCTTCAGCAACACACAGCGGACGCTTCCTTTTCAATCTCTCCACTCAGTTCAACTGCATTCGAAGACAGACAAACCCTAAAACTCTCTCTCCACTCACCTCTTTATTAAGAGAACCGGCTCACATCTCAGACTGGTGACGTGTCCCTTTTTCTAGTGCAAACATAATGACATACTACCAAAGTACAACTTCACTCCTCCAAGAATAAACAATTTACTTTTTCATCAATCGATTTCCAAGGTTCACAATAAGACCCTATTTTTTATCACCTCACTATTAATTATCTTGCCGCTCTTTGTAAACTACAGAGATTCTAGATCAAAACATCCTTAATTTTAACTTTGATTCTTAGTGTCTAAATTCATTTCTTTGTTTAAAAATTCCAAATTATTATTGTTCCAGTAATTTTCTATTAATCTATCCTTTGTACATTTACAAAAAGATTGTATTTCGTGTTCTAAATTAAGTTTCTGTAACACTTACATTTCAAAATCTTTACAGCATATTAACATCTTGGTTATTCGAAAACATCTCTCTTTTACTTAGTGTTTTCCGTTTTACAGCATATCCTCCTTTATCATCATTATTATTTCAGGGGTGATGTCGCCCCTGCTACATTAAAAAAAAAAAAAACTTTAACGTAGTTAAAAAAAGCAGTGTCATGGGAAGAAAATGTCCTTTTAATAAGTCTTATTGCAGGCATGTTTATCCATGTTTTCCTTTGAATTTTTTTTAGAAGGCATCTAGTGAGGATCAAATTCACTACTCAGTAGTAATGATCAACTAGACTCGCTTCACTAAAGATTACTCCACTCCAAGGTGACTTAATTGTAAAGAGGAATTACATGTCCAAAAATGGATATGACACACATCAAAATAAACACAATTAGAACAAAATCAAAGGCTCCATTCAGCCCACTGATGATTCTAATATACAGAGGTTTGGTTAGATTTTGTTTAAAAGTGTGTCAAACCCTGAGGGGTCCTTTTACACTAACCAGATGAAGACATTTTTCATACACACGTACTTTCTTTTCTTCCCCAGTAGATAGCTATAATTTATTTAAATAGATTGTTTAATTTATCAATTTGAACCATTCAAACCAGTCCTACCTATTTACCCATACATAAACAATTTTTAAAGGAATTTAAAAATTTTTATTTCTTTTATAAATCCTATTATCTAGCCAGGGGCAACATCTTTAGACAATGTTTTTATATTTTTGGCATTTACTATGTTTAAACTTATAGCTTTTACATTTAATCAGAATGTGTTTAATCATCAATTTATGATTGCAATGGGTGCATTGAAGTACATTTTCAGCTCTTAGCAGATATACACGAGTCAGTCTTATATGTCCAATACAAACTCTTGTTAGCAGTGTCCTATCTTTGCTCTTTTAATAGTTTTGTTTTCCTGTCTGATGCTTGGTTGGTGCTCATAATGTTTGTTTTCTGGGAATGTGTCCTATATTGCTTACCATACACTTTTTATAAAGTCATTAATTTTCTTTTTAAAATTCCTATATGGAATTTTTGTATTATTTTTATCATAACATACAAGAAAAACCCAAAGAACATATTGGCTAAAACACTGATATAACGACAGGGATGTTAGCAAAAAATTACAAAATAAAATCATTAATCCTTCATTTCAGATTTTTAAATTATGCCAGATTTTTTATATAAGGAATTATATGTCTTTACATTCAGATTAAAAGGTACCTGAACAATGGCCGAAACTTTGTGAGTATAATAACTAATATGAATACCCTAATCCAAATGTAAAGACGTATAATAAAACCTTAACATCTGCTGAGATTTAGGCTTCAATATTAGATCTATTTATGGCTATGGTTCTTAAAAAAAAAAAAAACACACAACCAAAAGTTTCTTCTTCCATTCACCTACCGATCGAGGTTGCAATAAAGCTGGTAAGAAATAGCCAACAAAATATGGTCGCCGGAAGATACTGAAAAATAAGAATTTGGAAAACGTAAGAAAATAATTTTTCAAAAAGTCAGCATAAAAAGAAAAGATTATCAAAGTTTACACATTTATTATGAATTAAATTCTGAAAAACAAATTTATACAACATTTAATTATCTGGATGCTTTTAAATACTTAATAAAAATTTGGGAAGGTATCATGTTACACACACACAGAAACAAAGATCAACAAATCTCATAAATCTGTAAAAGTGTTCAATATCAGAGATAGAGCGCATGTAAATATAGAAGTGGACACTGAGGTCAACACTAAATGTTTCATATTTATTCCATGCTTGAATGTAAACATGAGACATAAAACAGACTTTCACCACTTGGTGTTAACCTCAGTGTCATATGTAAGTGATGTTCTACTCTGAAGTTATATAATTTTTATTGAGCCACAAATACTCACGTTGCTTCCATGACACTAGCAGGAATTTTTCCAGATGATGCATAAGATGCAACTGCCTTGGCTACATCTTCAGCAGCTTCTTTGGTTTTCTACAAATGAGGAATTCAAAAGACTCATCAATACATTCATGTTTGTAAAATAATTTTCAAAAATCAATTATTTACGAGATGTAATAACTTTATTGTGTGAGTAATGGCGGTATTAATTCATGACCACTGACAATACTTCTAAATTTTCAATGCAGTTCTACAGTGTCATTTCTATAGTAAAACCTTTAGCAATGCATTTACATTATATATATATATATATATATATATATATATATATATATATATAAGGGCAGATCAACAAGTCTGTACTTTGTCACAGTTAACTGAATTTTGATCTGAAAACTTTAATGTATAACATCATTGATCTTTGAAGAAATGTTAGGTTAAGTGCATTAACAAGGAAGAAAATCATGCTGAGAAATAGATTTGTTGTCAAAATGAATGCTTCTTTTCATCATTGGTCTGTTAACTTACTGATATACCCAGCTACATTGGACCCATTCTACGAATATGAATTCCCAACCACTCACACTTTTCTTTGTTCATAATGCATTTCTATAGGAAATCTATTTATAATGCATTTCTGCAGTAAAATATTAGCAATGCATTTACATCATACATACATAAAAACACTGTTCTATCAGCGATATTTGTTTAACTTCCCAGTTGCAATCCATTTTATGCTGATATCTATAGGCTGGACCAAAAGTCTTGACACCCCTACATAATATAATTTTCTATTTCAGATGGCTAATACAAAAATGGTGTTCATACAGACCTTCTCGATATGTGACAGCATGAATGAAAATGAATAAACTGAATCCAGTATATGTGCTTTGTATTACTTGTTCTATTGTTCTCATTACTTTTTGGTAGTGGGGACAAGACTTTCAGATCACGCTGTACATTAAGTACCAAATATTACTCAATTTTAGGTCAATATTGTTTTTTTTACAGTTTATCAACCTTTTGCAGCTTATTTAAAGCCAGAAAATATGTTTAGATTGTAAATTTTTTGGGAGGATGACTTTGCTGATACAAGTCCTACTAATTAATCCATAGCTTGTTGGGAAGAAGTAGATTCATACTTTTCTCAAGGATATTTGAATATAATGAACCTGACTGGAATTGAAACTCTGCTCTTTAATTTCCAATTTCAAACTGTTATCCATTACATTACCCACACATCCAAGCTTGCAGCATCTGGTATCCTCCTGTTGTCGTCCATCTAGGTAGTGACTAGGCTCAAGGTTGCACAACTTCACTAATCATATGAGAACCAACGTTTCAATGTGAAATAGCCATAACTCTTCAGGTAAAGAATTATGAAAGTCAGTGTTTTTTTTTTTCTTCTTTACCCTCAGAAATGTTGTTAAATTTATTTATTTTTTTTTTTTTTTTAAGCAATTCACCCCAAGCAAGGTGGGAAGCCACTAGCACGTAAGGGATAACAGAGTTGGAACTAGAGCAAATAGGAGTGATAGAAGAAAGCTGAAGAGAAGGATAGGGGATAGATCAAGGCATCTGGAGATGTCAATTGACATTACATTTGAATAGTTGGAGATTATAGCTATCAGGGAAACAGGAAAAGGGAAGGGAGTTCCACAGGCGAGAGGTGCGAGTCATGAAGCTATTGGAGTAGAAGAGATGGCTACATATAACAGTTTTGACAGTGAACAGTTGTGAGCGAGACGCCAGCATAGTAGAACGCTTAAGTTCATGAAGTCTGGAAACCAGCAAAAGCAGCTCATCGGAGCAGTTACCATGAAAGTATTTCTAAAAAAGACAGAGGGAGGCGATGGCACATCTGTGAGAGAGTGACTGCAGACGAGATGCCAGATCAGGGCCAATTACATTACATATCCATCTCTGGATCTCATCAAGAACCTTGAGACAAACAGAAGGGGCACTGGACCATATATGGCAGCAATACTCCATGCAAGGGTGAATGGTTGATTTGAAGAATCGACTCTGGTGAGAAAAATTTCCTGGCGCAACACATCAGTGAAAAAATCTGAAACATTCATATACAGTTGGTGCAAAAAATACAATTGCTTCTTTTTTCCCCCCCCCCCCTCTGCTGCCAGATTTTTGATGCATCTCCAGAAAGGTGAATCATGTAGAAAAATCATGTGGTCGAGATAAACACTCAGTTGTGGAGCAAGCTAAGTGAATATTAGCTTGGGAGCTTGGCATATTTGTCATCTTGGTAAAGACATCCCAGTCAATTGGAACTTCTTGAATTGCTGTGGTGTCATCTCGAGATTGAGATGGGGAGGCTTGGCTGCTAGTGCCTGAATGTGGGTTGTCTGGGTGGTGGCTTCCTTAGCCTGCTTGATGATACACAGGGCTTCTCCCATTAATGTGACTCCGAGCTCCCTAAGCATAGATCGATCCAGCATTTGAAGGCTCTCAATTGTCAGCTTCTCATCTGCAAACCTTGTCGCATGAGTTTTGGCCAAGTCAGTGGATAGGCCTGCTTCAATGAAGAAGAGTTCCCAATCTTTAGGTGTCATAGATCCTGTTTGCAGTGCCATGTAGAAAAATCATGTGGTTGAGATAAACACTCAGTTGTGGAGCAAGCTAAGTGAATATTAGCTTGGGAGCTTGGCATATTTGTCATCTTGGTAAAGACATCCCAGTCAATTCAGAACTTCCTGAATTGCTGTAGTGTCATCTCGAGATTGAGATGGGGAGGCTTGGCTGCTAGTGCCTGAATGTGGGTTGTCTGGGTGGTGGCTGTTTAGTGTATTGTTATTCTACAGATCAATATGTTTACAGATTAACAGTTCTAAGCCAAATTTTGAACTGGCATTTTCACAGAATAATATTCACCGTATATGTTTACTGAACAAAAATGCTGTAATGATTGTTTTTAATGGGCTATCAACCTTTTGATGGTTATTTAAATCCAGAAAATATTTTTTACATTGTAAGAATTTTTTTGGAGGTAATGATGATTTTATTGATCCAAGTCCGACTATTTAACCCATAGATGGGGAGAGAAGAGGTGAATTCATACTTTTCCTAACGGTATTTGTTTATAAGTGAATATAACAAACCCAACTGGAATTGAGATTGCTCTCTGATGTGATGGTGAAAATGCGCTGACAAGGTAAATTGTTGAAAAATAAGTATTTGTCATTCATAAGTGCTTAATCTTTTAAGCTACAGACTAATTAATATACCTCTGCAGATGCATAGGGATGTGCAGGTAGCATAACAGTTATCAGTGACAAAAGTGTAATTAGTAAAGAGATTTCAAGTTCTGGTCCAGTCAGTTGCATTTACTTTTGCACTAATGCCTTTGGGAAAGGCATGAATTCAGCTCTTCTCACTTTCCACCAGCTATGGGTTAAATAACAAAGACTTAGCTATGTAGCCTTGGGTGGCAACCAGTTTAAGAGAAAACAAAAGCTTTTAATTCAAAACTGTGGAGGAGGTAATGAGAAACTCCACTCCACTATCTTTCCCAAAGAGTCATAACAATTCACAGATAATAAAGGAAATGAAACTGTGAGGGGCCATAATAGCCAAATCCAGAATAGAAATGAATTTAAAAAACAAAAAAAAAATAAATAAATAAAATGTATAGTGAGCCCCCCACCCCATTCGCATTTCAGCCTTTCTGGCTTCACACATTCGCAGATTTTTTCTTTAGAACATATGTACTTGTTCTTCATAGAAACCCCCAAATATTCACGTGTTTTTCTGAAGTACATATGTACAAATTATTCGCTGAGAACTCCCTCGATTCACATATTTTTTTTTTTTTTTGATAGAACATATTTAAAATATTCTTGTAATATTTTCCTGTTATTTAAGTGACTTAAAACATAACAGTCCATTTTTATGGTAAAAATTGGCAGAATTGTACATCTTCATTGTAAAAAACAAACGCAAAAACATGCGTCGTGCTTGGGCTTTGTTCTTTGTTAGGGGCTTCGGCTGGGGTCTTAAAAGTGGCTTATGCTACATTTGGGGGCATCAAAGTTCTGTTTTTAGAAAATGTTTTAAACTTCATATTTTATGTCTTGTTACACATATTTTATACACTATTTTCACTGGTTGTATTAATCTATGCATAATTAAAAACGGTTATTGCACATATGAAAGAAAATTTACACTAAGTTTATGTTCACCAATACTATTTTTCAAAAATGTTTTAAAAAGGGTCTGAAATGTTTCTAAAGTGTTTAGGATGAAAGTTTAAGGCATATGGGGTTTTAACAATCAAAATAGGTACTTATAAGCATTTTTAGGTGGGTACAAGCATTCATGGATTCTAGCTATATACAGCCGGTTCTGGTCCCTGACTCCCGCAAATACAGGAGACTCACTGTATGCATAATCATTAGAATGAATGAAAGGTTTGAGATTTGTTTGATAAATCCTGCCTGTGATATCACAGATTAAATAAACAGTTTTTAAATATGAAATATAAATCATTTAAGTTACTTTTAAACTAATTTATGACCAATATATATATATATATATATATATATATATATATATATATATCAGCAATGCATATCCCAATTTTTTTGTTTTATTTATAAATTAATTATATAATTATATTGCTACATATGTCAAACCCAGATGTTAGTAGTATGGTAGCATAGCATTCGTTCTCAGTGTGCAGCTTCTTCTAATCAAATGCTTGTGGCTTAAAAATAACCCCTCAGCCAGATCATTACCCATGAATTGATACCATGAGAATTTGTAGCAGTAAGCAGATTTTATTCCTGGGTTGTAACAAATTGCTATAGATGAGCAAAACCAAGATGAGGCATAGTTGAGGCAGGAGGTGAAAAGTTTAACAAAAGTCTTCTCACGCCGTTCTCCACAAGTCTTATCCATCTCTCTGGCTTTTTTGCAGGTAGTGACCAGTGTCTTATAGAAAACATTGTTCTTTGTTTTGTCATCTTTGTCTAAAAAGATAATTTATCTTCATTCATTGACTCTTTGTCTGAGCCACTTGCCATGTACTGGTGAAGTCCACTTCCCTTACTGATAACCATCAGGAAAATAAATGTCTGAATCCATTTTTGTGATAGGTCAGCTATTTTACATTTAATAAGATATCAGCTGACAGTAATATTGCTACATCAAGAGAAGCTAAAACTTAGCATATTTTTGGGTTTTTCTTTTTTGCTTTGATACTGTGGCAGTCTAATAAAATAGAATTTGATGTGGGGTTTAATTTTCCATGTGTAAAGTAACATTTACTGACACTTGAATGTTTACAGAAACTAAATAAATGTGAGTATAGTTAGTGTTTCAGCAGTGACAACAGCAATGTGTGTAACAAGTTACATTCCATGCAACCTTACGTTGCACAGATACATACCCCATACTCAATTATGTTGACTACATAAAAATTTTTTTTTTTAAAGACTTGCAGCCAAAAGCTTGCTCTAAAATTTAAATTCAGAAATTTAATTTATGGTAAAAAGAAAAGTCTTTGTTTATCAGATAGGGATTAATAGGCATCTTTTGAATAAGTTAAATGTTTAAGACGATTAAATTCAACTTATATGAATATTATTATAATGCTACTATTAGGTTGGTGCAAAAATAATGACGTAATAATGTCGTTTTTTGACGTATTTTTTAACGTCAAAAAACGACATTATTACGTCATTATTTTTGCACCAACCTAATAATTTGCTATTAGTCACCAGCTTTATTTCATAACCAAGAATTTAATTTCTTCTTTGCTGATTGCTTCATTGCATAAATGCTGATGGTGTTGATGACTAAATTCACCACCAATGTTTAGTCAGAAGTTTCTAGCTCCTGTCATCCATTCCCTATTGCCATTTGGCTTTGCAAGAGTTTGTTCGAGGTGAAAGAAAATCAGAATAGAAGAAAGTGCCGATGATGTGATTTTGTTTAAGGTGGACCTAAACTTACCAGAAAGTGACCCACACACTATTTCTTGACCTTCCTCTGTGGCAAATATGGAATGAGACATGCAGAAACCAGTTATGGAACTGCAACAGACTGCTTCTGTTATTATTTCAAGTGGCAACTACTGTAGTATGTCCGTCATGTATAGCCCACTGGTTCAACTGTCAAGATCTGTTGCCATTAGTAGGTCATCAGTAATCAAAGTTTCTTTAAATTTGGAATAAAGGAGAATATCTTTTAAAAATGACTGGTACTTCCTTATGGAACTAAAATTGTTCTATCATCTAAAATGACTGTTTAGATTTATGCAATTTATATCGCAGCCCAGTTTTGAAAAAATAATTTTTTTTTAATAACAACAGGCAAATACACAAATGTAAAAGATTAAAAGAAGAGATAAACTTACTAACCATCTTTTTATCCATTATTTCATCTGTACTATCTAAAAATACTGATGACATTGAGAGTGGTTGCTGAAAATAAACAATAAGAAGGACTATATGAAGTTATCAGAACATAATTGAGAAAAAAAAAAAAAAAAATTTTGAGAAGACATCACACAGGTCAGCCACACACTCTAGATTTGGCTCCTTGTGACTTACAGCTTTTCCCAAAGCTAAAATTACTTTTGAAAGTGAGTCAGAAAATAATATATATTCACTTTGACAAATAAAAAGACAATTTATATCATAGGATGATCTAAAAGAAATTTGTAATTAAAAAAAAAAAAAAAAAAAAAAAAAATACCAAAAGACTGGTGGTAAGGGTGGGGGTTATAAAAGAATCAAGACACGGAGTGTGGCCCTTTTTTTTTTTTTTTTTTTTTTTTTCATTTATGTGGGCATGTTGTCAACAGAAAGAGAAAAGTGGAGAAGAAATTCAGAGAGAGAAAGGCGAGTGGACAGAGACAGGCGATAAGACGAAAATTTGTTACATTCCCACTGAGACCAATAGTCCAAGATTTACTTCTCCATCCCAAAATTGCACAGAATGAACTAAATAATTGAATAATATTGACCAGAGAATGACACTGCATAATCAAATAGAAAAGTAACATTAAAAAAAAAAAAAAAGTCTCATTTATAAATGTATTATAATAAAACAGTTAACGTATTTCAAATGTATAAACTGCCATCCCTTGGTCACATCATCAAGACTTCAAAACCAAAAAAAGTAATTGCTACAAGATGAATTTAAAAACTTGAACTTTACTCCCTCTGATGTTAAATGTAACAATCTCTCACCTGACTGCATCAAATGAAAAAAAACATTCAGGATTCAGTTAATTGCAAAACTTCCATGGGCAACACACACAAAAAAAAAAATTCATTAATTTCAAGTTTTATGTGTACAAAATAATGACGTAATAATGTCATTTTTTGACGTTAAAAAATATGTCAAAAAACGACATTATTACGTCATTATTTTTGCACCAACCCAATAGAAAATATCCAGCCATTTTGAATATCCGAAGAATGGGTTCTGTAGTCTTGCAACATGGTAATCAGTGGAGACTTTGCCATGTATGTGTGAACACCCTCTAATAGGATTACTCGGTCTACAGAGAGATAATAATGTGTACTGTATGACTATCACTTTCACAATAACATCTTATGAAGTTTATTTTTGGTAAGACATCACACAGGTCAGAACCCCCCCCACACACACACACACACACACACACACTCTCTAGACTTGGGTCCTTGTGACTTACAGCTTTTCCCAAAGCGAAAATTTTAAAAGTGAATACTCTCCAATGGGGTTACTCAATCAGTGGTGAGGTTTCATGGTACAGCTTGTGCACTAAATTCACAACATCTCATACATTTTCTTTTTTTGTAAAGACAACACATTACACTACACATCAGCCCCTACTCCCTAGTTCAGATTTTGTTCCATAAGACATTGATTTGCTTTATTTTGTTTTACAGCATATCAACTTCAATGGCTTATTTAATGCTGACAAGACTTTTAGGATATGTTCAAATGAACAGAATATGTATTCTTTGCAAAGAATCAGTGTGTAGATCAGGTTTCATTTACATACTATTGAAAAGAGGGGTTTTGTCAAGAGTCAAATGTATTGCTGGTAATAATTTTTTTTTTTTTTTTTTTTTTT
Source organism: Acanthosepion lycidas (assembly GCA_963932145.1). Lineage (NCBI taxonomy): Eukaryota > Metazoa > Mollusca > Cephalopoda > Sepiida > Sepiidae > Acanthosepion > Acanthosepion lycidas. The sequence continues at coordinate 21,356,638 of OZ010592.1, forward strand.
CAAAATGTATTGCTTGTAATTTTACTATAAAAATCTATTTTTATACTTTCATAGTTTTGACCTCAGTTTGAGGGTTCACTATTTGCCCATAGCTAGGATCCTAACAGGTCCTGGACATCATGAATTTAAGTGTAGTAACAGATCGATAAGTAGGTTTCATCATTTTACCATTGAAATTGCTAAATGTAAACATAACACCATAACACCTCAACAATCCTTCACCAAACTGCCTTTCCTATCTTTTCTTTACCCTTATATGTCCCCTCTTAAAATATTTCCTTTCCTTTTTTTTTCCAAAACAAATAGAAAAAAAAGGAAGTGACGTTCCACAAGCAGCCTGCTTACAAACAGAATTGCTCATAACCATTTTTGGTTCTCACCAGTTGAGGTACAACTAAATGCACCAAAACAAGGTTGAATCTTTGTAGTGAGTGAATTGTTTTTATCTATATGAAAAAATTATAATAAATAATTATTGCTCTACTATCAGTATTGAACCCTCTTTTGAATTAATGCTGTAAACATTAGAATTAATATATCAGGTGCCCAAAAAAGTTTTTGCAGATTTTTGTTAACTTATTTCTGGCTCAGCTGTTTAGTTACTAACAAGCATAAGTATACAGGAAGCAAATTGTATTGACAAGTACATTGTTGAACAATTCAGTTATTATTTTATTATATAACTAATATTTTATTTCCCATTTCAGAGCACTCAAAATGACTGATAAAAACATTGTAATTCGTGCTTGTCTGTTGTATGAGTTTAAATTTGGTATAAGTGCATCATGTACTTCTCGTAAGCTATATACGGCCTTTGGCAAAGGTGCAGTAAGTTAACAAACTGCACGTAATTGGTTTCAGAAGTTTTGTTATGGCAATGAAACCGTTGAAGATGAACCTCAAGCTGAACGACCAATATCCCTAAACAATGAGAATTTAAAGGCAGACATAGAATCAGATTCAGGTTTAACATGTCATGAACTAGCTTTGAGGTTTAATGTAAGCGATGAAACTATAAGACTGCATTTGCACCAGCTGGAGAAGAAATAGAAATTAAGCAAATGTGTACCATATGACTTAACACCAGCAAACAAACTGCAGAGGTTTACCATATGCTCTTCTCATCACAGTAGACTAACAAAAGAACCGATTTTTGATCGAATTATGACATGTCATGAAAAATGGATCATGTATACAAACTCTAAGAGGAAACATCATTAGTTATCACCGGGTGATCCTTTGCCACAAACTTCAAAGGCACCACTATTCCAAAAAAAACTTTTGCTGTGTTTGGTGAACATATCAAGGAATAATTCACTATGAGTTTTTAAAAACGGGTGAAACCATTACTGCTAACAAATATTGCAAGCATCTTGAACGAGTTCAGGAAAATTTATTGAAGAAACAGCCTGCATTAGTAAACAAAAAACAAGTTTTGTTTCTCCAGGACAATGTTTGCCCACATGTTGCAAAAATGATTCTTGCCAAGATAGCAGAGCTAAAGTGGGAGATTATGCTTCATCCACCATATTCACCAGACCTCTCCCCCAACAGATTTTCACTTGTTTTTAGGCTTAGATAATCATATGAAGAACAGGGCATTTAATAATGACAGAACTTGAAAACAAAAGTGCATAACTTTTTCCAAAGTAAAACTAAGGACTTTTACAAAAATGGCATTACTCAGTTGTTGAACCATTGGGAGTTCATATTTTGACGAATAAATATATTTAAGACTTTAAATATGCATCTTTAATTTCCTTTATAAAAATCTGCAAAAGCTTTTTCGGGCACCTGATATTATTTCGTTCTCATATTTGGAGATATAGATATATATATATATATATATATATATATATATATTCCAGAAAAAAAACTATTCAACTTTAAAAAAAGGTCAGTTGTTATTCGACAAAACATTTCTCCCAAATTTTCTCCCCATGAACAAAACAACCATCAAAATAAAAATGTCATCTTACCTTGAGATCTAAAAGTCGAGTTTTGGCCAAAGTAGAATATTCAGCAAAAATTGGTTTACAGAGTGCTGGGATGAAAGGAGGCTTTATTAAATGAGCCTAGAATGGAAAACAAGACAATATAAAAAAAAAAAGTTTCAACAATTTAAGCTATTCATGATTGATCAATTCATTTTCTACACCTTATAAACCCTTTGCAGATTATTTAAAGCCAGAAAATATACTTAGATTGTAAGAATTTTTTTTTTTTTTTTTTTGCTTAACGGTATATCAACTCATTATGGATCATTTAATGTCGGAATTTAATTTTCTTGGGAGCTTTCAAGTAATAAAAATATGATATCTTTTTCTGCTTTCACAACTGAATATATAGTAGTTGATACTCAGCTTTTTCGCATATACATGTTTGTGTGGACATAGAGGCAGTGATATGTGGATTTTATGTTGCAGTTTTGTTGAAGTTGTATTTTGGAATACAGTTTGATTTCTTTAAGAAATTGTAGAATATTATATGGATTAATGTCAAGAAAGAATTCTTCCATGTTGGTTAATTCATTTTGTTTAGCAGCATATCAACCCCTATAGGTTACTTAATGCAGAAATCTAAATATTTTTAACACAATTGTATGCCTTCAACTAAATATATTTTTAACAATTGTATACCTTCAACTAAATATATTTTTAACAATTGTATACATTCAACTGCAGATAAAATGTATTGTTGGTAATTCTACAATAAAAATGTATTGCTGGTATTTTTACACTTTTATAGTGTTTTATCTTTGTTTAGGGGTTCAATGTTTGCTCATAGCTGGGACCCTAACAGGTGCTACCACCCTGGGAACAACAGCAATTAAGAGGTGGTTCCATGCTCTTCAAAACCTCCAATCAGAGGCCTTGCTGCCGGATGTAGTTTATTGTCACACCCAGGACTGATTGTACAGGAAATAGTGTTTCAATGTGATGTGTCTGTAAGCTAAGCTCTTCATATTTTATGACACAATAAAATAACTGCACAAGTATTTTAATTATATTAATTAGTATTAGACATTGATCCAACCTGACAAAAGAAATGAACTCGTTATTTCAAAGAAAGCAAGTAACCTATATTTTATATACTCTCCATAAGGTCTGTCCTTTGTCATTTACAGAAATGCTTGTGCCCTTCCTGTCTCTCCTCACACCATGTTCTGACATCCATTTACACACATTCAATAGCGAGGTTACTCAGTTTCTCTTCTTGCCTTCCATACGTCCTGTGAGTGTCATATTCTATAAGCCCTCTTTCCTAATTATGCATCTCAGAAATTTCAACTATCTCTTTCTGGTTCTATGTATAATTTTCCTTAAAGCTTCCTCATTGTGCACATGTTTTGTCCATGGCCCTCTCAACATCCTTCTATAGAACCACATCTCTGTCCCTTCAAGTCTCCTCTTCATAAACTGTCCAGGATTCTGTCATATTGGAGATTAGATATTACATAGTAATTCAACATTCTTTTCTTTGTTTCTAACACAAGTTTCCTATCTCTTAATACTTTGCTTAGTTTCTGAAAGATATTTTTCACTATTCCTCCACACTTTTGGATTTCTGTCTCAGATTTTTCGTTGTCTGTTATGACACTATATATACTGAATAAGTTCAAATAACTGAAAAACTAAATGAATTTAATATTTAGTAAACAAAACTGAAGAGCAGTCCTTCTGATATCAAATTCACATTGTTATGACCCAAAACTCAAAATCACAGTTTAATTCTCTGGAGCTTTAAGAAATCGTCTAAAAATAAAACTTATTTTTCTAAAATGAATTTATTACTCACCTTTAGATGAATAGCGGATTCATAGGGAACAAGATCAGATAAAAATTTCATGAGAAAAGTGAAAGATTTTCTTGTGTTGGCCAATGACTTAGTTGGACTGCCAAAAGTGAACTGAAATATTACAACAAAAACACATAAAAACAACTTAATAATCTCAGCATCCTTTGCAAATGGAGACATGATTTTGAATATGAAGAAAGAATATCATTTAATGTACGAGATAATCTGTAGTAATTAAAATGACACCTCAATTATACACAAGATATAACTGCACCTTAATGAACTGCTTCAAGAAGAAAATTGAAAAATTTTAAAACATTGCCCTGGATTAACTTTTTTTGTATATAGATGCAGATTTATATATATATATATATATATATATTTTTTTTTTTTTTTGTTGTTGCTGGTTATACGACCTCTCTCTCTATCTCTCACACACATGTATTTTATGATCCATGAAAGATTTTAATAATATGACCTCTCTCTCACATTTTTATGAACCATGAAAGATGAAGCAAGAAAAAATGTCAGCCAAGGCACATCCTTTGAATTTTCACTTCCTATGACAACCCCTTACATTCACATCACACATCTCATTTCATAATTGTAGAGAAAAATTAATGATGGTCTTTTGTCAAAAAGTGCAGTGCAGTGCAACGCTTGCCAGAAGGCCAGCTCTTTTTTTTCTTTGGTCGCCTCAAGGAAATGGATTGTGTGGCTTCCTTTGTCAGGCGTTACATTGGGTAGTTGTGAAAGACACCAACTCAGCCGTGCCTACTTCAACTTCCTCTTTGTCTGTCAATTCGTACGTCCAGCTCTAACACATGCAGTCCACTGAATGACTTCCTTCTTTTCATGCTGCTGGCACCCCGTTTTTTATGCTATTCCAAGATGGCCAAAATTTGCATGTGTGCAAATATCATCTCATCTTGGACAAGATAGGCGCACATAAATTGTGTCTTCAATAGTGGCCATATTTCTTTTTTGTCATCACTTTGCAGGCAAGACACGTTCATGCTCGTTTCAAATTCCAAGGTAAGTCATGTCTTTCGTTACAATAATAGTCTACTTTGATCTATCTTGAGCCTTATATTAGGTGACCTTTAGTTTAAAAAAAGAAAAAAAAAAAAAAAAAAAGAAAACAAATACTGGGATGCGATAAGAGGGATAAAAATCAGGAATAGTATGACATGCCAGCAGAAAAACCCCTCTATGGTCATTTGTCAAGTAAAATTCAGTCAGTGATACATGCTTAAGCAATCATGTATCTTTCGATACATGACTGATGAGGCAGATTTTTTTTTCATGCAGTAGTTTGCCATCTCTTTCTGTGGTAGACCAGTTGCCATCGAAAGCTATAGAACACAGTCTGTGATGCTATTTACCCATAGCTGAGGGGAGAAGAAGAGGATTCATACCTTTCCCAAGGGTATTAGCACATAAGTGAATGCAATGGATTTGACTGGAATTCGAACTCGGCTCCAATTCCTCAATCTGGGCCGCTATCCATTACTCCTCCATGTAAAATTACATTTGTTAATCAAGTTTAAGGTCTATAAGACTGTGACATAGAAAATATCAAGAAATGAATACTGACATCCCACCATTGCCGATCAGGCCCAGACATTTCACCAATCACTATGAATAGATTTTCCTTTGGGGCGGGGGCCCCATGGCATGAGTGCCTATATGGAATTAAACCCAACTCAGACCTCAAGTGGAACTCATAAATACGATTCATGGCTAAAGATGCTGGAAAAATGGTCAGTTTTCTGTACCGCACCAGTAAGAACCTGACTCCTTCTATTCTCTACCTTTATAAGAGCCAGATCAGGCTGGAAAATCGAGTACTGCTGCTCAGTCTTCACTTTCCACTTTTGATGTGCGAGTCCAAAAGTGTCGCCACATCCTTTTGGGTGATGAATTATTTTTTGCCCTACAACCCCCTCTCTGTTCTATCGCTATTTCCATGGAGAGAGTTCAGATGAAATACACACCATACTTCCACTCATCCTAACCTTCACATCTAAGACCCACCCTGCCGCACACATTTTAGCAAACCACCCTTATTCTCTTCATATTCCTTCAGTGAGATTTAAGTTTTACTTGAGCAGCTTCTTCCCACAAACCATTGTCTTGTGGAACTGACTCCCAAGAAGATGCTTCCATGATCACTATAATCTTAATCTGTTCAAGTCTAGAGTTAGCCATTATCTTCCACACATATCCGCATACTCTGTAACCTCTTACTCTGTAACCCTCTACATTGAGTGGCCATCAGGCCTTGAGATATACACAGGATAGAGCAATCAGGTGAAATAAATTAAAGTTGCGATTAGTATTTTTATTAATCTATTGAAAAGTTAGGGATATCAATTTATCATTTATTGAACATCAGAGGGGGGGAAAAATTATTTGTGCATAATCTCATTTTGAGGTATCACTTGAGACAATTGGTGAGATATAAAAAAAATAAAAAAAAAAAATAAAAAAAAAAAATAAAAAAAAAAAAAAAAAAAAAAAAAGAAAAGAAAAAAACATTTTTAACCCTTCACCCTGCATTAGTTGCCTTGCTGAGTCAGGAGAGTAGTGGGAGGAAGCAAAAGCAACAAAAAAAAAAAAACAAAAAAAAATTTATCCCTTCACCCTGCATTAGTTGCCTTGCTGAGTCAGGAGAGTAGTGGCAGGAAGCAAAAAAATTTTTAAAAAAGTTGCCAATTATGAATTCTGTGCACTTTAAAAATTTGTGGGGTAACAAAACACCCTATGTGACTAATGCAGGGTTAAAATGCTAAGTAAGACAAGGTATAATTGCTTACCTCAAACCAATCTGGGTAAGTTCCAAAGACATAAGGTCCTTCATAGCAACCTTGGCGAGCAAACAAGAATGCAATTATCGTGCTATCTATTTCAGCAGAGTCTATTCCATATTTCAAGGTGTCATTGATGTAATCTATAAAAAAAAGAAAAAAATTAAAATTAAATAAAAAGAAAATTTAAAATCATTTTATAATATGCACAAAACATACCACCCTAGTCTTCAAAAATATTTTATTTAAAAACTAAGTTTTTAAACTAAACAAACAAAAAAAAACAATCATCTTCATAAACTTCATAAAAATGTTTTTCTTCTTCTATGTACCGTATCCCTTCAGAACATTGGTAACCATGGCTCTCTACAATTTCCTGTCTTTTGTGGCTCTTAATAAATTTTGTTTTTGCTTTCTCTATGAAACATTGCTCCGCCATCCATTCACATAAGCTCGCTAAATAGGTTAAGCATTGTTTTCCTCTCTCCCTTCTACCTTTGAGGATCAAAATGTCTTTTTTGTTTCCATTGTCCCTAGAACATTATCATTGCTCAACTGTTCTGTCCATTGTATTCTCAGCATCCTCCTGTAAATCCACATTTCTGTTGCTTCAAGTCTACTTCATTTGTGAGGAGTTTGTCCCACATTCACTGCTATATAGGAGGAATGATATTACATAATAGTTCAGTACTCTTTTCTTTGTTTCTGTTGCTTCAAGTCTCTTCATATGTGAGATTGTCCAGTATTCACAGCCATATAGGAGTAATGATATAACATATAGGAGTAATGATATAACATATAGGAGTACTGATATTATGTAACCGTTCAGTACTCTTTTCTTTGTTTTTGTTGCTTAAGTCTCTTCTTCATATGTGAGAAGATTGTCCTTGTATTCACAGCCATATAGGGGGACACTTTGTTTCTGTTGCTTTAAATCTCTTCTTCATATGTGAAGAGATTGTCCAGTATTCACAGCCATTTTCTAACAAAATGTTTCTGTTTCTTAATATAAGGTAACCAAAAAAAGTTCTTGCCATTTTTTGCGTCATATGGGAAGAAGGGATCACTCATATGCAAACGAGTGTGTCATGTACTGTAGGAGTAGAAATGGGAGCATTGCTCTTGACCAATACAGGTGTGTGGTGCAGACATATTAGTCATAGCTCAAGCAGTGGCAAGGAAACATGGTGGTGTTGAAGCAGCTTGTTCAGGGTTTTTTACTTTATGACTTTAAGGTGGGTTTGTCCACGACTGCAATACATCAAGCTCTTGGGGATAATGCTGTGAGTGAACACACCGCCAGATATTTGTTCCAGGAATTCAGGTTGGGAGATCTGTCCCTTTCTGATGAAGCCACTAGGTGCAGTATGAGATGCTACCAATGGGCCAAAGCATCACCACTAATCTGCATGTGCAGCTGTTGGAACATATGCAACAAGCACTGAAACGGAAGGAACCAGCATTGGTTAATAGCGAGGGTGTACTGTTCCTCCATGTCAATGCCATGTGGCATAGTTGCCCAGGGATACCATACACTGACTTTGTTGGGAGACACTGTACCATCCACCTTACTCCCTGGATTTATGACAAGCACTCACACTTCTTTGCATCCAAGACATCTGATTTTTATTGCCAGGACATTACACAGCTGGATTGATGTTGGCAAAAAAGTTCTGATGAAGATTTTGAAGACTAACAATATGTTAAATTTGCTGTATAGTTTTTTATTCTAATAAATCAAAAACAGCAAGAACTTTTTTGATTGCATTATACTTTGCTTAGCTTTTGGAAGGCTTCTTTACTATAATAAGTGAATCACATGTTTGTAAAATACTCTTCAATGTGTTTTCTTACTACAATGGTATAAAAATTTTGCAAATATGAAAAAATATGCAAGCTATTTATCTCAATAAAAATCAGCAACAGAATGACAAGACAGAAAACTGAGTAGTGATGTTTTGTTCTAAAAAGGAACTTCTTCAGACAACAGGATATACTTCATAATATACATTAGCAATACTTAAATATTTTCTAGGGAGTAAAAAAATTTTATTACAGCCATTAGAACATGTATTTTAGCACAAAGAGAACAGAAAAAAAAGATTTTTTTTAATAATGATAGAAAACCTTCAATATTTCAATTTTTAATTTAAAAAAAAAAAAAAAACATTTTTTACATTAATTACATTGTACAGACTGTTGTCCTCATCTTTATTGTGATATTCACAACATTTCAGTTGTTATACACTCTGGCCTTCTTCAGGTGACTGGAATTTCAAAATGAACCCTTTATTTCATCTACCAGGATAGATTGTTCTAGTTCTACTAGAAGAAACATGGTCCAGTGGATAAAATCATTGGTTGGATCCAGTGACTTGACCCAAAGAGTTGTGATTTCAGTACCTGGCTATGGCAGTGGTGAACAAAAACTTGGAGAATTAAGTTAAAAGGTAGATAACCGAGACATCTGGAAGAGGCATGGCATATGGAACTTGAACAATCTACCCCAGTGAATGAAATAAAGTGTTCAGTTCAAAATTCCAATCACCTGAAGAAGGCCGGAGCATACAATGGCCAAAACGTCATGAACATGACAATAAAGATGAGAACAAGTCTGAACAATGTAAATAATTACAATTCCCCATCTCAGAAATATAAACAAATAAATTTTTCTTTACAATAATTTTCAGTCTGTACAAGACTGTACAAGCCACACTAGGTAGAGGTTTTTTTCTGATGTTCACCCAATACAATGCCCAAGAGCCACTCAAGGTAGAGGGTTACTGTGTGGTGTTGTATGAGCATAGGAAAGGGCAAGAACCGAAGTTCATGGGGCTATGCAGGAAAGATAATGGTTAACGCTAGACTTGAAGAGGTCTGGATTGTCGTGATTGGGAAAACACAAAAGAATGAACAGACTTTAGAAGGAACCAGAAACCCAATACCAAACAGAGAACAAGGGTTATAGAGTAAGAGGCACAGTTTATGGAGATATGTAGGGAAAATAATGGTTAACCCTAGATTTGAGCAGGATCAGATTGTAATGCTCAAGGGAGTATTCACTTGGGAGTCAATTTCACAATGTAATAATTAATGTGAAGAAGCTGTTAGAGTGGAACTTACATCTCATGAGAATTGTTAACTACAATGTGCATGGCATGACGGGTCTCAGCCATAAAGGTTAGAATTGGTGGGACTAAGGAATGTAAGTTAAACACTTTCCATGGAAATAGCAGTAGAGTAGTGACCGATTTGCAACATTTCATCTGTGGGAAAGGGTTTATAAGATGGAAAACAAGTCATCACCCACAAGACCATGTGGATACTTTTGTACTTTGGAGACGAGAGCCCCTACCCATATATTCTGGCTCTTGTAAAGGCAGAGGATAGCATCAGGTATTTACTGGAGTGATACAGAGAACTGACCATTTCCCCAGCATCTTTAGAGAGGGGTCATATGTTCAAGTTCCACTTGAGGTCTGGGGGTGAGCTTAAGTCTCAATAGGTACTCAAGGGTCAGGGCTTCCTTGGGAGAACAAATGTTCATTACAATAGACAAAAATTCAGGGTCTGCTCAGTGAGGAGTTAAGTGACATTCACTTCAGTAAATAAACAAGCATCCATTCATTTGTCAGTGGCTGTGATCTGTTAATGTGTTTTCATAAAAGAAAAGTTATACTTACTTTTAAGAAGAGCTGGGGCTTCCCGAAAACAGATAAGGTAAGTTGCAGCAAAAGAAAGTACACATTTCCAGTTAAATTCTTCACTTTCAAGAATGTTCTTTATTATATTCAGTACACAATTTGCATCCAATACGATCAAGAACTGAAGAGGAAAAAAATTATTTTCTGCTGATTGAATAGATTTTAAAAAGCATGTAGACTTACTTCTATATTTTAACCAATTCCAATAAAATGTTAAAAACCACTTATTGAGAATTCCATAAAAGAACAAAGTTATTCTCAGTTATCTTTGCAGATTTAAAAAGTATTAAATGAAAAGTTAAAAAAAAAACTTGTTTTAATTTTAGACATATCTAAATAAAAATGTTTTTATCTTTTGCTTTTGAGAAAAATAATAATCTCAAACTAAAAATAACAAAACTCCCCAAAATTTGATTTCTCACATTGAAAAAAAAAAAAAATAAATAAATAAATAATTACTAACATTAGAAAAAAAATATAAATTCATCACATTATACAGAAAGAAAAAAACATACACATTTCTCACATTATACACAAAGGAAAAAAAAAACAAAAAAAAAACAAACATCAATTTCTCATTATACAGGGAAAAATATCAAAAGCAAAATCATATATTGAATATCGTATTGAAATATCACCTTCCAGAATATGCATATATGTGATATTTCAGTCACATGCAGAATGAAATCACATGTTCAAACACCATCTATTGAAAATAAACATTCAATAAAACTAGTAGTGTGCGAACATCATTTTTTGACTATTTATTACATTAATATTACAATTTATAATATTGATTTTAAAGATATTAAATAATAACACAGTAGTGGTTGGTTATTGCTACTACTCATTAGCATATGTGTATGAGTAGACGTTATGTATAGGCTCATTACATAAGGTAGTGGCAATGGTACTTGGACTGTAGAACTAATACTGACTGAATACAACTGCAATACCTACTTGGAATATAACAAATGATTAAAAATAACAACACTAATATTAAACAATGGTAGGAATTTAGATATAATGGTGAACAGAAAGAGCTAACAATTAGGTTATTGATCTTTGCTTAAGATTAATAATATAATTGCTTTTTCTTTAGAAATACTTTCATACTTGTTACCTGTTTAAAAAGAGCCTTTTTAAGGGGTGATAACTTGCTGTACGTCCACTGGTCTTGCTTCTTGATTGCATCGGATACTAGGAGAAAGAAAATATTTGATAAGAACAATAAAACAACTTCACGATTCATGCCAACCTGAAATTGCTGATCATCTCTGTTGTAGTCATATCCTTCTATGGCAACATCTAAAACACTCTTGACTGAAATTGAGAGGCAGACTACTGCAATTTCAAATATATAGAACTAATATGTAAAATATTATATTTTGAGGGGATTCCATATACAGTAAAAAGTAATATTTAGAAATGATGCAGTGCTAAATGTTAAAAAAAATAATTTACTCTGTAACATGACTACAAAGTTATGTTATCCATCGAAATTATTTTTTTTTCATGGCTTAACTCTTCACAGGTTACTTAAAACAAAAAAATATTTTTTTTTAGATTGCTAGAAATTTTTAGAGATAATTATTTACTGATAAAAGTCCTATTAATATACTTGGAGGAAAAAAAGAAGTGGATTCATACCTTTCCCAGGGTTATTTGCACATAAGCGAATATAATAACCTCAACTGGAATTAGAACTTGGTTCTAATTCCCAATTCCGATCCAGTATCCATTACACCAGGCATGTCAAACTCTGGGCTGCACCTGCTTACAGTCTTCTATTAATCACGGCTAGTGGTAACTAAACTTTAAATACAAAATACTTACAATACAAGGTACTACAATTTAATCATTTTTATGTTGTCCTGATGATTGACATCGCTTTAAACAAGCTATTCTCAATATATCAGGTTGGAATGTCCGTGCAGATCCCACTTTGACCAAAGATGACAAACATTCATCAGTTTATCTGGTTCTGTGAGACGTTTTTGTGGCCTTCATAAATGAAAATAACTGGTCACAGACATATGTGGCACCAAACATCGTCATAATCTTTGTGGCAAACTTTCTGAAATTCTTAAATATCTGAGGAAGGTATGAACAAAATCCAGGTCCCCTTCTGGGTACTTTACCTTGAGTGTTGAGTCAGTCTACATTTCCAGTAGTTCCATCTGTAGACTTTCCTCTGCCTGAACAACATCATAATTAAATTGTGCTAAGAATAATGCAAACTGATCTTCACAAGATGAAAAATCACAAAATCTTTGCTGAAATTCCTTTGACAGCAATTCTAGGTAATTGTCATACTTAGCAAAGATAAATACAGACTCAGTATTGGCAATTTTTTTCAACTCCTTGCACACAGGAAAATGAATCATGTTTTTATGTAACAACTGGGACTTCAATAAAAATAATTTTGCAATGAAACACTTGATATCATCATATAACTGAATGATGAGCTTATTTTTACCTTGTAATTTCAAATTAAGGTTACTTAATTTTACTTAAAATTTTATTAAACTTTTTATTAAAATTTTACTTAAATTAAGGTTACTTAATTAAGGGCAGTAATATCCACTGAAAAGGCTAGATCTTGGAGACAACTTTCATCTTTCAATTTATCTGTGCTTTGACAACTTCATCTCCAAAAAACACAACAATTTCGTGTCACAATAAAAAATAAAAAAAAAAACAAAACATCTTTTCAGTACCTTGTGACATGAAAGCCACTGAACTTCTGTGTAGAATGGAACATTTGCGAACTGATTATTCAGTCTGCCAACAACTGGCTAAACTCATGGTAATGCAGAGCACAACCGCTGATATATTTCACTGTTTTTGTGACAAAACTAAACACATGATCTAATTTTAAAATCTTAGAACATAAGTTCTGTTAATGAATTATACAGTGAAAATGCTTGAATGTTGAATCTGGACATGTTTTCTATTTTTGCACCTAACTTAGCAGCAACATCATTATATCGCCAAACCATATTGGCAGCACCATCAGTAGATAACCACACAAATCAAGGCCATACTCATGGAGAAGCTGTTCCACTTTCTCAAAAATGTCTTGGCTTGTTGTAGTATCATGTATTTGGACCAGGTCAATTAGTTCTTCATAAATTTGAAATTGTCACAATCCCTGATAAAAACAGCAAACTGTGCTATTCCAGCTAAGTCAACAGTCTCATATAGAAAAATGTTCAAAATTGATGATAAAGTCTTCAACTGTCGATTCAAATCACCTGCCATTTCATCAATCCTTTCAGCAACAGTGTTCCTGCTTAATGAAGAATAGTTGCTGACATTCGAAAACAAAAAGCCATTGAGATAGAATAAACAATCTAATCATACCAATTGAAAAAAAAAAAATAAAAAAAATCTCACTGTTTTTAATAATTTGCACTACCAACATAGACAAAATTCTCGATGTACAACGGCTATAGAAACATTTGTGAGGGCCGCCAGTTTGGCACACTTGCTCTACACCATTTGCACATCCAAGTTTACAGCTACTAGTATTCCTGAGTGATCACCTATCTAGATACTGATCAGGCTGGATGTTGCTTAACTTTTGTGATCATATGAGAACTGGTGTTTCAATGTGATATAGCTGTTACCAAATTAGGCTTTATAAGGATGGAAATTATATATATATATATATATATAGATATGTGTGTGTGTATGTATATATATCAATATCAGAGACAGAGTATTAAAAAATAGAGAGTGGGGATATAGGAATTAACAATGCATGATGACTGTCAGTTTCATATTTCAATACCATCTTCAGGCCAAGTGCCATTAATTCTTTAACAGGCTGTCTATATTGTGGTCTGTGTATCTCTGTCACTGAATTGGTTTGGTTTGATTTACAGCATATCAACCTCAATGGGTTATTTAATGCCAAAAAAATTTTCATTGTTGGTAATATTTTTTTCATTCAGAAATCTATTTCTGGTAAGAATTTTTCATTCAGAAATCTATTTCTGGTAAGAATCTTCCTTCAGTGGTAATATTTTTTTTTCTTTTTACAAAGTATTTCTAATATTAAAACCTATTTTTACACTTTCATAGTGTTTTGACCAGAGTTTGGGGGTTAACTATTTGCCCATAGCTGGGACCCTGAGAGGTGCTACAATCCCAGGTCAGAGTGGACCTAGGAACACCAGCAGTTAAGAGGTGGTTCCACACTCCTCAAAACCTCCTGATCAGAGGCCTTGCTGTTGGACATAGTTTATCATCTTACCCAGGACGCCGATGTAGTTTATCGTCATACTCAGTACAGCTTCATCACTAGAGGATTAAGAGAAGTGGAAGTAGTTTCAGCATGCATCAGTGAAACCCCTTAGTGTTTGCATAAGACAAAGATAGATTTTTACTGGCCAAACTTTAAGACAAAACCTAAGCAATGACCTGGACCCTCCCCAAAGGAAAAAAAGAGGAGACAGAAATCAAGAACAAAATTGACAAAGGACCGTGGAGAAGACGAGAGAAGTAGAAAGTTGACGATCATTAGATAAGGCATGAGTGGCAAACAGGGTAGGGTAGAGACATTCTGTTGAGGCTTTATATTCCACTAGGCACAGATAGAATGCCTGAGTAAAGATGCAATAAATATAAAAAAATAACAAAAATAGTAAAAAATTAAGATAAAATAAATAATAGTCAAAAATAATAATTTTTAAATGTTATTAGTATTGGTCTGCATTGTCATAACAATTTCTTACCTGTGAAACTTGGTTTATGACCAAGCAGGAATGTTAACTGTTGGACACAAGTCTTATGTAATGCATCACGGTTTATTAACTTGTATTCTGCAGCAAGTTCAATTGGAAGGAGTGACAGAGTTTCATTTTCATTTAGTTCAGAAATACCTGAAAAACATTTTAAAATATTTATTCACTAAAAATAGTTTCTTTTAAATAAAAAAAAATAAAATAAAATAATAAAATGAAGTGCTTCAACAGTCAGAAAGTACAGCAACAAAATCCAAAGGCACATTGGGATAGCAAAAAATACTTTTCAAAAGCTAAACAAAGTATTAAGAAACAAGAAAATTTCATAAGAAACAAAGACAAGAGTACAGGATTGTTATGTAATATCAGTCATCCTTTATGGCAGTGAATTTTTGCTGTGTACATGTTTGAGTTATTATCCCTGTATTTTTTTTAAAATAGTGAAGTTAATAACAACTGGCCTAGATTGAGAAGTTCTTACTAACAAAAAAAAAAAAAAAAAAAAAAAAAACCTGAAGCCAGCAGATATAGATTCATACAAGACCCAATGAGAAATGTGCTTTTGTTAAACAGATAATTCAAACCTTGCTCTGTCAGGCTAGTCTCCATGGCTGAAATGGTTTCTCTGATGAGGGAAAAATAAAAAGGAATGCATGTTCATTTCCAGTCAGAGGCACAACTTTTTTTTTTTTTTAGTAGGACTTCTTAATCTAAGATGGTTGTTACTAATTTCACTATTTAAGAAAATAAAATCAACAGTAACAATTCAAACATGTATCCACTAAAAGTTACCAGGTAATAAAGATATAGTTAGTAATAATATATGTTAATATATACTTTTTAAAATGTTCATTTTTTTAAAAATCTTTTTCCGTTACCTATAGAAAATACAAAGCATAAGATTTCAAAGAAAAGCATTGTTCCATTCTTCCTAAAACCAGATCTTCTGATTCATTGTACATTAATTTTCACCACTGTCTGGATGTGAACACTCTGAACAACCAAAACTGAACTAAAAATACATTGAACTGCACAAAAAAATAAGCAATGTAATCCAAAATTTTCACCCAATAGCACACACTCCTGCCTTAAGAAACAAAATAAAAACTAGAGCTGATTTGAGCCAAAGAAAGGACATAAAACCCAATCAGAGTCGTTTTTGGTAGTTGAATGGCATCTTGGCCTGGGTTCACAGACTTAATTGGAAAGCAACCTGCCATCTCTCAGAGACAGCTCGCTAAAGGCTGTCACCCGAGTAAGTCATAACTCATTTTCCCCCTTTTTTTTTCTGCATGCCTCTGCAGACGCCTTTTACAACCTCACTTATCATTTTCAACGAGAGACATTTACACCGATTTATCATTTGTTGTATTTTTATGTTAATACAATTGTTTATTTCTTTAAACATTTGTTGTTTCTTCTTTGTTCTGCCACCATACGCTTAATACAACAGTATATCTTTAATTGAAATAAAGTCATACTTACTTGATATTAAAAGGTCAAGAATTTTTTGTGCTTCCTGAAAAAATATAAAACCAAGATTAAAAAAACTTAAAGTTTATCAAATAAATTACAATTTTTAATTTCTTACTAGTATTTCATTAATCTTCATTTCAATTGTTTTTAACAAACTCCCAGATAATCATTTCACATATGGAGTGATAATTTAGGAGTTGGAAGAAAAAGCAACTAAAATTAAGATGAAAAGAATACGAGTCAAAAATTAATAATTTAGAATTGATAATGATTCATCTAAGAAATCCAAATAATATTGCAACTAATGTTACTAAAGATTGTGGAATAACCATCGAGATACTGATAAAAAGCAATTGAAATTAAGATGAAAGAAATACTAGTCTCAAAAATGAAAAACAATTGACAATGATTCTTCTATGAACTTCAAATAACTATTTATTAATATGCTAAAAGGGGAGCTAAAAGAATGAGATGGAGAGAGTTAAAAACAGTGCAACACAGAGAGGTATTGGACAGGGGGTGGTGATCTTAAAGGCAGTAGTTTGCAGTGAAGAATTAAATCATGTTTTGCAACCTAACAATCTTTTAAGGACAAATTCACTCCCTTAACTGCAACTGACCTTGTAAAATTAAAATCTTTAATAATTGTAATCATTTTGTAATATAATGAAAACAAATGATGTTCAAATAAAAAATCCTATTAAACTATTAAATCTTGATAAAATACAAAGTATCTGCAATGTTATTAGTCCTGACATCTCAGATTCGGTCACTTTCCCCACTACCATTACACAGCTTCCCTGTGCCTTTGCTATATTTTCATGGTAACTGTTCCGATGAACTTTGATGTATAGTACATTGACTTTATAAATTTAAGCAGATTACTAGATTGGCAGCAAGGTCTCGTCAATTTACAGTAGAATTGGCTAGATTTAACCAGAAAGTTCTTTCCAGCCAACATTCAAAAATTCAAATGTAATGTCAATCGCTATCAACTGTCTTCTTGATTACTCTTCTATTATTCTCACTCCTAAATGTTTCTTTTTTGGTATTCTTTCACACTCTTTTCACACCTTGTAGCTTAGTGGCTTTACTGCCTTACTTGGGATTAAATTTTTAGAAAAATTATAGATCCTGATTTTTTTTTTATTTAAATTGGCTACATGTACTATATAGGGTATATCAAAAATACTTTTACAAACTTAAGGGAATGGGTTCCTGACACCTAAGCAAGGCCATCATTGTACCTCAACACAGCAACTCATAACGAATGCTCAAATTCTCCTTTGCTTGCTTCTATACACACATTCACCTGTCAGATCACTGACTGGCAGATCTTTTCAAATACAGTCACATGGTGTTAAATAGCTTCATAGCCCCACAATCGTGATACATTGATGACATGTCTCTGCATTATTAATGTCTGCTATATGAACTAATTGTTTTAGGTGGCCTCACAGATAAAAATATGTAGGATTGAGGCTGGGAAAAACATGCAAGGTACGGAACTGATATGGATAAAAGAGCTGCTCTTGAAGTACGTAAGAAAAAAAAAAGTACAAAACTAGGAGCAAAGTGCAGAGTAAAAACAACTCTAAATATGTACTGCACTCATAAATCATCACTAGTCTTCACTGAGGTAAGGTTGTATTATATTTTATTTTTTTTAAATATATAATTTGTGTATTTAGGCAGCAATCCTTCTTTCATGCACGTTTCATTGAATACAATAGACAAGGTGCTTTGATTTATTTTTTTTTATACAATTTCTCATGTGATCTAATAATTTTTTCTTTTCAGATGATAAATTATATAAAAAAATGTCCGAATGTTCTTTTTATCCAAGTGCTTTCGGCTATACATTTAGCTGTTTTCAAGGTTGAAATATATTACCTGTTAACAAGAAATAGTTTGTTGCATGTATGTATTTACATAATGTTTTCATTTTCAAAACACGGTCAAGATATTGTGTCCATGTTCGTAGTTGATATTGAGTGTTGTTTTTATTGATAAGGCTTCCATTAGTTTTAGCCTTTTTTTGCATGTAGATGATGCTATTATATTTGTGTTGTCAACAAGTATGCTACAAATAGTGTCCAGTAGGTCTCCATGAATATTTAAATGAGATCTAATTGAGCTATGGTCAGAAAGATGTAGAGTGAGTCTTTGTGTCAAACAGGTTGTAGTGCAGCCTATATAATTATTTAAAAATTTTGATTGATCAAGTATACAATACTATTTCTTGTTAACAGTTAATATATTTCTTCTACAATTGATCAAATCTGATGAGTGTCTGAATATTTCAATTATAGTACCACCTTCTTAAGTTTGTCATCATCAATATCTGAGAATACCTACCTAATCAACCACAGTCAAAAACACTGCAATGCAGTTAATTGGGAACACCATAATCTCCTCCATGGCTTTATTGTTCAAAAGTTTTAAGCCACCCCCAAAATTAGCATAGATGGAATGAACTTGACAGGAAAAAAAAAAAAAGTAGCTCAGTTTGTAGACACATTATCTAACTTATACTTTGAGAAACATTCACAATGAATGCCAAAAATTTGTGCTGCAGTAATCAAGGCTAAAAGAGGATATTTGGGCAAGAGCAAAATTGAATCAAATTGTATTTTTCTTTTTGTCATAATAAAATTTATAATAAAAAAAAAATATCATGTCTCACTTTTTTTTTTGACCATGCATAATAATTTTCTCTTATTTAAAATACAAAATAACTATTTTGGGGCCAATTTAAATAATTACCATGAGTGGCTCCAAGCCTTTGAACTGTAGTGCGTGAGTTTGTAAAATATATATTTTACACACACTCATTTACACATGCTACAGTTCAAAGGCTTGAGTGTGCGTGTATGTAAAATATATATTTTACACACACACACACACACAGTGTTTCAAATTATTAACAAAGTGACATTTTTTCATTTTGTCCAAAAACTTCTTTTTATGTGCAGTGTCTTTTCAGGAAATAGGCGATCATGGCTCTCCACTTCCTCCTATCCCTTGTAGCTCTCAATAAGTTACTTCCCTCTGCCACCTCCTCCAGACCACGTTCTGTCATCCACTTGCTCAAGCCCGCCAGGTATGTCATGCGTTGCTTTCCCTTGTCTCTCTTTCCCTCTATTCGACCTGTGAGTATCAGATTCTCCAGTCCCTCCTTTCTCATTATGTGTCCCAGAAACTTCAGCTGCCACTTCGTGATGTTAAGTATAAGCCTCCTCCATATTTGCATCCTCTCCAAGACTTCATTGTTGCTCACACACTCAATCCATGATACCCTCAAAATCCTTCTGTAGAACCACATCATCTCGAGTCTCTTCATCTTCGAGGAGACCGTCCAACATTTGCTGCCATAAAGGAGGAAAGATATCACGTAACAGCTCAGCACTCTTTTCTTTGTTACCAAAGAGATCCTCCTGTCTTGCAATACTCTGCCCAGCTTTTGGAATGCATCCTTGGCCATCCCAATATATCTACAGATCTTACTGTCCTCTGTCAGAACACTTCCCAGATATTTATACTTCCGCACCTGCTTGATTTTATTCTCCCCGACCTGCAAATCACATTTCAGGTTCATCCTTTTACTGATGACCATGCATTCTGTCTTGTAGTTTATGCTTAGTCCCTTCTTCTCGCACTTCTTTGCTACTTTCTGTAGGAGGTTTTGTAATTTCTTTTCCATGTATTCTATCGGAGTTTAACAAAATTTTCACAGTATAATGGGAATAGATATATGAGCAGGCTGTATAAAAACTGTATTGCTCTGTGCAACAGGAAACAAATGGCAGCCATTTGCAATATTAATACGATGTAGAAATGTTCCAGACTATAAACGAGTGTCATTATAATCATGCAATTATGGGTCACAAATGTGACTTGCCCCCTTCTGAGAAAGATATTATAACATCTGAACTTTTCAAAGACAAATCTACATTAGAAATATCCAAAATAACTGGAAGATATCACCAAACTGAAAAGATTTGTTGCAGCTCCTACGAAAGTACACAAGAGGGCCAACAAGGGTCACTCAAGGGTTGTTTCCTGCAAAAAAAAAATCTGTAAATGAAGCAATTAAAGTGTTATTTTCTTTTTTTTACAAGGATCTTTATTACACCGTGCTAATAATTTGACACACTAATAATTCAAGTAAATTAGGTAAATGACCATAACTTCTGTTCTTTTTTCTCAAACCTTACAATTTTTTTACAAAGTAGGTGTATATACATGTTATAATTCTCTGATAATTCCATTAAATTCCAATTAGTAGTTTTTGGATAGTATGGAAAGAGTCACCTCATTAATAATTTGAAATGCTGTGTATGTGTGTGTGTGTTTAAAATTTGCTGTGTTTATGGTGAAAGAGAGTCAATGTCAGAAATAGAATTTTGGAAACATAAACGTGGTCATACAAATCAGCACTACAGGGTTACTGATCACTTAAGGTGTTGATTCTTATGTCCACATTGCTTATATTTACAAATGTTCTTTCCTCTACACTGTGTAATGAATTATTAACAAGGTGACAATTTTCCATTTTGTCCAAAAAATACACATTGGAATTTAACAAAATTTTCACAGAATGATGGCAATAGTTATATGCATGTACCTTGTAAAAAGTGTAAAGTTCCTCAAAAATACATAGAAACTATGCTCATTTAGCTAAATTATTTAAATTATAACTGTTTCAAATTATTATCAAGGTGTAATTAAAATTAATGTAAACAAGAAAATAACATTTTAATTGCTTCATATCTAGATTGTTATGGATACATACAGTAACCAACATAAAATAAATACAAATCAACAAGCACAGTTCAAAAACAATAGTGGAGCTGGTTAATAAGAGATTATGTGACCCTCTTCTTAAAATGACATTGATAAGGCACTGGTCCATGGAACATGTCAATTTCTGTATCTCTGCTGATGTAATTCCATGATACATAAACTATTGCCTGCTACAAGTCCATCTTGCTTCTAAACTGATGTCCATTCTCATAAACCTATCGCTTCAGAATGCCCCACAAGTTTTCGATTGGGTTTAAGTCTGGAGAATTGGCCAGCCAGTTCATTTTCCAAGGTCCACAGAAACCTAATTGTTGCAGGTACTCCATAGTTTTATGTATTGCATGCAAAAGACCATTATCTTGCATAAATATAATTCTCCTGAATGTGATCCTTTGCTTTTTTTTTTAACCAAGGTTCAAGATGCTCTCTCAAGAAGGCTATATAAGCATCTGCAGTCATTTTTAATAATGTCAGGCACTTTCCACATAACAAGCATGATACCTCCAATAATACCAGCCCAAATAATAACACCCCCCCCTCCTCCTTGTTGTCATCTCAAGCATCGATGACAATGTCATCTGTTTATGAATCTACCTTTGCTCAATCCATCAGGGCCATCAATGGCAGCATGAGATTCATCCCGAACAAAATCTTTGAGAAATCGACCTTCATGTTGTCTTCTGCCCATTTCAGATGCTTTTGCATGTGTCTTTTTGTCAATGGAGGCATTGTTACTTGTCTCAATGATTTTCTGATCTTTTTCAGAAGAGAATATCGAATAGTTCTGGTCAGCTGTTTCTTTAATGCGCCTGAAAAGTTCTCCGCTGATCAGGCCTGGGTTATTTACAGCATCACGTTTCATTCATGACCCTTCTTGGCCCTCTTATGTACCTTCATAGGAGCAGCAACAAATCTTTTCACAGTTTGGTGATATCTTCCAATTATTTTGGATATTTCTAATGTTGACTTATGTTTTGCAAGTTCAGATTTTATAACAGATTTCTCAGAAGCAGTTTAGTCACAATTGCACGATTATGAAATCACACGTTAATAATTTGGAACACTGAAATATCGTGTTACTCATGCAAATGGCTGAAGTTTGTTTACACTTGTGTAGAATCTTACAGTTTTTACAAAGCATGCACATATAACTGTTGACATCATTGTGCGAAAAGCTTTTTAAATTCAGTGTAGTTTTTGGACAAAATGGAAAATTTTCACCTCTTTAATAATTCATTACAGTGTATATTGAGTATGTTTGCCCCAGAAATATACCAAATTTTAAATTATTTATATTATTATATGGTCAATATCAGAGATAGAAAGTCTGCAGAAATCGTGTGGACATAGAAAACAACACTGTATGGTGACTGTCAGTTTCACACTACACCCAGACACATGTATATAATATCTTGAATAATAAATCATAATATGACCTAGTTCTTCATGTCATCTCTTGAAATAGGGTTTATAAAAAATGATCATTATATATATATATATATATATATATATATATATCCAAGTATATGATTGGTGTATATGGAATGAATTCCAATAACCAACAATTACTATTCTTAAAAGAGTGCTCAATACAAAGTAGAGCAGATTTTATTTTACATCCAACGTCATCACTTGATAAGACACCGAGGGTGTTGAAACAAAATGGCTATTTTTGTAGTGATTTTATAACATATTTATGTTATAAATATTTTTTTTCTTTAAAAATAAATAATTATATATATATATATATATATATATATATATATATAATCATTTCACCCCAAGCAAGGCGAGAATGCCACGAGGATGCAGGAAGTTACACGGAGTGAATGAACATGGGAAAAATTAAGTGAGGAGAAATGAGGAAAAGAACAATAAAGGAATGGGGTAAAGAGACAGATGATGATTGATGCTGCATTTAAATTTTTGAACATTGCCGGTGACAGGGAAGCAAAAAATCAGAAGTATGTACCACAGGCAAGAAAAGTAACTAATAAAATAGAACTGATGGTTGTATCTAGCTAGTTTAACAGTAAAAAGGTGAGACCTAGTTGCTAATCTAGTAGCATGCTTAAATTCATGCAGTTGAGGTACTAAGGGGAACAGCTCATCAGAACAGTTGATATGAAAATATTTGTAGAAAAGACAGAGGAAAGTCACGTTATACCTAAAATATATGTATATGTGTGAAACAGCTTATTTTCTTTATAAAAATTATATTTCATGATAATGTAAAAAGAATTCTCACCAAGTGAATGCAGGAGAAAAGAAATCTATGAAAGTACCTTATATACTGAAAACGACAATTGGTTGGAATTGAGTGGAAATGCTTCATTGACCAAAACACCAAATATCACTGTACCAAAATTAAAAAAAACTTTTAGCAGCCAATTAATCATAGAACAATTTTAACAATATATTTTTATAACAATATTATAACTACAATATAATATAACTTTGTTATAGCAATATTAAAAAAAGTTATAACAACAATATTACAATATTATTATTACAATATTAAAAAATATATAACATAACAATTATTATTATGATTGAAAGAGAAGAAGCCATTCTATCATAATTTCTCAGATGAGGTGTTACCATTATTTGCATTCAGACTAAAGTCCTCATCTTTGTTGTTATTGTCCCAGCATTCCAGTGCTTTACAGGTGTTTGTCATTCTGGATAATCTTCATGGAATTTCAAACGAAACCCTTAATTTAGCATACAAGTTAGATTGTTTTTGTTTTGGAGTCAATGTCTAAGGATATCATATCTTGTTCTTATTTAATACTGCACCATGTTTTTACAGGGTCCAAGTCTGCATTACCTGGCCTAGGGACTGAACTCACAATTACCAATTTAGAATCAGTGGAAGCAGGGTGAGCAATAACTGTGCAGTACTAAATAACAACAATGTACTTCTGTAAGATTAAATAAAAGGTTCAGTTCAAAATTTCCTGAAGATCGCCTGGAGTAACAGATACTTGAAGAAGGCCAGAATGTTGTGGTAATAACAACAAAGATCGAGAGATTAGTCTAAATGTAAATAAAAAAAAAAAGAATCCTTCTTTTTATAGATCTTAGCAATCTCAGTATAGATTTTTTTTTTCTGAAGTTGAGAACTGACACTTTTTCACTTAAAAGAAGCAATTCACTTTGGGATAGCCAAATATATGGCCTATTTATCCCAACCAGTTTCTTTAATGAGTATTGCCAACCTATTTAGAAGAGATTGTAGGCAATCTTCCTACATTATTCAAACACTTGCTTTGAGCATTTCTGCTGGCTAGATACCCAATCCTATCTCAAGTCAATCTTTACCTTTCCTATTTTCCTCTGCAATGACAACTTATTCAACAAAAAGGTGAAATATCACACAAAATACTCAATCATCATGTTTGTCAGCGTCACTGGCAACATATTATGTCATACAAGTAATCCCAGAAGGAAGAGAGAATTATGAGATTTTCATAGAATTTAATCTCTGGCATATTCTCTGCCTTTTAATTGATATTAACAGTGTAGCATATTGCAGGAATGAAAAGTATCATTTTATGCTTTCTGGTACATTTTTCCTCCCCACTAATAATATTTGGCAAACTCATGTGAGTCCAGGTAAAAAAAAAAAAAAAAAAAAAAAAAAAAAACACCAATACAAACCATGAAATTCACAAACAAAAACTAATGACACATGGCACAGTGGGTAGAGGCGTTGATTAGATCCAGTGACAGGACCCAAAGAATGTGAGTTCAGTACCTGGTTAAGGCAGTGGAGAACTTGCAGAAGGGAATTAACAGGAGATAACTGATAACTGACATCCATTAAACATGGCACGTGGAACTAGAACCCCAGTGAGTGAAATAAAGGATTCAGTTCGACATTCCAACCACCTGAAGAAGGCCGGAGCATACAACGGCCAAAACGTTGTAATAAATATTGTGACAAAGATGAGGACAATAGTCCGAATAATGTAAATAGCGTACATAAAACCTCATCTCAGAAATATAGACAGATACTGAAAAACTAATAAATATATCAACGAGACCTGTTACAGAAGCATAAAGAAATAAACAAAGTTGAAGATATGAACAGTCCAATACAATCTTCAGTCTGTTTCTCTGAAGTACTTACATGCCTTGTGTCTATCGGAGCAAAAGGAAGCATGTGTTACCACTCCAGAAGCCAAAGGGAAAAGAGGAAGCATGTTTCAAACATCACACTGCTGTTATTATCTTCAGGGAGGAAGTAATCCAAAAAGTATCTGTTATCAGTTTAATAAAATTTAATTTTCCTACTTCAAACTTTCATTGATGGATTTTGAATTTATGCACCAAGCATCAGTTGGCTTATAACACAAATACTAGAGATTGACATTTCATGGTCTCTTGAAAGCGTATGCCTAAGTCAGTAGGAGGTTATGTAAGTTTTATAGAGGTATACATGTACATCCACAACATCCAAAGTGTTAATAATCAAGACCAATATTCCTATAAAGTTCTTACCTTTCACAATATCTTTCCTCTTTTCTAATGTGTCTGGATCAGAAGAATTACAGAGTCTGATAATTGCTGAAGAAATAACTTGGCAAACTGATGAATCAAGCACCTTGCTGGAATAGAAATAACAATTTGGTGATGAACAGTTTCTTGAAGGAAATCTCATCATAATCACACCCATAAAATGTAAGCAGAAATCAAAGATTGGCAGTCAAAATATAATTAAAAAAAATAAATAAAAATATGAGGAGTAGTCTGAAAGAAGTACTGAATATTCATAATAGCTCACTTCAAATCCAGACAGAAACCAAATTGACAGTGCTCTAAATTCTCTCAGTATTTAAGAAAAAGTTACTCCCCTCCAGGCCTAAATAAAAACATTAAAAAAATAATAATAATAATGGCTGAAAAGTAAGATATAGGATCAGTTAGGGTATACAATACGCATTTTCTAATGAGAAACTGAACTAAGTCAAAATCAAGCTGTAGTCCTACACGAGTTTTGGCATGTTGGTGTATATGAAATACACCAACGTGCCAAAAGTTATGTAGGACAGTATCAAAGTTTCTTCTGATTACAGTACTACTTCAATTTTCCAGAATTCAATTATCCAAATATGAAATGAGGGGGAAAAAAAATAAAAAAATAAAACACCATACTCAACGTTGATAAAATCAGTTCAAATAATTTTTGTTAATTCCCTCACTGTTTTCATACAAAGAACAGATGGTAAAGTTTAGCCTTTGTGCTCGCAATAAAATGGTGCCAAAATGGCAGTTTTTCTCTTGACAATGTTATTATTTTATACTACCTTTACTCCCTCAGCAATGTTTATTGTTCTATAAAGCAATGATTAGAGTTTTAATTAAAACCCAAATATGAAAGTGAATTTATACACTTTGTTCTTTGATAAATTTCAACAAAAATATTAAATACTATTTATTAGATTGTTTATTTACAAGAATAATTTTATATTGACAACATTCTAAAATTGCAAACAAATATAATGAATATCATTTACCAATTTACAAAGAAATAAATTGGAAAATTTTTTATTCATCAATTTTTAAAAAATTAACTAAAATCATAGAATTCTTTATTATTTACCATTTTATAAAGTTCAAATTGATTGGAAATTTTGCCAACCATTCCAAAGATCAATTTGCCAGATTTGCCAATTGCTTTAGTCGAGATGCTTAGTGTCTACTCTTCATTTAAGATTTCTTCATAAGTCAAGACTTGGCTTAAAATAAATATGTTGGCAGATTTGCTTGGGATTTTTAGAAAAATTTTTAAAAATTACAAAATTGTCTTTTTCAAAAAGAGAAGGATGGGGATAACCTATAATTGCTTGAGTTTCAGGCTTTGGATTTCTATTGATTAGTCATTCCTGATCCTAGATAATGATTGGATTTCTATTGATTAGTCATCCCTGATCCTGGATCATGAAAAAAAATTGAAAATTAAAACAAAATAATGAGATATGAAATAATTTGACAAGAAAATGTATAATATCTGGAAAAATGTTTATTTAAATTCTTGTTTTATAGTTCGTAGATATTTTTATAAAATTATGAATAAAAAAAATAAAAAAAATTGTTTTCATAGTTATTTATCTATAAAATGGTAAATAAATATTCAACTATTTTTTAAATTTTGTAGGTTTTTAGAAGTTTTTGAATAAAAAAAATTTTCAAATTTATTTCTTTATAAAATGATAAATTATGAATCATTATCAAAATGGTAAATAATAAATATCATATTGTACTTTGTTCACATATTATTATAATCTTGTAAATAAACATTGCAAAGGGAATCTCATTAAATTAATAGCAGTGTCAACAGAAAAAACACTCTTTTGAAACATCATTTTTTTTGCAGGCACAAAATGTAAATATTGTACTCCAGGTAAAAAGTTCAGAGCTACACAGCATTTCTTTAAAAAAACACCTTAAAATGAGAGGGAAAAAAAAAGAGGGGGAGATAACCATTGATGGCTAATAACTTACTGTTGAAGATAAATATCAAGGGTCATAACATTATGGGTGTGTAGTGTCCATAAAACTTCCAGGGGTAGATGAGAAATCTAAAAAATTAAAAAAATAAAAATTTTCAAATATATATGAATTTTCAAATATATATGAATTTTAAATATGAATTTTCAAATAACATCTCATGTCAAAAACAATGTTACAAGAGAACTAATTAATGATGTTTGCATTCTATTGGGTTGGAATTTAAGTTTGTAGTACTTTTCAATAGACATCATATGAACAAGTGATTTTGTTTCATACATGACTGAAATTTATGGCACACACACATATATATACATTTCTGAAAGATGGTATTTAAACACATCTTTCAATATAATTCATGTGTGAATTTTGAATTTTAAATGTGTTTACATTCTTGGAGGAAAAAAAAAAAGCTGGGAGATTACATACCATCAAATACTACAAGTTTAGCATTCAAAACTTGATATTTTACTAGATTTGAACACAGACTTCTTGAACCAAAAAAATTCAATATATACAGATTAAAAAATAAAAAAATAAATAAAAATGAAAATAACCAGATAAATCAATATTACCTACTTGAGAACAAATATACTTCAAGAAGAAAGTAGTGTCAAAAGATTCTTTCATAGAATGGATTACTCCAATAATAATCTTTAGGAGATTCTACAAAAGAAAAAATTTCCACAGATTATTATATTATATGCACATGAACACATTTACACACATTAATATATTATAGGCACACAAACATGCACATTATACATCTCTCACACACACTGATGCATATTTTTCTTTGAGAAGAGGTTAAACTCCTGTTTTTAGAAATAGAGAAAAAAAACATTTACTGTAATTATAATGTTATCTAACAGTTGCTGTTATCAAAAGCAGCTGATCAAAAAATTTCCAATCAATAAATTTCATTTTTTTTTTTTTTTATAATGCAAAGTTTTTTATAACAAAGAATGCATATTGTTTAAATTTGTACATCTTTCACTTATTTTTTATCAGCCAGCTATTTTTATCTAAAAAGAAACTTATTAATCAATGTCCCCGTTTTTGAAATCCCTACTTGGTTTTCACAGAGCCTTACAGTTATATCACATTGAAACACTGGTCCTTGTAAGATCACCAAAGTTAAGCAACAGTGAGTCTGGTTGCTTGATCAGTGCCTAGATAACCAAGCACTTGGAAAGACCAGGTGCTATTAGTTTAGATGTGCAGGTGGTGCAATTAATAATGGCCCAGAATTGGAGATCGGAGAGTCAAGTTCCAATTCTATTTAGGGTCGTTATATTCACTTATGCACAAATACCTTTGAGAAAGGTATGAATCCATCTCTTCATCCCCCTGCTATGGGTTAATTAGTAGGACTTTTATCAGTAAATCATTATCTCAAAAAATAAATAAATAAAAATAAAAAAAAAATATTTTCTAGTTTTAAATAACCTGCTGCAAGGTTGATAAACCATAAAAAACAATCAATCAATCGATACAATCTACAATATAACCGGTGCAACAGATATTTACCAATTATTTAAACATAAAAAAAATGATCTGTTATTTAATAGATTATTAATTAATGTCCCCCTTTTTGTAATCCATACTTGGTCCTGTGAATAACAATTACTTTCCAGCAATACAAGTTAGTCTCTAGAGAATCCTCATTTTTTTTTTTTCTATTCTTACATATTTGAGCTAATCTTTAGATAATGCCAATATATGGATGGTAAATTAACAGCTGATCAAGCAACCAAGATTTTTGGACATTCTGGTAAGGAATTTGCTGACCACATTAATTAAGGGTTTCATGAGGATTTACAAGGAACCAAAAATGTAATGACTTGGATACTTATGACAATGTGCTGTCTGATTACAGTTCAAATAAATACAGCGATGGCAAATAACAATGTCTACAAAAATGTCCCAGTTGTTCCACAGTGGCATCAAGATAAGTAAACTATGCATTAAGAGAGAAGGTAGAGCTTACTTAGCAGCCCTAAAAGGGTTATCCCATTAATGGCAACTGTCCCATTTATGAGAGATAAGCACTAACTAATTTAGGTAAAAGCCTATAATTAGAGGAACATTTTTATTTTAATAATTAATAGCAAATTTTACAATAAGCCTTAACGAATTTATGCTGTTTCTGGGACAATAGATGCAAGTGTTCATAGCAAACCACATCTGCTTCATTGCGTAGGTTTTTTGATTTTTTTTTTTTTTTTTTTACATAAAATTGAAAGTTTGTTCCTTGAAAATTTTCACAAAATATCAAGGTTTTATCGAGTTTAATGATGTAAGCTAATGCAGGCCTTCTCCACAAATTCAAGGGGTATGGTGTCTCTGGATGAATATTTAGCTTAATCCAATCATTGCTAATAAATTGTCTAATGAAGGTCATATTGAATGGACATGCTTCTAGTTAATTTCACAATAATGTGGCGGGGGGGGGGGGGTCTCAGGATCCTATCCTTGGATCTACATTGTTTTCTATCTTCATCAATGACCTTCCCGATATTACAAGTTCCCCAACTAAGTATTTATGCAGATTACATAACTATTTACTCCTGTCTTAGTAGCAAGTCCAACAGATCCAACAAAGTAAAAAAGGCAACTGCTATCAAAAAGGACCTTCAATTAGTCATTAAATGGATTAAGGAATGGCTTGTAAATTTTCATGCCTTAAAAAAAAAAAAAAAAAATTTACATACATACATACATACATACATACATACATACATACATACATACATACATACATACATACATACATACATACATACATACATACATACATACATACATACATACATACATACATACATACATACATACATACATACATACATACATACATACATACATACATACATACATACATACATACATACATACATACATACATACATACATACATACATACATACATACATACATACATACATACATACATACATACATACATACATACATACATACATACATACATACATACATACATACATACATACATACATACATACATACATACATACATACATACATACATACATACATACATACATACATACATACATACATACATACATACATACATACATACATACATACATACATACATACATACATACATACATACATACATACATACATACATACATACATACATACATACATACATACATACATACATACATACATACATACATACATACATACATACATACATACATACATACATACATACATACATACATACATACATACATACATACATACATACATACATACATACATACATACATACATACATACATACATACATACATAACTTTCATTTAATCATAAGAGAACATTTTCTGCATGGCATCAACATGGCTAATGCTACCCTCCAAGAGAGAAACTAATCATGCCTTCTTGGGTTCATGTTTTCCACTAGCATGAAATGGAGTAATTATATTGATTCAATTGCTACACCTACTGTTAGGAAAATTGGGTCACTGTGTTATCCCAGACAATCTTTCCTGTCAGAATCCTTCTTGCACATTTATAAATCTACTATTGACCCATGCATTGAATATTGCTACCATATCTGGTCTGGTGCACCTACTATATATCTCGAGATTCTTGCAAAAATCCAAAATAGGGTCTGTAATCAATTCTGACCAGACATTCAACTTCAGTCACTTTCTCATTGTTGTGAAGTGGTTTCCCTGTATCTTTTCTACAAATATGATGAGCTTTGGTGCCTCAACTTCATGAATTTAAGTGCAGTACTAGAATGGCAGCTAGGTCTCACCATTTTACTGTTGAACTAGCTAGATGCAATGTCAATTCTATTCTAATAGTTTCTTTTCTCGCACTAAAATTTAAAGGGTCAGCAATGTAATGAATCCTGGCATTTTGAATTCAGTGACTTTCTCCCCACCATGACATGGCTTCATGTCTTTTCTACAAATATTTTCATGGGTATTTTCTGATGAGCTCTCCTCCTTAGTATTTTGATCACATGAATTTAAACACAGTACTAAATTGGCAATGAGGTCTCATCCTTTTACTGTTGAAATAACTAGATATAACCAAGTTCAATTCTAATAATTTCTTTTATTGCACTTCTTGCCTGTGGAACTCTCTTCTGGCTTCTTGCTTCAATGTGATCCACAATCTTCAAAAAGACAAATACCAATACAGACAAATCAAATTAAGTTTTTTTTTTTTTTTGTTTTTTTTTTATGACAATAAAAATTAATGTTCTTTTCTCCTCTTCATATTGTTTTAAAATAAAAAACTTATTGCACAAGCTTGCTTTGAGTACATGAAAATCTGGAGAATAAAATGAAGTTATGATGGTTTCCCTTTATGAAAGCTGAAGTATTAGAGTTTTATCAGTACTTTCCCATGAATCATAAAAAGGAATTTTATGACCCTTCTTAAGAAAGAAAAGTTATCAGGAATAGACAGCTGAAATTTCTAGGGTAAATAATGAGGAAAGAGGGCTTGGAAAACCTGATAATCACAAAACAGATTGAAAGCAAGAGAGACAGAGGAAAACAATGCATGACCTACTTAGTAAGCTTGAGTAAATAGATGGCAGTGCTGAAAAAATATGATCTGTCCCTTAAACAGTCAATGCATGACCAATAATATTGTATACTGAGCAAGCATTCTGGTAAGGATGTTAATTTTATTTTGGTTCCACTGAAAATCCTTGGAAATTTTGTTTTTACCATCATTGAATGACTTTAGGCAATATAAAATACAAAAACAGAACTGCTCTCTCCAAATATTTCCGGCAATTAAAGAATGATGGCATCTCCCCATCAATCCACTGGGAAGTTGTGACGATACATATTTGCACTTACTGGATTTGAAGCGTCCAAGATGTTTTGCTTGTTGGGCTGCCGTTTTATGATAGATATGTGCATAAAACCAAGCTAGACAGTTTGTCATTTCGTCAGCTACATCCTTTCCTCTCGCAAGTTTGGTCCAAGAAAAGTACATTCTCCGACATTTGTTTCAGGTACTTCTTCGAAGGGGCACTATTGGAACTTCTTCAGCGGAGCTTGCATCCAGACATTCATTTCCTCCCTGGGCATGCACCAATTCCCTCTGGCAGGGTCATTCTGTTTTACTCTCGCTATGGTCTCCGTCACCATGTAAATTAGCAGCATGTCAGTCGTCTCATCATCCCATTCTTTGGTGACTGTGCTCGCCCGGCGTTTCATGGTGCCTGTCACATGGCTAGGAATTGCGCGAGTGAAAAACAACAAGTGCGCATTTCTGATGCAATGACGCTAGACACATGTGTCTAGC
This sequence comes from Acanthosepion lycidas, assembly GCA_963932145.1. NCBI lineage: Eukaryota > Metazoa > Mollusca > Cephalopoda > Sepiida > Sepiidae > Acanthosepion > Acanthosepion lycidas. The sequence continues at coordinate 21,389,815 of OZ010592.1, forward strand.
GTCATTGAAATTGTCCGGGGAAACGAGGGTGGGGACAAGATGGTGCCGATCTCATCCCCAGACGACATCTAAACAAGGTGCTGCCGATCATCCAAGTCTGCGCTGGCGAGACGCCATTTTTGGCCCTCCTCGATTCTGGCTGTTCTCGAGCAATAGTAAATGCAGGACTCTGCTGCACCTGGAAGAAGAGAAGCTTCAAGGTAACCACCATAAATGGTGAAACACGTGCGTGTCATGGGATAGGGGTGGTTAGGATCCGCACAGACATTGGAACTTCACCAACATCGAAGCGCTGGTGGTGCCTGAGAAGCCATTAAACTTTGACCTGCTGCTAGGCTATGACGCCATCAAAGCCTTAGGGGGTGTTCTCATCACGCAAATAGGTACCGTGAAGTTTCAGGAGGTGGCTCCTGTGTGTGCAGCTGGGAGCGTGGTGACGTACACCGTTATAGAGTTTTGTATTTAGTTATGACTGTTTATTTTCATCTGGAAGCTGGATGCTAGCTTCGAACCTACTGCTAGAGTGAGCGGTGTAATCACTAGCGTCTACCAAAACGTGTGAGGAACACACTGAACATCAACAGAAGTTATATCTAGAGCTAAATCTTATAACAGAAATGGAAAAAATTGCTTATTTTAAAACACTTAAATAACCCTAGTTTATTAAGGAAGAGAAATGAATTGATAGTTACATGTAAGCATAAAATTTTAAATTTCCTTATTTTTTCTTTCTTACATACATATTGCTTATTTTAATTACCAAATATAATTTTTAAAATGAAAAAACTGTAATCCCAGCATAATATATAACTACACCAACATAGTAATAACCAGATATAAAATTCAAATTGCATATGGTCAATCCATACTCAGCACCTAAAGATTGCAGTGGGCCAGAGTTGAGGGATTATATATATTAGTACAGGTAATAAATCCATTGGTATATAATCCAAGTGGATCCTAATAATATAAAATATTAAAGCTGATCCACAAAAAGAGCTCCATGTATAGATGTAATTTATATGCTCTGTTATAACAGAGCATATAAATTACATCTCAGAAATCCAAAATTACCTCATGAGTATAGACTATTTCAACTAATGGCAATATATATATATATATATATATATATATATAAAAACAAATAAGAGAAAAGAAATTTAATAACATTTAGTCACTTCTTTATGAGTCATTAAACATCACTTAGCATCCTACATAGTTTACCTTGACTTTCACAGTTAATCTGAAGAATATTCATGAATGTTCTTATATCTAAAGTTTTTCCAAACCTAATGTTATTTTTTACTTCTGTTTATAAATACATGTTGCAAAATAAAATCTTTACATTTGCCTTATAGTCCATCAGGAGGAAAAACATTGGTAAAGACTGTTTTTTCTTTTTGGCTTTACTCGTCTACTTTTTTTTTTTTTATATCTGAATTTTCCAGAGAGCACATTATATAATGTGTGTATAAAAATAACACTAAAAATATATGTGCAAGATATATTAGGCATTTTTATATACATTTTTAGGAATAGATATAAATGTATGGATGCATGATTACATGTGTGTGTGTGTGTATATATATATATATATATATATATATATATATACACACACATCCATACACACAAGGAATAAATTGTTATCAAAATTATGCAAAAGTGAAAATAACATCGACATCTCATTTTAACAGATATATTTACCAAAATTAAAAAAAAAAAAAAAAAAAAAAAAAATCTTGAAATACTAAAGAGTAAATTTATTCAATAAAATCACCATTGGCTTCAATCATGGCCTCCAGACGACTTTGGAATCTCCTGCAACTCTTCTGGATGCTCTTGTTTAAGTTGGGGAATGCTCCCATAAGGAGTTTTGTTAGTCTCTCAATCATCTGCACCCCACACATAATAATCAAGGGGTTGCAATTTGGGGAGTTAGATGCAAGGGAGTTCTTTTCTTATGAGAACAACCAGAGTGAGTTTTTCCCAGCTGTTGTACCTTTGCAATCACCATTAGACTCATCCAACTCTTTCTGAATCCTCTGCACTGTCCTCAGATTGACACCCAAACATTCTGAAATGTTCACATTGGAGCTTTTGGCATAAGTGCAAAGCAGTACAGTATACTGTTTCCAAATTTCTGGCAGAGTGAATTGCGTCATGGTACTCTTTTTCTCAAAGTGCCAAACTCTACTGTGCTGTGCAGTCAACAAAATAAAAAATGAACAACACACATACACAGAATTAAAAATATAAGATGGTGACAATTTACCGATCACACCCTGTGTGTGTGTGTGTAATGCCACTAGTATGCAGGGGCTACAGGGAGTTAAAGATAAGACTGAAGATGGCGACTGACATTGCATTTAAACTTTTGAAGATTGTAGTTATCAGGGAAGCAAGGAAATGGGAGTTCCAGAGGTGGGAAATGCAAGAAAAGAAACAGTTGGAATAGAAGTGGTGGTTGCATCTAGCTATTTTAACAATAAAGGGGCGGGACCTAGATACCTATCTAGTAGCATGCTTAAAATCATTTGGAGCACCAAGAAAAAAAAAGCTCATCTGAGAGTGTGTGTGTGTGTATATATATGTGTATATATATATATATATATATATATATATATATATATATATATTCTACACAATCTCCTTGCCTCACCAGTAGCAACACAAGTTTCATGCACATTTATTTATACTGTATTTTCTGGCTCAGAAGACACATCCTAATGTTGGGAAAAAATCTCTAAGGAAAAAAAAAAAAAGAAAAAAAGTAATTCTCATACAACAACACATGCATCCCTCTCATGCTGGCACTACATATTGTTTCCATTAATCACTTGTCCGATTTTATTTGTATGGCAATGACATACTAGTCAAGAGCAGAAAGGCTCTCACCATTGCTAATAAACAGAGCATGTTTAAGCTTGTGGCTCAGATCCAGGAGTGTTTATAGTTTTGGAAATACTTGTAACAGCTAAGTACTGAGGTTACATCATATAAAAGGCTAAATTAGATAGACAGCTAACATTATAGTGTAATGACTCAACATACAAATCCACGTTCCTATCAGTCAAGCCAATTAGGTGACCGTCCAAGCTTACTGGAGCTTGGGCATTTCCTTACATTCATCTAGAAGATGCACATGTATTTTTCAGAAAAAAAAAAAAAACCATGTCTTGTAAGCCAGAAAATATGGTAATTTATAGCTCTGTTATTTTACATCCAACATTATTTTATTAACACCAGCACTTAATGTACAATATTATATATACAAGAAAAAGAGGGGAAAAATAAACTTACACTCTTATCAATATTAAGGAGATCTTGAGACCCTTTTAATTTGCCATCTTTAGAAATCTCAACAATTTTCCTGGCAGAGAAGTCAGATGAAGTCAATCCAAGAGAGCTCTTATTTTGCGATGCCTCATTGTGTAACCATTCAATGCAGATACTAACTGGAGAGGAAAAAAATTAAGATATTTGCCAAAATCAGAAATTAAAGTTTTGAATGTTAAAGAAATTTACAACACATTGGATTACCTTGTTTAGAATAAATGTCACCTAGAAAATAATCGCAAGTTATTCTAAGATCTCATTCTTCTTATTGTTCCCGCAACATACTAATTTATATTTGGAACTTGCTTACATTCATAAATATATAATATTGGTCAACAAATATTGGGTTTTTGAGATATGGGTATATACATGAATATTAAAAGTAGATATTAATAATACATTGGTATCAACTCAAGCTGGTGGCATGGGATTCATTCACGTTAGTTGTACAGACATTTCTTGGATCTCATGAAACTGAAATCTATGCCAGTTTAATTTGTGTGTGTATTTCTGAGATGAAAAGTTATCATTATTTACATGTGGACAATTTTTTTTAAGCTTTTCACTACAAGCAAGGCATTACAAAGAGAGCAAGAGTAAAGAAGTGTGATATAGGAAAAAGATGAAGAGAAGGATGAGGAATAGATCAAGGCATCTGGAGATGTCAATTGACATTACATTTGAATAGTTGGAGATTATAGCTATCAGGGAAGCAAGCAAGAGGAAGGGAGTTGCACAGACAGGAGGTGCAAGACATGAAGCTATTGGAGTAGAAGAGACAGCTGCATTTAACTGTTTCAACAGTGAAAGTGTGGGACTGAGATGCCAACCTAATAGCACGTTTAAATTCATGCAGTTTGGGAACTATCGAAAGAAATAATTGTCCTTATTTTTGTTGTTATCACACTGTTTCAACCATTGGCACATCATCAGGTGTATATCGACTTGGGTAATCTATAAAAAATTTTGAACTGAACGCTTAATCTGGGGGAGGGAGCAGACTCTTATTGTTACACTGCCGATGTCTAGTGATATCGCATCTAGTTCTAGTACTGCTCAGTTATTGCTCTTCCCTGTTTTCCACCGAGTCCAAGTACACTGCCAGAAATTGATCATGTATAGAGGGAAAAGGGTAACAATCAGGCTCTGTGGAATGAAGTGAAAATACTGGAAGGAAGAACACTGAACAGTTAGACATCTGAAAGAATCAGCAGATAGGCAATGGGGACATCTTTAGTAGGCTTAGTATAGAAATAAATACGATATGGGAGCTGCTAATAAAGAAAAACAAATGACAGTCTTCAACAGCAGCAGTAGCAACAAAAGAGAAAAGCTTCAATGAGTACAGTCAAGTATGACAACTAGCTGCAGCACTCATCTGCAGGCAGATTAGGTTTAAGGCTCCAAGTTCTCTCCAGAGAATTGTCCTATGGGATTTAGTGATTATCATATTGTATTTAGAGGATTAAAGTGTTGGTTCATCAATTTGGTGACACAGTAATTGTGAGTTCAATCCCAGGATGAGGTAGTGTGTATATGGAAGTCATGCACTGCCCAAACCACATTGCTGCCCCTCTCAACATACCGATATTAGATTGGTGCAAAAATAATGTCGTTTTTCTTTTGAAGTTGAACGTCAAAAACGACATTATTTTTGCACCAACCTAATAATATTCAACAGAATACAGGGCATTGGCTGCACGAGTTGCTAGATGTTTTTTGGGGTTCCACTCCAGATTTACTTCTGTAGACCCTTCCAGGTTTGGATACAGCTGCAAGGGAACAGATTTAAAATCAAGCTTTCCTTTCCCTTGGTTGGGCTGATGAGCGCCATCTACCTGAAGCAGATGGTGATGTGACAACAGTTGTCCTTCTTTATCCCTTATTCAGCTCCAAGCTGGATTTAGTTGTCAGTCTATTTGAGATATATGACATGAGAGCATTTTTTAGATAGCGGGAGGTAGTTCCCAGTATACCCCCTGGCTATGACAATCTTTAAAATATCTAGTTGTACAACTATCCTAAAGAGCACTTGTCTTATATTTACTTTCTGTTTTTGCTCAATTAAGATCATATTTATCAACTTTGCATTTTCTTCTTTCATTCATTTATTTCTTTTATGAATTGATAGTTTGTGAATTTGACCAGCAATCCATCTTTTATACATGTTTCACTGAAAACTGACAAGGCACTGCACTTAAGCTTTTCAACTTTTTTTTTGCTTTCATACAAGAGATTTCTTTTCTGGACAGTGTGTAAAACTGCCCAAATGATCTGTAGATCAAACCATTTTCAGCTAATCTATTAGCCATTACCAAGGATTTTTGTGTGTGTGTGTGTGTGTGTGTGTGTGTGTGTGTGTGTATATATATATATATATATATATATATATATATATATATATATATATAAACAAAGAATCACCTCTCAGATGTAAATACTCCAACCACTACTTTAAGTTTCATGCCTGTAAGCAATCGTCAGGCAGTCCGCAGCTGCCATGGAAAAAAAAAATTGGAGCTTTTATATCTCCAGGAAAGACCAAGATGTGATTAAAAAAAAAATATAAAAATAATAATAATATGGATGGTGTTCATGCACCAGACACAATCCAGCCAGTTTCACCCAGAGGAGGGGGAAAGCACCCATCCAGCCAAGTTCAAAAATAAAGCCGTAAGCACAATTCCCCCACCACCAAAAAAATTAAGAAATATCTCATTAGTGCTCCAAAAAGTGTTTGATGCCATAGAGGCACCCATTTTATTTGCATTACAGCTGACAACCACCTGACGATTACTTAAATGCATGAAACTTATAGTAGTGGCCGGACTGTGTAGACCTGAAAGGTGATTCTTTGTTTAGAAAAGACCTACTACTTTTCTTTCTCGTGTGCTGTCACTGCTGACTCTTTTTTAAGAGCTGCATATTTCTTTAATATATATGGAGAGAGGAATTTGTAAACACAATTAACACATTGTGTGTGTACATAAGTGATATTAACAGCGGGTTTCTTTTTTTATTATTAACACATCTCTTATTTCTAAGTTTTTGGCATGTGGAGAAGCCTATTATAGTCATATTTTCCACAAATATGTTGAAGACAGGCGTATATTTACTGATGTTGCTAGTATTCAGACATTAAATTTTTCCATTGTCCGATCTCTCAAATCATAGACTTCCCTACTAGCAAAACCAAGCAATAAGCTTCTCTATTTATTTCTTATCTCTTCTCCTCACTCTTACTGAGCTTTGCAATACTGCCTTCTTGGTAACTTGGACCACTCTGTGATAGTTACTGATATTTCATTCCAATCATCTATTAAACAAGAATCCACATTCGTAAGACCACTTTCCATTACCAGCATGCTGATTGGAACTCACTCTGTGATTTTCTTCATGAGACCCCTTGGATTGATATCTTTAATATACCAATTGAAAGTTACACCACTGAGGTTTCTTCTTGGGTCAAAACCAGCATGGATGCTTTCATCCCTTGTCAGAAATACCAGGTGAAATGTCAATCTTCACCACAGTTCACACCAGCATTCTTGGCCACTATTGCACACAGAAACAACTATTCTCAGCTATACCAGCATGACAGCTCTTATTGCTGCTCATAATAAAAGTAACTCTTTGAAGGAGATAAATCCCTATTTGCCAAGACCATGAGACACTACATAGGCTCTAACAACTTTGATTACCTGCAGCTCTGTAACAGGGCATTAAATAAGTATAAGGTCTCTATTCCCAGCCTCTTCAATCGATTTGAAGTGTTATCCTCTGCTGACAAAACTGAATGCTTTGCTCACAAATTCTCCTCAAACACTACTCTTGACTTATCTGGAATATCCCTGCCCTGCCTAACTTCCCACTTAGAGTTGGGTCTGTTGAGTGATATACTTATAACCCCTTCCATGGTTCCTGCTATCATCTCTAACCTAGATCCCCACAAAGCATGTAGACCAGATACTATCCTTGTAATAGTCATTAAGAAGTGTGCTCACAAAATGGCTTCTATTCTCTCTGAAACTGTATAATAAATGCCTCGCTGTTTACTGCTTTCCTGCTTGCTGGAAGTCATCAGCTGTTGTTCCAGTTTTTAAGAACACTGGTGTGCTGTCTGACCCTTCCAACTATCAGCCTGTTAGCCTTCTACCTCTTTTTCGGAAATTCCTAGAGGCCCTAATCAATGCTGAATTGATTCATATCTTATCGCAGGGCCTTTTCTCAGACAAACAATATGGCTTTTATTTCTCCCGGCTAACTGCTGACTAATTGCAAAAAGAGTTTATCATGCTCTAGATAAAAAATGAAACCTGAGCTGTAGCATTGGACATTTCCAAAGCCTTTGAGAGGGTCTGGAATTCAGGTCTTCTCCAAAAGTTGAAAATTTTTTGAATGGATCCAGTCTTTCCTATCAAATCATGAAATGAAAGCTATCCTGAACGGATACTTGTTTAGATCCATTTGTACTAATATGGGTATCCCCCAGAGCTCCATCCTTGGTCCTATTCAGTTTTTAATTTTCATTAATGACCTTCACAATGATATCAGCTTTCACCTTGGTATCTATGCTGGTGACACAACCATTTACTCCTGCCTCGATAGTAAGGCTGATCAGTTCAAGGTCAAAACAGCAGCCTATGACCAAAATAACCTCAAGTCAGTCATTAACTGAGGCTAAGGATAGCTCATTAATTTTAACACCTCCCAAATAAAACTTCTCTCCATTAATCATCTGAGAGACCCCTTGCTGCCTTCCATCAGCATGGCTGATGCTAACCTGCAGGAAAGTGGCTCGTTGCAACTTCTCGGGCTCATGTTCTCAGCCGACATGAAGTGGAAAGACTATATTGAATCCACTGCTAGGTCAGTAGGTAAAAACGTCAGTTCAGTTTTATGAGAGACAATTTTTCTCTCCAGAATCTATCTTACATATCAATAAGTCTACCATTTGTCCATGCTTAGAATATTGCTACCATATATGGTCTGGTGCCCCTGTTATTTACCTTACGCTCCTTGATAAGATTCAAAGAAAAAAAAGGAAAAAAAAAAATCAGCAATATTATTGGTCCTGATCTGGCAGCTCAACTTCAGTCACTTTCCCACCACCATAAGGTTGCATCTCTCTGCCTTTTCTACAATCCTTTCATGGTAATTGTTCAGATGAGCTCTTCACTATGGTACTTAGACTTTTTGAATTTAAGCACAGTACTAGACTCACATCGAGACCTCATCAATTTATAGTTGAACCAACTAGATGTAGCTGTAAGTTCTATGCTAACAGTTTCTTTTCTCACATATCTCACTTGTGGAACTCCCTTCTGACTCCATGCTTTCCAGCCAACTTCAATTTGCAAAAATTTAAATGCAATGTCGATCACTATCAACTGTCCTTCTGATGATTATTTCCACTCATTATTAGTGTTTCTGTTCCTAATTCATCCACACTGTATCCCCTTGTGTTTTAGTGGCTTTACTGCCTTGCATTGGGTGATACCAATTAAAAAAATTATATGCATCAAGAGCAGGCAATTCAACTTTTGTAAAAACATCTGCAAGGAGCATTTATTTCTTCACAGCTGAATTTTGTAAAGGTGCTATTTTTTTAATTTAGCCAATATCTAACAATAATCCAAGTTCTAAAAAAGCCAAGGGGCAATGCCTTAGCTTTTCAATCTGTTCAAAACAATCAACATTGGATAGAATAAAAAATTAAGTAATTTTCACTGACTTACATACATATATAAAATTGGAAAATTGAAGATTGGAAATTTTACCAAGAAACACCTATGTCGGGATAAAATTGATATTTAAAAATATTAAGTAATCTTTTCCTATATCATAAACACTATTTTTAATATTATTTTAATACTGAGCACTACATATAAAAATATCTACTGTTTCTTATATCTTCTTTATATATTTTTAAGCATTTCACCCTAAGCAAGGCAAGAGTACCAATAGCACACAGGGGTTTACAGAGAGTGAAAGTGAGAGAAAAAAGTAAGTGTAAGAAGGGGGGGGTGAGGGAAGGGAAAAAAGGACAGATCAAAGCAACTGCAGATGGCAATTTAGCATTTAAATTTTTGAAGATTGTAGTTATCAGGGAAGCAAGTGAGAGGAAGGGAGTTCCAATGTCAGGAAGCGTGAGGAAAGAACCTGTTGGAGTAGAAGCGGTGGTTACATTTAACTATTCCAACAGTAAATGAAGGGGGGATCTAGATCTAGTAGCACACACAAATTCATTTGGTCAGAACTACAGTGACAAAAGCTTGTCAGACCATTAAAATATTTGTAGAAAAGCTATATCATGTCTGTAAATGTCTGAAGTTGAGAACCCAATTCAGGACAGATTACATTACAGATCCTTATCTGGATTTTGTCAAGAACCTTGAGATGAACAGCAAGGGTGCCAGACCAGATCTGGCAACAGTATTCAGTGCAAGGACAAATGGTAGATTTGTAAGATGGACTCTGACGAGAAATACCTTCTGACACAACAGTGAACCAACTTTCCTTGCAGTAGATGCAGCTGTTGATTTAATGCAGTTGTTCCACTTCAAGACAATTGAAAATGTTAGGCCAAGTGCAGTGCAATGAGACACCCTCACAGAAATTAGCAACAACCATGCTGATATGTTTGTCTGATGATCACAAAAGTGTGAAACCCAGGGTTGCAAACTCGTATCCATACAACTGAATATATATATATATATATATATATATATATATATAAAAACATACCTCATTGTGTGAGAGGAGCTATGAAGCTACTACATAAAATGTAAGAAAAAAAAATACCAAACATTTCTTACTAAAAACAGAAAATGTAGGACAAATTTCAGGAGAGAAACACAGGCCAGCCTTCTTGGGCTCACATTTTCCACCAACATAAAGTGGAGTCATTATATTGAATCAATTGTTATGTCTACTGCTAGGAAAGTTGGTTCACTGCGTCATGGTAGACTATTCTACTCATCAGAATTCCACTTGCACATTTATAAATCTACCATTTGTCTATGCATTGAATACAGCTGCCATATTTGGTCTGGCGTTCCTACTATAAACCTTGAGATTTGACAAAATTCAAAGAAGGGTCTGTAACCTAATCAATTCTAACCTGGTATCTCAACTCCAGTAACTTTCTGACCATCAGGATGTGGCTTCCCTCTATCTTTTCTACAACTATTTACATGGCAATTTTTCTGATGAGCTGTTCTCAGTACCTCAATTACTTGAATTTAAGCATGCTACTAAATTGGCAATTAGGTCTTACTGTTGGACTAGTCGATGCAACCATCAATATTAATATTCTAATAGTTTTTCTCTTACATCTCACCTTATGGCACTCATTAGATTCCTTGCAATATTCAAAAATTAAAATGCATCATCACTCGCCATCTTCTATCTTCTCGAATCCTGTTTCTTTATTGTTCTTTTCCTCATTATCTTCCACTCCTTGTAACCCTTTGCATCCTAGTGACATTATCGCCATCTTCTGTCTTCCTGAAATCTGTTCTTTTATTGTCCTTTCTCCTCACTAAAGTCTTCTCATTCTCTTTCACTCCCTGTAACACCTTGAGTCCTAGTGGCATTATCACCTTGCTTGGGGGTGAAATGATTAAAAAGAAAAAAGTTGTTCTTATAAGTTATTACTCGTAGAAGCACACCTAATAAAAATATGTTGAGCATTGATTTTGGGGAAAAGATGAATGTCTATGGTTAGGGTTTTCCCTAATTTTCTGTAAATATACTAATAGTTTGGTAATTGTTAAAAATTTACTAATTACCAAAATCTCTAACTCTGAACATTGGAAATTATATTTCTTGCATTTCTACAAATAACTGCTTCTCATAGTCCCCTCCATATCCTCCTGCCATAAGTTTAAACTGACAACTTCTTTCTCATTTTATGAATATTTTGCTTAAAGTTCATATATCTTCAGTCCTGGGTTTGTCGATAAACTACATCCAGCAGAAAGGCTTGGAAGTTTTGAGGAACATGGAACCACCTCTTAATTGCTGTTGTTCCCAGGTCTATCCTGACCCGGGGTGGTAGTACCTGTTAGGCGTGAAGGGCCAACTCAACACTGCCAACAGAGTACCGGGACAAGTCAGGGCCAAGACAATAAAAAAAATTTTTTAAAATTAAAAAAAAAAAAAATTGTATTTTTCTAGTCCTGAATTGTCCTGTTAGGGTGCCAGGGCAAATAGTGAACCCACTACCCCTAACAAAAACAAAACACTATGAAATACTAAAAATTATCCATACTAATTGTAGCAACCTCACCCAAATCCATTTGAAATACTACCAAACATCCAACATGAACTTTCATGACTTTAGTCCATATAATATCAGACAATTTCTTAAATCAAACTGTATTCCAAAATATAACTTCAGCAAAACTACAATGTAAAACACACATGACAGGCTCTAGTAATTGTGATGCAAACATGTATATGCACAAAAGCTGAGTATCATCTACCATGTATTCAACTGTAAAAATTAAAATTCAAAATCAGAATAATATATATTGTATTTTTATTACTTCTAAGCTCACAAGAAAATTAAATTAAATTTTGGCATTAAATGACCCACAAAGAGTTGATATGTCATTAAACAGACAAATCAATTATATATTTTCTTGATTTCAGATAAAGAGTGAAATTTTCACTTCCCCAACATGATATGTCATAATTATAGTTAAGACATATGGTAAAAAGGCAACATCAGTTTATACTGAAATCAGAACAATATAGGTTAAATAATTATCCATTTTTTTTAAATTCTACTGGTAAATTGATTAAATAGGTCTTAGCACCCAATGAGGTATAATAGAAATGAAAAATTAAGCAAATCAAGTTTAAATAAAATATCTTACCCTGATTAGTTACTTCAGCAGGTTTGTCACCTTTTGGATAGTTTAGATCGGCCATCTGAAACAAAATGAAAAAAAAAAAAAAAAACTTAAAAAGTAATTAAATGTCAAGATTTAATTTCTTTACTGTCAAGCAAATGGCTATCATTAAATGTAAATAAATAAATGGCAGAACTGCCTAACAAACGGATCTGACAAAACTTGCAATAAACAATTACAAGATAAAGAAAAGAACAGGGGGCGGAAAAATGTAATATAAAGTAAGCAAGCAATATATTCAAGGCAAATAAACAATAATGAGACAAAGCAACAGTAATATGACAAAAAATTCACAAACTAAGAATTGGGGTTGACACACAAGAGCAAGTCCAGACAAGCAAACACAGCATTCTGACTTCAAGACAAAACAAGACAGACTGGAATTGTGTCAGATGAAACCAAAAACTAGCCTATTTTATTGGCTAGGAAAAAATCCCAGCATGCATTTGTGTACTTCTGCCTATAAATTGGGGAAAAGAGGAAAGTTTTGCAGTCATTCCCAGTAGTTTTTTTTTTTTTTTTTTTTTTTTTTGACCAACTGTTCGGTTATACTCTCTTCCTACGGACAGAAGGAACCCGAAGGAGGCTACACCGAAGGGCGGAGTCTCCTTTGGGGAGGTAGACCGGCCCTGAACCCGTTTATATGGGCATATTTTTGGCCGAGCCCACAGGCTCGGAAAGCCCACGTTAAAAAGGCCTTGTGCCACATGACACCCTCGTGGGGAAGGGAGGGCTGAATATCGTCATTCCCAGTAGGATTGAAGGGTGAGGAATGATAGTCTGAGTAAACTTTTTTTCTTTTTTATTGAGACACCATCTCTAGAAAGGCTGTCATTCAATGCTTAAGACCCCAACCTATATTTTATATATATATATATATATATATATATATATATATATATATATATATATGTGTGTGTATGTATGTATGTATGTGTGTGTGTGTGTGTGTGTGTGTGTGTGTGTTGGCCATAGGTTTCTATAAGCTCATCCACCCTTTGACAGGTCTTGTTTTTATCATGTGGGGGAAAGGGTGGGGGTGATATACCCCACTTCTCACCAGCAAGAAAGCTAACAGAGAAACTGGTTTAGACACCAACCACCAATTTTTTGTTTTTACATCAAAGCAATGTTAGAAAAATTAACAATTAAGTGAAAAACATTTTTGTGCAATGTTTTTCATCCTTTAGGACTTCAGACTAAAATGATGTAACTACATATGCGCAGAGGAGAGGGGATGCTGAAATTTTCAATTTTTTTTTATTATTATTATTATTTATTTGGATATATAGTATAGACAAGTTTTTATTGTTTTAACATGTTGTTAAAAAAAAAAAAAAAAAAAAAAAAAAAAAATTTATTTAAATGTTTAACCCATCAATTACCAACATCTTTACAAATCATGATATACAACTCAAGTAATTGATCATATTATTCAAAATAAGTACCTTAGATACCTTGTAAGTCAAACAATAGTCATCATGCTAATGTAGCGGGAGATAGTTATGACAGGTGATGAGAGGAGGTTGAAAACTTTCAAAATAAATGAACAACACATGGAGGATTTTTATATATATTTATGTGTTTAGAGATAAAAAAAAAAAAAAAAGAAGAAAGAAAGAGAGAGAGAGAGAGGAAGCAAACATAGGATTAGTGGTAGTGTGTATGTGAGAGCACCACATGGGCTGTGTGAAACTAAGAAATCAGTTTGCCCATGGAAAGAAATCTCTCCTGGCAATGTCTACTGAACATGTCTTCTACCAACCACCTCCCATAACTGAGCAAAAAAAAAAAAAAAAAAAAAAAAGAGGGTTTTTATCTCTTCCTTTTATAGTCGCATATAGAACACCACCTAGTAGTGTTAAAAAAAAGTCCATTGGCAGACAAGGTGGGGTAGATCCAATTATGGCATCTGAAATTTCCAGGAACTGGTTCTATAAAGGCAGGAACTTATTCTGCTTATTTTCTTTTCAATCTGAGAAAGGAAACAAATCATCTTATAGTATCAAAAGAGAATTAAACAATTTTGATAATTTAAAAAGAAAACATTAAGATTTTTCCAGATTAAAATTCTGTCATCATATTTCTGTTCCGAAATATGATGCATGTCATCATCTGTGTTATGGTTTCTTAGCCGCATTCAAACTGAATTGCTGCAGTCCCAAAGATCCAATGGAAGATCTATCAAGTTTATGTTGAGAAGATTTGCCACATTTTTAACTTCAAGAAGAAATCTAAATAAATTATGTTCATCATAGAAAACCCTCTTTCAGTCTTTGCAGAACTTACAACAATGGTATTAATTATATTTTTAAATATTATATATAGGCTATTAATATACAAGATTATTTTCGGATAATCCAACAATGAGTTTGCTAAGATTTTATCATTTTAAAAATTGGTTGTGCGAACCAGTAGGATGCCACCACTGGATAAATTAGATACCAGTTTCATAAACTATCAGTGAGATTGATCCTCACTGGATGTTACAGACTTTTGACAGAAAAAACTAAAAACATATGAATAAGATAAAAAGGAAAAGTGATATTCTGATCATAAAAGTGATTTTTTTTTTATGTACCATGTTCTTTCATGATTCTCCACAACTTCTTGTCTTTTGTTGTTCTAAGTAACTTTTGACGCTTTATCATGACTTTTTTCCTCCCCATTAACAAAAATCCTCAAATAGATTACTCACAGTTTCACCTCTGCTTTTCTTGCTTTTAATATTTCCTGTAAGTGTTAAATTCTCCAAGCTCTCTTTCCTTGTCAATGGTTTTAATACTTTTTTTTTTTGTTTTTACTATTGTTCACCCAATACAAGGTTTAAGTCCCACTTAAGGTAGGGCATTACTAAATGGGAATGTTGTAAGCATTGTAGTGGGGGGAGCAACGGTTGCATATTATGAGGATATGTAGGATAGATAACAGTTGATCCTCGACTTGAAGTTAAAATTGCAGTGATTAGAGAAGCATCTCGTTGAGAGTACATTCCACATTGCAACAATTCTGAGGAAGAAACCAAGTTGAACTTACTCCTTACCAAAAGGATCATGAAGGGAATGGGAATGATTTGCCACTACGAACATGGCATAGCAGATCTTAGCAGCTGAGAAAGTCTGAACTGGTAAAGCCAACCTTGTTGTCACTATTTTTCCATAAAACTTCCCTATTTATCATATGTTCAATTGATGGCATTCTTAACATTTGTTGATAGAATCATCCCATTGTCTCTTCCTCATCTGAGAAGTTTGTCCACCATTCACCGACATATAGATTAGATATTACATAGCAATTCGGCACTTTTCCTTGTTTCTAGAAACATTTTCTGATATCTTAATACTTAGCTTAGATTCTGAAATGCATCTTTCACTATTCTTCTGCACCTTTAGATTTTTGATTCACACTTATCTGTTCCTAGACTACTCAGTTAAGCTTGATTTTGACATCCCCAATATGTAGCTCACAGTTTTGGCTGACTCTTTTTGCTACATTGTCTTACAATTAATAGTTAGGTCTTTCTTCTTGCTTTCCTTTATGATGCGAGTTACACACATACATAAAGCAGCAACACTCACGCCCTCATTGTTGTAAATTCCAAAATAAGTTTAACAAAGTCTGTTCCATAGACTTAAAAGAAAACCATATCACTCAACAAAGAGGAAGATACTGAACTAATCAGATTGTTCTATTCTAAATTTCAAGAGTCCTCAAAGAAAATAAAAGCAAAGTAAGCAACCCAAAAATTAGAATTTTTTTTCTTTTTTAAACCTGTATCACTCTATGCAAGGCAGTAAAGCCACTAAGACACAAGGGGTTACAGAGTGCAAAAGATTTAGGAACAAAAGCATTAATAATGAGCAAGGAGAGGAATAGCGATTGACACTGCATTTAAATTTTTGCAGATTAAAGTTTGCTGGAAAGCATGGAACCAGAAGAGAGTTCCACAAGCAAGAAGCGCGAGAAAAGAAACTGTTAACATAGAATTTACAGTTTACAGAATTTACTAACCAGCTTAACTGTAAATTGTTGAGATCTCAACACTAGTATTGTGCTTAAATTCAAAAAGTCTAGGTACCATAGTGAAAAGCTCATCTGAACAATTCCACTCACTTCAGAAGGATCTACCACCAGTCACCAATTCACTATTATTCAAATACACCAATTGGAGGTTTAACGGGCCCATTTCTATCTATATATATAAATGTATAGCAATAACAAAGATACTGTAAAGCCAGAAATACTGTCAGTCAGTCAGTAGAAGTAAAAGAAAAGGACATTTAAGGCAAGCAGTTCTTGATATCAGAATAGAGCATTAGTAGGATTAAAACAAATAAAATTTTATCACTTAGATGATGGTTGTTATATGCAACATAATTGGCTCTGATCTCGTCTGCAGTCGCTCTCTCACAGATGTGTCGTCGCTACCCTCTGTCTTTTTTTTCAAATACTTTCATGGTAACTGCTCTAAGGAGCTGCTTTTGCTGGTTCCCAAACTCCACGAATTTAAGCGTTCTACTAGGCTGGCATCTCACTCCCACCCTTTCACTGCCAAAACTGCTGAATATAGCCATCTCTTCTACTCCAATAGCATCATGTCTCGCACCTCTCGCTTGTGGAACTCCCTCCCCTCTTCCCGTTTCCCTGATAGCTATAAATCTGCAACTATTTAAATGTAATGTCAATCAATGTCTCCAGAGGCCCTGATCTATCCCCTATCCTTCTCTTCATCCTTTCCTCTATCACTTCTATTTACTCTAGCTCCAACTGTCTGTAATCCCTTGCATGCTTTAAAAAAAAAAAAAAAAAAAAAAAAAAAATTATAAAAATAATTCTTGTAGAAATTCATTATTCATTGTAAAAAAACATTTAAGACAATAATGTCCTTAATAATTCTTATTTATAAAATCAATGAAAAGCCGTTCTAATTAAATAATGTCATAGTTTTATTGCATTTTTTTAATCCAACATTACTTCCCTTAATTTCCTTCAAAATTCAAAGATTTTTTACTTCATGCTCAGTAGAAGAGACAAAGTAATTTTTACATTACACCTTAGAGACATTTTAAATCTATCAAAACTTGAACTTAAATTTGTTTCTTCTTTCTACACTTTTTTTTTTTTTTTTGATTATTAAACATTTCTACTGAATTTTATTAGGGGACGGACAGTTAATATTAAATGTATACGAAAACAATACCCTATCTGGTGGCAAAAGCTGCTAGTGGCACCAGGGGTGGCAGTACTGCCTTAGCCACCAAAACTGTTACCTCCCCTGGTTGGCAGCTGTCGAGGGCAGGGTATCGTATATGCTTTCACATGTAGAGAATTGGCTTTTCTAAACTACCTGCCCTGTCTAAGAGTTCTTTTAGTTTTCTTTCTGGATCTGCTATCAACACAATGTCATCTACATAGTTTATGTTTTTCCTTTTTATATACAGGTGTACATACTTGTAATAAGAATTTATTCTTTTACTTTCTTTTAGAGAAATTAGTTAAAGAAAAAAAAAGTCATATAGGGTTACCGTTATTTCTGCAAGTTAAATTTTTTTTGAGAGACCGTTTTTTTTTGTTTATTTTTTAAATAATTGAAAGCAAAGTAAGAGTTTATGTTTATTCTTGAATTTTTCATACCTTTGAATTTGAATCAGCTATCTCAGCCTTTGATGACTTACGTTTTTAAAAAAAAAAATACTAAGCAAATTAATAACCTTACTATTTTTTGTTAAATTTATTACTTGTTTCATTTTACTACAGTTACTGACAGAAAAACAAGGGATTCTTTGTGTCTTTAAAATCAAATAATGAAGTACAGTAAATAAAAAAAAAACATTTTATATTGGATTGCAATTCAATTCAATGATTCAGGACAAACTGGATATGAATAAAAGAAAAATTAAAAAATTAATTTTGGTACTTTGCTGCTTTACGTGTTTAAAAAAAAAAAAAGAAAGGAAAAAGAAAAAAAAAAAGGTTAAAAAAAAAAAAAAAAAGCATTTTATTTACAAGGCTAAAAAAAAAAAAAAAAAAAAACAAGTGACTAAAAAAGGCAATAACCTAATCGACTAGTGATGTAATTGTCTCATCCCAATAACAAATTGAAATACAGTACTACACCTAGGAAGGCATCATCGAACCATTGATCATAAAACTACACTTTATCTACCTTTTAAGTTTTAATTGTATTTGTAAGTAAGTTAATCCTATTGAAATTGGATCTAACAAAGTGGCAAGTCTATCTTATAATTTAAATTATTATCCTTCTTGGGTTTTCTTCGAATTTAGTATTTATAACCGTATTTATTAGCAATGTATTTTTTTTTTGTTCCAATTTGGAGTCAAACAAAAAAAATCAACTGCTTTTTTTTATTATTTTATTCAGGTCCGTATCGTGTATGAGTATTCGGTAAAAAAAACGGTAACCAAGCCATTGACAATAAAAACATGCATAAAGATTAAAGAATTTCATATAAAAATATTCAGAAAAAATTATAATTCCAACAATGAAGAAAATGGCTAAAAATAAAAAATAGATTTTTTTTTAACATGCAAATCATTCAGAAGAATCACTCACTCAAACAAAAAAAGGGCATTGTAAAATTACTCTCAAAGCACTAACCAAAGACGTATAGTTGTTTGTTTGTTTTTTCTAAATTTGTGGATTAAAAAAAGGCAATCGTGTTTTATAAATTTTGTAAGCAGATCAAAGCGAAAACTTTATGGCCAAACCAAACATACTTACTTACAGAAATTGCTACAATACAATTTTTAAAAATTTTCCATACTCTCTACGTGTTAAAAATAAAATACTTGTTTTCTGGTACTTACAACTTGTTCAAAAGTGTTTCCAACATTCTGGTGATAAGATATCATTTGATATGCTTCATGTTGCAATGATCCACCACCACATGATTCGGCTTCTTCTGCCTTCTCACGGCGGTTCACTGTGAATTACATATCGAAAACTAACAGCAGTAGTAACACAGATACATCATTAAAGAAAAAAAAAAAAAAAAAAAAAAAACAGAAGACTGATTTTCCCACACATTCAACACCAGATAATAACACTAAAAAATCTAAGAAATTGTACACATTTCAAATTTTCAAGTCTTCTTAACATTCAAATCTAAAAAGAGAGAAAATTCAACATAAATAAGAATAAGATTAAGAATAAGATCATTTTATTTTTTTAATAATGATAAACTTGCACAGTATAACCAACTTTATTGTTAAAAATATACCTGATTTTATTGAAAAATCAGGTATCTTTAAAGAGGATTCTTTTCTTTTTTTTAATTCATGTTCTTTTTTTTCCATTTTTTCTAGCGAAGATTCGAAACACGAAATAAGTTTCTTGGGCTGAAAGTTAATTAAACATTTTTAACGTGTAAAAATTAAAAACAAAGCAGAAGCTCCTTGTTTAAATGCAAGTAAATGTTTAAAAATAAAATTAATAACCTGCGCCAAATGTAAAGATTAATCAACTATAAATAATTCTCTTCTTAAAATTAAAAAAATTATATTTATTTGCCGCGCGACTATGATTCCGAGATAATGAAGTTTGGAGTTCCAGAATTAAGTGTTTGATTGAAAAATTATCCGATTGTTTTTGTTTTTTTTACAACTATGATGAGGATATTAGCCCGAATAAGTCATCATTACTTTAGTTTTTTTTCAATATGTGCAAAAGAAAATAGAAAGTGCAGTTGTCTATTTTTTTAATGTGTGTATCAACTTGAGCACGCACTTTAGAAAAATAAACGTTGATACCCTTTTTTTTTTTTAAATCAAGAAGTGACTTGACTAAAAAACGAAAAGACTTAATTAAAATGTTAAATTCGATTTTCTTTCTTATTTTTGCTAAATAGGAAACAACGTTTTTTTACTTAAAGAAAAACTGACCGTTAAAGCCACGTTTTTACTTTTACATTTATGACCGATATTTTTTAACAGTGTTTTTTTTTTCTCTTTGTATGAACGAATGAGAAAAAAAAAATCTTGGCCTTCGTTCTCCATTAAACAACATTCTTTAACATTTGTCTCTTGGTCCATGCGTGATACACGCTTCGGCGATCATGTATCTTTCGAAATATGACTGACGAGGCAGATTTTTTCCTGCAGCAGGTTGCCATTTCTTTTATCCAAGGCTATAAAACCCGGACTGTCCTACTATTTTACCGGTAGCTGAGGGTAATTAGCACGTACGTCGTAAATGAAATTAATGGATTTGACTGAAATTCAAACTCGACTCTCTGATTCCTCAATCCGAACCACTATTAATTACTCCCACCGTGCCTCCGCCCAAATACTGTAGTTAGGTTTATATCAATTATTGAATTGTAGATTTAAAAAAAACAAAAAAAACAACAGCATATACACTGCTATACAGAACATGACATTTTTGCAAAGTTCAACACTATTTTTAGGTTCGAACTGATACGAATAGTTTTCAGCTTGTGAAGACGTCACCAACAAATTATTTATACAATTGAATAATAATTCAAAATTTCTCTCCACATTCAACTGGATTGTGGTCATAATTTAGGTGAAATAATAAAACGATTTGCATGGCAAAGTATATAGCTGATAGGTCATACGCTGACGTCGTTTATAAAAACAAAGTGATCACCCGGAAATAATGCGAAAAAAAAAGTCTGTAGATTTAAAAAAAAAAAAAAAAGAGGGGGTCAATTTCAGCTAGTTAGGATTCCTAACTCAGGAATATGTCTGAAGAGAATAAAAAGCAATATTTTCATTTATATAGCAATATAAAATAAATTGAATGCTAGGTTTACTCTTTTTGCACTTTTGTTGAAATGTACATATATTTATTTCAAAAATATTTACGAGTTACGAGTATTAGAGAAAAAAGTGTGAACTGTAAAATTGTATTATTTATTGTACTAAATAACAAAACACAAGTAATTCTTGAACATTAATAAAAATTATCTTTTGCTTGTACTACGTATAAATTTAGGTACCCCCACGAAATCGCTAAAAGAGCATAATAGTCTGATGAAAAAGACGCCAAATTTTATGAAAACAAAATTTTATCGTCTAAATGCTTGTTTTTATGAAGAGAAAAGACCAAAGTTTTTTTTAATTTTTAAAAATTTTTGCTTCTTTTTAGAACATTCTAAATTTTGATTAAAAAAACCTTGTTTCTCTTTACATGAAATTTAGAGACTCAAACCAGACCTTAGTAATTTTACCTGCTAAAAAAGTAACTAAGTAAATTTCATATGTTAAAAATAGAATATAAAATAGGTGCATTAATTTAAGACTGTGCAAATATAGTGACTTTGTTCATGTCAAAATCTCTTAAGAACGTTGAATAGATTTATTTTATTTTTAAGTGAGAACGTGTCAGTTTTAATTTTAAATTAATTTTTATGTGCTAAATTAAGAATATACTTCACAAGGTAAGAAAAGTGAAGATAGTTTATTTTGAAAATATGACAAATTTTACTCGTAACTGTTAATTAATTGACAAATGCTTAGTGTTTGCACATGTAAATAATGATGAATGTTATTGTTAGTGCTTTTGTAAACTTTTACATCAAAAAAACACAGAAAGACAATAAACATACCAAGTAACTGGCGTAATGAATCCACTCCTTCGTTACGTTCCATTATATTTTGTTAGTCTTTAAATAATGTGATGTAAACTACATTTGAAAATCTGTTACTCAGCAGAGAAAATAACGAAATACGAGCAAAAAGTTGCTTAAAAATATGAATCATTTGCCGCTCAAACCATTTTCAACACGTGGTTTGGAGTTATGTCCCTTTGGTGTAAGGATTTTAGAGTTATTTCCCTTCCTTCCCTCTGTTTTTTTTAATTTTATTTTTTAGCTATTTGTCATCTTCACAATGTAAAAGAAACGGGCGCTTTGTCGTGGTACAAAGACAAAGGAATTGGTTCCCTATTAATACTAGCATCAGTAAACTCTATCTTCAATGTATGCCCGAAACTTATGGCAAAACTAAGCAAAGCGTTTTTTTAAGTTTGTGTAAAGGAAAAGTAAGAAAAACTGTAAACAGAAACTCAGCATAGCTTTTTGAAAAAGCCTTTTTCCGTTTTTCGGAGCCCAGAAAAAAAAAACAAAGAAAATAAATAAAAAATTTTTTCCACTCTTGGGGCTTGTAACACACAGGAAATTAAAAACCAACAAAGGCATGTCAGAGAATATTCCTGTTCTAAAACGATATTCAAATTCGACTCAATAAAAAACACAAGATTTCTTTTCAGCCAATGAAAAGCAGGGAATAGGGTTACGAATTGGAACGACATTCGGTTTACATTCAAAGTAAAATAAATTAATTTCACACATATGTTTTATATATATATATATAACCTAACCCAGAAAAGAATAGATATGTGATTATCTATCATTTGTGTGCATGTGTACGATGTGGTTCAGTTGAAACTAAGAAGTCGGTCTTCTCAATGGGGAAAGGAGTCATATCTTGTTGTTATCACACCCTGTGGGTAAAGAGGTCAAAAAGTGGAAATAGAGCTTGAACTTTTATTAAAAATATCACTGAATACAACCTCACCTACTGAGTATTAAGAGAAGAGAAGATGTAGTAATACCACAAAGTCGATTTTATATTTTTTTAAAAGTGTTAATTAACTGCATGGACAGTTTAAGAACAGAGTTAGCCATCTGACATGCTGTTTTGCCCTGTGTCTAGTCACTCCCCTTACTATCATAGTATAGGAAATAAACCCTATTTCCAAAACAGTTACATACCCACATACATACCATATCAAAACACACCCAAACCTTATTTTCTACTCAACAGACAATGTTACAAACATGTTAAAATATTCCACAGTACAACACACAGTTTAAAGCAAAGTTTCTATTGGTTATAAATTAACCTCACCATATGTAATATTTGACCAATCAAAGAAAAATAAAACCCTATTTTTCTTTCTGGAAAAATATCTTACAAAAAATGACAGATTTTGACTTTCAGAATCAAAGATGTGACTGACTCCAAGCTGTTCAAACACAAAAGAAAACGTGGCTACATAGCTTCCTAGCCACCCAGTCCATGCTGAAAAAATATGTCGGTGACTTCAAACAAATCATTTCAAACACAACTCAAACAGTCAGTGAATCTTTGATGACAATCAGTCTTTTGTAAATCACAGGTTTTCTGTGGACCAACTACCCAAAGACTTTAGTTCAATTAAAGACTATTTTTACTTCTTTTTTTTTACTCTTTTGAAATTGTGTAAATTTGTTTGCAAATACAAATAATTTATTTAACAGGTATACACATGTTTTCTTTGTTCTTATTTTATTATTGTTTGGAATTCAAATGTGCAGTTTTTTAATATAAAAACCTTGACAGACATGTAAATGCTGCTTGTGTTATGCGTTGAGGATATCAAATGTGAATGCATGTTGTAAGAGCATTTAACTATTATACATTTATGATTCAAGGAACAAACAACAACGAGACTCCAATTTGCATCAACAATAAAATATATATATTAAAACAACAAATACAAAACATTTGTGAAATGATGTGTGGAAATTAAGGAAGGAAAAGTAGTTTTCCTTTTACTGTATCCTGAAAGATAAAATGTTATTAAGAATATTTCTTGGATAAGAATGTTCAATGTTCTATGTTGAAAATAGAATGTCTGATGAAGAAAGGAATACAGTCAATTTAGTTGTGTTGCTTGTGTAGATAACCAAGTGCTGGTTTCTAAACTTTGCTTGGTCACAGAAGAAGAATAGTGTAATGTAATACAGATTTCTGTGTCTGTGTGTGCGTTGTGAGTAGAATCATGGATTTGTGTAGACAAGCGTAAGTTGTTAGACTCTAGTGTCTATTGTGGAGCAAACTGCTGTTTATATAACTGCTGGTAGGCTCCAGGCAACAATGCGGGAAAGTTGAATTAACACAAAAATGTATGATTGGATAAAAATCAACCAATCACTGATTTTCTAACAAACATATGTTTGAGCAAATTAATGCAGAAAAATTGGAGGTGGTGACTGCGATTACTAAATTGTCCTGTGGTAAAACAGTATCAATTTATTAACCAATCACAGGCAAGTAAATTGTAGGTGTGGAAAGCATAGCAGTTGCTACAGACAAATTTCTTACACTTTTATTAAAGTATGAAACTACTGAGGGAGTATATAGTGTGGGTTAACTCCACACAGCTTCACTAGTTTTTCCAAGAAGTTGTGAAAGTTCTGTCATTAAGAGGAAAGATATCCCTATCCTTGGGAACAAAGTCCAATTGGTGTTGTCACTAAAGCAGTTTACGTGGAAAAGAAAGTGAAGTCAGGGCTGTTAAGTATCTATAAAATAGGGATACTTCCTGACTTCACTTTCTTTTCCACATAAACTGCTTATTGACAACACCAACTGGACTTTGTTCCCAAGCATAGGGATATCTTTCCTCTTAATGACAGAACTTTCATGCTCATGCACACGCATATTTTCACCCACACAATTCTTAATTTTTAATGTCTTCCTTATTTTGCATGCATCCTTGTGTATTTTCTCTATTTTTACTCAGTTATGTAAAAAGAGAGAAAATACACAAGTATGCATGCAAAATAAGGATGGCATTAAAAAATAGGAATTTTTTTTTACTCACTTATGTAATAAGTCGAGTGGTTAGAACGTTTGCATTCTGACCATGAGACCCAGGTTCAAATCTTACCATGGTTGATTTGTCAGGAAGGAGACTTCCTGATGTTATCAAACTGGAGGGTTTGATCCCATCATGCAGCACCTTTGGAAAGTGCCTGAAAACTATTACACAGGTTGACCCAAGCCTCGTGAGTGAAGTTGGGTAGACAGAACCCTTACGTACCGTCAATAGTTGTGCTAGCAGGAAGTCACAAGTCATTGTGGCCGAGGGCTTGAACGTGCTGGCCTTGTTCAAATTGTTGGTCACACTAGATAACACGTTCTTTCCCAGAAACTGTAACTAAGGTCTGCACAGCATAGTTGCAGTATAAACCACAGGTCATCTCTGTGGGTGTTGAATAAATACAACTGCACCTGAGCAAGCATCTACAATTGGGATTGGCTAGTCGCCCTAGTAGACGGGTATCTTCGAATACAAATGGCCAGCTAAACATACACTCAGTTATATACAAACAAAAAAATATAAAATATCACCTTGTTGAAATTTATTTTGTTTCATTACACACATCATTTACATATGCAAAATATTGTTGCCACTGCTTTTAGTCTAACTAGGAGCTGTGTTGCAACAGTTTGGTAACCACAGCATGAATTTAACTTGCAACAACAGCAATGGAAGTAAATGATATATCATGTTATGTCGGGTTGATGCAGATAATGAGTACACTATTGAAGAAAGATTTATTCCCCCATTTAAATTTCCCCATTATGGGCATTATTATATTCATGATATAACACTATATCTTATGAAGGCACATTGGAGTAGTGAATAGTGGCTAGGATTGAGGAATCGGAGAGCTGATTTCAAATTCCAGTTGAATCCATAACATTCACTTACATGCTAATACTCTTAGGAAAGGTATTAATCCTCCTTTTCTTCCTCTAGCTATGGGTAAATAGCAGTACAGACTGGGTTATATAGCCTTGGATGGCAACTGGTCTAGGAAAAGGAAAACTCTGAATTCAAAACTTGCAGAGTTTTGTTTGGGGACCTTGTGGCACATAGTGCACCAGGTCTCTGTATTCAGCTTTTCAAAAAGTGTGTTTGGCTCTGCACAAAGCCTTTACCACTATAATCAAATCATATGTGCTGGTATGTGGCTGTCAGTTCCTAGATATTGAGCTGCTTGACCCTCATACGTCAAATACGATAAGAGAATCCACCATTATATGGCGGATGGAACAGGATGGATGACAGGAAAATGAATTACAATCATGCTTGTTTGTCAGGTGAGATTTTTATGCCTCTAAGTCAGACTCAAAATTATATATACATATTTACACATGTCCCAAACAGAGAAAATACAACACATAACAAGCAGAGTGAAAAGGAAACAAAAAAAGAGAAACTTACATGTAATAATTCCCAATGAGAATTGTAGCTGTTGGAGATTCTTCTGTGTTTTTAGAGAAGCCATATTTAGAATTCCAGATTTGAGCAGGCTGGATTCATCTGCAAAGTTACTAGCAAGGACATATTCCACAAACAGGAAATGGCGAGTCCTGGGTTTTCTGCAAAATGAGGATTGTGGGCCAGAGATATTTTCTATATCTGGTGAAGATATATAGCCATCAGAAAACAACACCATATGCTTATAAGCTGCACTACATGGCAGATTTATCCTCAGCAGAAAAATAAACAACTGCTTGGTTTGACTCCTGGAAGCTGACTAACTGACCACCACTTTCGTCACTATGCAGTGACATCACTAAGCGGCTGTCACAGAACCTACATGGCTTCATCTTGATCAAAGATAATCACCTTTTCCATCCCTACAATGGTTATAGTGGTATCAAAAGAAAAATGTCTTTTTGACACACCATTTTTGCTTGGTCCTAAATTAAACTTTACCAAAATTTGCCTACAATGAGAAGTTAAAACAGTTAGACATAGAAGAAAACAGATTACGGTCTGTAAACCACATTTTCAACCAACTACTGTTTGAGTAAATTCAAAAACCTTCCAATATGTGAACTATGCACACATATTGAGTTGTCAACTAAGTTCCTGCTGTTTTTTTTTAGTTTTGGAATCTATTGTGTTTTTAAATTTTTAAATCTGTTTTTTTCAAGAATTCTATTTTGGAATCATTTTGTAATATATTTTGTTTTTTTTTTTGTTTTTTTTTTGAGTTAATTTAAATTATTTTCTGTTTATTTTCAGATCATTAAAATGTCAAGTTAAGAAAAATGAGCATTTTCAACACTTCCTTGCCTTTGCTTTTAATCAAGGTTCTAAGGCCACAAAAGCTGATCAACATTTGTACTGTGTGTGCAGAGGATGCCATAGCTGAAAGAACCAAATAGCTAAAAGATTGGCATGCCAAGTTCAAAAATGGAAATTTTGGCTTCAACGACGCACCTAGTTCTGGCCATCCAGTTGAGTTCAATGAACAGCAATTAAACCAACTTTTGCACAAAAACTCTCGTCAAATGACAAGGAAACTAGCAGAGAAAATGGAATGCTCCCACACTGCTATAGAGAAGTGTCTTCAGTTGATGGGAAAGTTTCAGAATTGTTCGCCATGTGTTCCACATGCTTAAATGACAACAGCAAAAATAAACAAGTGACAATCTCTACTGGTTTGCTTGCTCATCACCAGTCAACTCATGGTCACAAGCTACGATTTCTTTACTGAACTGTTACTGGCGATGAAAAATGGTGCCTGTACATCAATATGAAGCAGCGCAAGAAATGGTTTAGCCCCGGTAAACAAGTGACACCACACGTGAAACAAGATTTTCATCTGCGTAAAACAATGTTGTGCGTATGGTGGGACTGGGAAGGGATTATCTATTACCAATTGCTTGAACAGAACCAAATGGTCAACACTGAACTCTACGTTCAACAGATGGAATGACTCAACATGGCTATTCAAGAGAAAAGACCTAATCGGCAACATGAAGTTCTTTTGCTACACGACAATGCCCACCCTCATATTCCCAATATGACCAAGGAAGCCATTCAAACACATGGCTGGGAAGTGCTACCACACCTGATGGATTTCCACCTCTTTCAATCTCTTTCAAATGCTATGCGTGGAGTTTCATTCAATAATGATGCAGAATTGAGAGCTTGGATAGATGAATTTTTTGAGTTGAAACTGGGTGATTTCAATGCACAAAGTATCGAAAATCTTGATGAACGTTGGGAGGAAGTTGTAAACAACAAGGGAGAATACATTATTGAGTAATTAGTTGTTATTTTTTATTAAACCTTTTAAAAAATTTAAATTAAAAAAAACAGTAGGAACTTAGTTGCCAACACAATATATCCCCACACTGTTATGACCTGATTATCATTGACAGACATATGTCTGGTCAATTTTTGCTTAGTAACAGTGAACTCACAATCAGTTACATGACAGACACCAACTCAGGTGAATTTTAAAAAAGACCACTTGTCAGGTTGACAAAAAGTTTCCATTTCAAAAGTCAAATGAGCAAAGTCAGTTATTTACACATCAGTTTCAAGTGGCATTTCTGGTAGCATTTTGAAAATATTTGAAATATAATGTAAATTATTAATCGACCACTGACAGTACTTTCATCACATTTTTTAGGCACTTTTTTCTGAGCCAGCACCTGCTTAAGAGAATCTATAAATACAGACCATAAAGCAAACAAAAGCCAATTGGAGCATGTATTCCACATTGTCAACTCAAATGGATTACTAATCAATTGAAACATTTCCTGCTTTTCTGATGTAGATTCTACAATGAAACCAACGTACGAACTTTTCCCTTTTCAAGGGGTTTTATCATTACATATACCTCAATGTGTGTCTGTGAACTTTTCCATTTCTTATGGATTTTATTAAACACACCTGTAATGAATGACATGACTTACCTTGAAATTCGAAACAAGTGCGAAAATTTCTTGCCTGCAAAGTGATGACAAAAAAGAAATATGGCCACTATTGAAGACACAATTTATGCGCGCATATCTCATTCAAGATGAGATGATATTTGCACACATGCAAATATTTGTCCGTCTTGGAATAGCGTAAAAAACAGGGTGCCAGCAGCATGAAAAGAAGGAAGTCATTCAGTGGACTGCGTGTGTTAGAGTTGGACAGACGGATTGACAGACAGACAAAGAGGAAGTCGAAGAAGGCGCGGCTAAGTTGGTGTCTGTTTCACAACTGCCCAATGTAATGGCCGAGAAAGGGAGCCACACAATCCATATCCATGAGGCAACCGAAGAAGAAAAAGAGCTGGCCTGTCAGCGAGGGTCACACTGCACTTTTTGACCCCCCTCCCCCCATCATCATTTATTTTTCTCTACAACACCTCAATGTGTGCCTAACAACTTTTCATACCTTTCCATTTCTTATGGACTTCATTAAACATATCTAAATGAGTGTATGCAAAAGTTCCTCTTTCAAAAGGTTTTTATTAAACAAACCTAAATGTCTATGTTTACTTTTCACTTTAAAGTGTGTATTTAAAAGCATCTCAAATGTGTATATATGAACACACCCTGGTTTTCAAGGGTCTTATCATATTCACCACATGTATATAATATCCAAATAAATTGTTATTTGTTGATAAATAAATCTTTATCTTCAGTTTCATTTTAAATTCATTGGCTTAAATGCATTGCTTCCCCATTGTGTTGTTACATCTGTTTCTATGTTCATTGGGTCAAGCGTGTTTTATTCAGAACAGAACCCAGAATTCCTTTTAATAATGTTCAAAATACATATTTGTTAAAAAAAAATAGACTTACATTTTTTTTTTTTTTTTTTTTTTTTAAGCATTTCACCCCAAGCAAGGGGTGCCACTAGGACGCAAGGGGTTACAGAATCAAGGCAACTGGAGATGTCGATTGACATTACACTTGAATAGCTGGAGATTATAGCTCACAGGGAAACAGGAATAGGGAAGGGAGTTCCACAGGCGAGAGGTGCGAGACATGAAGCTATTAGAGTAGAAGAGACGGCTACATTTAGGAGTTTCGACAGTGAAGGGGTGAGAGCAGGATGCCAGCCTCGTATGGCGCTTGAATGCATGACGTCTGGGAACCAGCAAATGCAGCTCCTCGGAGCAATTTCCATGGAAGTATTTGTAGAACAGATAGAGGGAGGCGACTGCGCGTCTGTGAGAAAGTGACTGTAGACGAGACGACAGAGCGGGGCCAACTACATTGCATATCCGCCTCTAGAGCCTATCAAGAACCCCGAGGCAAACAGAAGGGGCACCAGACCATATATGGCAGCAATACTCCATGCAAGGGCGAATTGTTGATTTGTAGATCTGGAGGATCGACTCCAGGGAGAAAATTTCCTGGCTCGGCTCAGGGAGCCGACTTTCCTTGCAGTGGACAAAGCAATTGACTCAATGTATTTATACCATCTCAGGTCACCAGTCAATGTGAGACTGAGAAACCGTAGAGAGTTGCTCTCAAAAAGTTGAGCGTCAGACATTCTAATGGAGGGAAGGGAAGGATCTCTGTGGTGATTAATAGAAGCGTTGAAGTTGACCAGCCAATTCTTGCCCCAGTTCACAATCGATTGGAGGTCCTTTTCGAGACGCACGGCCAGGCGAGTTTTGTCAGTGAGACTAGATTTGTTTTTGAGGCAGGAATAAATTGTGATGTCATCCGCGTAGATGCCAGCTTGGGAAGTTATGGCGTCAGGAAGGTCATTTATGTAGATAAGGAATAGAGTAGGGACTAGGATGGAGCCTTGAGGAACACCTGCGTTCGTAGAATAGGAACTGGATGAGAATCTGTTGAGAACGACCTTCAATTCACGGTTTGACAGGAATGATTGTATTAGGTTATATAATCAACCCGTAATGCCATAGCCCTGGAGCTTACGAAGAAGGCCGGCATGCCAAACCCTATCAAATACTTTGCAGATGTCTAGTGCCACGGCACGGGCTTCCCTGTTATTTTGAAGAGCTCGGTAAACAGTTTCAGTGATGGCCGTACGCACATCAGCTGAAGATTGGGCAAAGCGGAAACCATACTGCTGGTCTGAGAGCAGATTATGGGATGTGAGGTGGTTTACCACCTCGATATTGATTAGGGCTTCAAAGAATTTGCCGAAGAGGGAAGGAGACTGATAGGACGGTAGTTGGAAGGGTCAGAGGGGTCGCCAGAGTTCTTGAAGACGATCGAAGAGGACTTCCAGCAGTCAGGAAAACAAGATTCCTTGAGGCAGTAGTTGTATAGTTTAGAAAGGGCGGGCACCAGTTCAGGCGCGCATTTGTTCAAGACAATGGCTGGTATCCTGTCTCCACCACTAGCTTTGTTGGGGTCTAAATTGAAGATAACACCCAGTACCAAAGATGGGGTTATGTTTAGCCCATTCAATATGGCCTCAGTTCTAAGAGGGAAGTCGGGTATGGGTACACCGGAAGAGTCGAGCGTAGAGTTGAATGAAAATTTCCGAGCAAAGCATTCAGCCTTGTCTGTAGAGGAGGTCAGGACTTCGAACTGGTTGAATAAAGGAGGTATAGAGGGTTTGCAATTATTCAATATGCTCTTGCAGAGACGCCAATAATATTTGGAGCCAAATTTGTGAGATGCAATATGTTCCTTCATCCAAGCCACAAATAGTGACTTGGCATCGTTGAGGACATGCTTACACTTGTTACGGGCAGAGGCAAAGAGACGTCTATTGCAGTCAGACATGTCGCTATGGAATAGGTGGAAGTAGTGGTTTCTATGGGCGATGGCGGCTGAGCAAGCAGTGGAGAACCAGGGGAAGGAACGCGACTTGACCCTATATTTCCTTGATGGGATAAAAGCGTCAATTCCAGCTTTAACCCAGGAAGAGACCTCAGAAGCACATTCTTCGACGGGGAGCTTGAAGACTCCATCCCAGGGGACATCGCAGAGGAAATCACGGAACGCGTCACAGTCAGCTCATTGATAGTAGAACGAAGTTCTAGTGGTAGGAGGTTCTTTATAGGGGGTGGAGCTGAAGGAGATGTTAACAGATACTACCCCATGATCAGAGTTACCAAGAGGGCAGAGCTGCGAGGCACTGCAGGATTCGGGGATGGAGGTAAAGCACAGGTCGAGAAGAGAGGCTTAACTGTGTGAGGGAATGAGAGATTGAAAAATTGAGCATTTGAATGCCTGCGTGGTCAGTAGTAGCATTCTTAAGCCACAAGGTGTGATGGGCGTTAAAGTCACCAAACACAAAAATGTGAGCAAACGGGTGGAGGGAGAGAGCCTTGAAAGTTGAAACTGAGAAAATTGGCAGATTTACCAGAGTCAGTTGGACTTTAAAAACATTGTTCTTTTTCTTGAAGTTCACAATTATTATTATTAGAAATTTTTCACTTCACTGGTTTCACTTAGGTTCTGCTTCTTCTCTTTCTATCTTTGTTTCCTTCTGATGTTTATAACTTGTTGTAACCTCCTGGTTTCTTGCAAACTTTCAGGTACCTTTCATTTTCTTGCAACCTTTAGGTACCTTCCATTTTCTTGCAACCTTTAGGTACCTTCCATTTTCTTGCAACTTTTAGGTACCTTTCATTTTCTTGCAACCTTTAGGTACCTTTCATTTTCTTGCAACCTTTAGGTACCTTCCATTTTCTTGCAACCTTTAGGTACCTTTCATTTTTTTGCAACCTTCAGGTACCTTCCATTTTCTTGCAACTTTTAGGTACCTTTCATTTTCTTGCAACCTTTAGGTACCTTTCATTTTCTTGCAACCTTTAGGTACCTTTCATTTTCTTGCAACCTTCAGGTACCTTCCATTTTCTTGTACCTTCTGTAACTTTTGCTTTCTTGTACTATCAGAAATTTTCTGCAACTCATTTTCTTATATTTATGTATTATTTATTCATCTTATTTTTATAGTACAATTTCAATTAAACAAGCAGTAATAGCAAAATATTAATAATTAGAATTGAATAAGAAATTGAGGTAATAAGTGTAAATAAATCTGCTATTCCAAAATATAATCAAGACAGTAATGCTTGTGTCTCACATCAATATGATGGCAACTACAGAAAATAGACCCATTTACAACTATTGTTATATAACATCATAATCTTAACACACATGACTAGATATTAACAAATATGGTTAAATTAAAATTATAATACAACACAACATTACATATAGAAACTTTGTTGTAAAAATGCAATTAAAATTCAGTCTTAAATTTTATCACAAATTTTGGAAGTTTGTTTACTCAATTAATTATTGCTATAACTAAGTAGGGATACAAAAGGTTCTTATCTCCATTTGGTAGAGATAAGATATGTAGATCACATAACAGCCATTTAATGATGTCTCATCATACAGTGTCAAAAGTGGCAGTCAAATTCAGTTTTGTTTACAGCAGCCACCATGTGACAGTGCTTTCTTTTAGTCTGGGTAAAGGGGCCCAGGATGAGACTAAGTCTGCCTCACCCAAGCAGATTACAAGTCCATGGTGCCATTTCTTTTTGAGAATATATCTTTTCACAATACAGAATGAAACTCCAGCTCACAGTACTTAATTTGGGAAAACCCAAGACTCACTGTTTCATGTTGATGGAATATATCCTTGCCTGGGATATAGATGAACCCAGCCCATATGAATCTGGAGTCCTAAACATGGCTTCTCCAGACACAGAAGCATCTCCATATTATATGTAAGACCCTGACTTTTTGTTTCCCTTTACAGTCTGCTATGGGACATGGTTCTGGTTAATTCCAGTTAATAACAATAAAATGCTATGGTAAACAAAATTAAATTAATTACTGATACTGTTTGAACTGCAAGCCACCTACTTCAATGCTTTGCTTTTTATTATAAGTAAATGTATAGTGACTTTATTTTCACTGTATATATATATATATATATATATATAGTGAGAGAGAAAGATAGAGAGAGAGAATATTAGTGGTCAATATATATATATATATATATATATATATATATATATATATGAATTCCCAAGAGGATAGAATCCAGGTAGAACTCAATGTCCAGGACAGAGTAAGAATATAATAAAAAAGGCTCAAACACTAATATTCCATGGTTATAATTTATTACATTGGAATCGTAATCACGATCCAATTCATCAGACCTACAAATTCAAAAAGAAATCAGAAAATATAACTCCGGGTATAAAAAGCAAAATTTTAGTGAGAGTGTATGTGTGGAAGTGGGAAACAAGTGTGAGAGGGAAATGTATGAAAGCTCTAGAGAGAAGGGGGTAACAGAAGAAAGAAGAACAGGAAAGGCCTTAAGGTGAAGGTGGGGATTAAAATTTTAAAAATTAAATTTAAAAATTAATAGTTTTAAAGAGAGGAGTTAAATAACGGTTTAAATGGGTGAGATACAGATAAATATGAATTATTTTTCGATGCATAATTTGCTACCAATTTGCTGACCTAAATTAAAATTAAAAAACAGACACCAGAAATATGTGCATACATTTGTGGTGACATTACGCACAATAAAAAACGATATGATCTAAACTTTAAATCCAGGAAATGAGAGAGAGAGAGAAAATAAAAAATGTGGGTAGGGCCAAACTAAAAACGAAGGGCATTTATAAGAGAGCCAATACATATATATATATATATATATATATATATATATATATAAAGTGGACACTGAGCTCAACACCAAGCAGTGACAGTCTGTTTCATGCTTGAACACTAAAGATTGCATTTAAGCATGAAAGAAACTGTCACCGCTAACTGTTGACCTTGGTGTCAACTTTTATATTTTTATATCAACAGATGCTCTAGGTCTGATATTAAGTATTTTATCCATAAATATTGCATACATTGAAACTTTGATTTTTATCCTATATATATAAAGAAAACTGTAAACTAAAATAACTGATTTTATACAAAAGTCATATAATTTTGTTCATTGTGCAGAGAGAGGTATGCCAACTTAATAACGATTTAATGCTGAAGCACACACACACACACACACACACATACACACACACACATACACACATACATACACACATATTTGTTTTGTTCTGATCTGTTGAAGCCTACGATGGCAAAAAACATAAATAATTCAATAAAACAGTTTTACACTTTGTCAAATTTATCAAACTTTGTCTGGCTTCCCTCTCTCTCTCTCTCTCTCTCTCTCTCTCTCTCTCTCTCTCTCTCTCTCTTTATACATATATATATATATATATATATATATATATATATATATATATATATATAGTTTGACAGGATAATCCATTTTAGCAGACTGTGCCTCTCTCATTGCTCATCAAATCAAAGTAGTAACACCCAGAGTGCTGCATATAAATATATATATATATATTGTAAAAATTAAAAAGACCTCATGCAACTGGAATTTATAAACAGGGATCATATCATTCATATACAGGTTCGGGGTTGATGTATCTTATTTATTGTTTGCGACGATGTATTCTCGCCATTTAAATCATTAACCTCTATATTTGTTTTTTGTATGAATGATTCATGAATTTATATATATATATATATATATATATATATATATATATATCACTTTTAATATTATTTTAGTGGATACTCATATTGGAGTAGGTGCTTCGTTTATTTATTAAACAGTATATTTATTGATTTTCATCTACCAGCCTGACTGAGAATTTTATTAAAGAAAAATTTGCACTCTCCAGCAGGAATTGAACTTATGTCCCACGTGGCAGAGGGAGCTACCATTTAACCTGACATACCTTACTTGGCCGTGGAGAACAGTCACTCAGGTAATCCCAAATTAGTGCTTTCAAGCAAAATTCTTCCTGTCATAGATATCTCAAAGTTTTTCATATCTGCACAGTTTCATATGCAAACATAAATAAAGAAAATTTTAGAAAGGATTTTTTTACTAATCTGACAGATTCCATCAATTTAAACATTATTATTATATATATATATATATATATATATATATATATATAT
Source organism: Acanthosepion lycidas (assembly GCA_963932145.1). Classification (NCBI taxonomy): domain Eukaryota; kingdom Metazoa; phylum Mollusca; class Cephalopoda; order Sepiida; family Sepiidae; genus Acanthosepion; species Acanthosepion lycidas. Next base: position 21,425,646 of record OZ010592.1, read on the forward strand.
ATATATATACATATATATATATATATATATATATATGTTAAAAAGAAGAGAGAAACCACAAATGTTTTTGGTTGTAATGTGGATTTTAAAAAAAATATTATGCTTTATTTTCCATAATTTTGCTACACATGTTTCTGGTCTCATGTCTGTCATCAGGCAAAGGGTGGAGAAAAATCCAAACCATTCAACAACCTTACATACAGACAAAGACTGGTGTTAGAGAGCATCCGAAAAAATAATAACATAATTATAAAAGAAGCAGATAAAAGCAGCGCTATAGTAATCATGGACAGAACATACTATAAAACAAAAATTCTAGAAACACTAGAGGATAGGAACAACTACAAATTAATTGGCAATAACATAGACAAAAACATTATATAAAAAATTACAAAACTCTGCACAACACATAATAAAATATTACCAAAAAAGAGAAGGATTTCCTAATAAACTTTGTACCAAAAACACATGATTTCTACAGACTACCTAAAATTCACAAATCGAGTGAAATAAAAGCAGCTATACAGACACAAAAATCTGAATACATTAGCATCTCAAACCCCAGTGACCTTACATTCATACCAATAGTAGCAGGACCAGCCTGTCCAACTAGCAAACTCAGTAACCTAATAGACATAATATTGCAACCATTCACTAAGTGAATTAAAAGCCACATCAGAGACAATATTCATTTCCTTAGCTGT